>JAJEKV010000035.1:8059890-8628867 GCA_021234155.1 Isoetes taiwanensis | reverse complement strand
TTAGTATGCCGTTTCAGACATGTACTCTCGCCCATCACGGCTAGTAGTCAAAATTTAGCCTCTAAGATGTAAGATCACGAGATCTGCTATAAAATGAAGGCGTAGTATTTCCTTCTTTACAAAGGCTGACCCTTGCATAACACACTCTCTAATTAATTCGCCCATTCAGGGCCAGATTTGGCAGAGTCGATTGCCGTTAAGACTTTTCAAAGTGCGAGCAGAGCTAAAAAGCGTCACCCAGTTCTGAAAGCCCAGGCATGAGGCCTTGGTTTGTAGAATTTCTCGGACAGATCTGGAATCTTTTTAAGGCCCTTCCCGAAGAGGCCTGAATGGAGAGATCCAGCAGTGGGATGAGAACGCCGGGCATTTCCAGGAGGAGTGGTCATTAAGCGTGCGGCCAAGAGGCCAGCTGCAGAGAAGGAGCTGCCTGGGAACTTGCTGGATCCGCCTCCCTAGGAGTCCCGGACTCCTCCCCCCTCTTGTGAGGATCCCTTGCAAAGTCCTGGCCTCCAGTCCCGGCTTGAGGGAAGAAGGTACGACTCGGATTTTCCTGGCAAGGCTGCTGACAGGATTCTATCATAACCCTTTGGCCCTGAGCCTTCTCAGAAGATTCCGAAATTAGAGTATGTGGGATGAATTGAGGATCCAAGTGGCGAAATCAGAATTTATTTTATTTATTCATTAATTCGCGAATTTTACCTTGAATGTCTTTGCCGCTGCAAAAAGCCCAGGCTTCGCACACATGGGGAGAGGACCTTGCCCCCGACTCCGCTCGTCGATTCCCGCACTCGTGTTATGAACAACGCGCAGTGAGTCCCCGTGCAGCGGACCGGTTCGGCTAAAACGCCATTACAGAAGGCACGCCCAGCCCACGAGTTTACATTTTTGGGGAGCCCTCTCCTTGGCAGCCAGTTAGTGGGACCGCTACGCGTGGCTTCCGTGGAGTGGGGTGTTGGCGCGAGTAGGACCTAAAATCCCGAGCATTTGCTTTGCCCCTTCCCTCTCCCCAGGCCCACCCGGGGCCGGACGTGACCCTCCCGCCTCGGAGTCCTTGATTTGGCTTTATCAATGGACTCGGAGCGTCGGCATTGCCACAGGGACAAGTTAGTGGCGAAGACTACCCACGACCTCCAAGAAGCGCCAAAGTAGCTCTCACTTCCATCACACTCATCTGATCCAATTGGCCTAGGATGTGGATCTGGGATCTTTATGCATTAGGCGTGAGTGTTTCCATCTTTGCAAAACCGACCTTGTAACTTACTCCTAAATTAATTCCACGCCATTCGAGAGACCCGATTTGCAGTGAGGAGTCAATTTGCCATTAGAGCCTCCCGGTGTTGAGCGACCAAAGCAGTCTTGCGGTTCACTACAAGAGGCAGGCAACCAGGGCGCCCATGGTTTGATAAGTTCTCCCGGTCCGATCTAGGATCTTTTGGGCCTTCAAGAAGAGGGCCTGAGAGGAAGGATCCAGCGATTGGGATAGAAGCAGGAGCTCAGGAGGTGGGTCATTGAAGAGTCACGGCCCCGGAGGCCGCGGGGAAGAGTACGCCTCGGGAACTTTTGGATCGCCTCCAAGTCCGGACTCTCCAGGATCCTGCCAGATTCACGGCCTCGTTTGACTTGGGAAGGTGCGGTTTCAGTTTACCTGCGCGGGGCACTGCCAGATTCTAATAACCGCTGACCTAGACCTTCTCGAAAATTCCGAGAAAATTGGGCGTGTCGCGCGGAGATGAATTAAGGATTATCAGTATTATTGGGTATTGCTCATTAAGCATTATTGGGTATTATACTTTAACATTATTGGTATTATACTTCAGCATTAATG
The DNA here is from genome assembly GCA_021234155.1 of Isoetes taiwanensis. NCBI lineage: Eukaryota > Viridiplantae > Streptophyta > Lycopodiopsida > Isoetales > Isoetaceae > Isoetes > Isoetes taiwanensis. The sequence continues at coordinate 8,627,042 of JAJEKV010000035.1, read as the reverse complement.
GATTTGTAGCTATATAAATTCTTTCACCTTGCTTTCCACTTACCTCACTTTTCACTTGCTACTTGATCTCGATCTGCTTGCTCCTTCTTCCTTGTTCCTTGATTTTCTTACTGCCAGTCCTCCTTCCTTGGTCTTCTTTGCTTTTGATCTTCCCTTGTTCTATTGATCTTGCTACTTAATCTTTGTATTTCATTGCTTCTTCACTTGATCTTGATCCTTGTTCCTTACCTTTCCTTCATCGATGCTCCTTGCTATAATCTTGTTCATATGCTTGATCTTGATAGCAGTCTTGTTCGCCCTTCGCAGTGCTTTATCCCAGCCGATCTTCTTTTGCTACTTGATCTTCTTGCTACTTGATCTTCCTTGTTCATTTTATCCTTGCTGCTTGATCTTGATCCTTGTTCTTACTTTCGCTGCCTCTTGCTCCGCTTACTTGATCTTGTTCCTTGCTCTTGATCTTGCACTCTTGCTCTGCTTGCTCTGTTCCTTGCTCCGTCGGTGATCCTTGCTTGCTTTACCGTAGTTGGACCCAATCCTCCACTGGGCTACTCGGAAGGCACATAAGCATGCCCAGACGTCTGTGCGGCCTGGAATGGATGAGCATAGGACCATTCCAGGTGGAGTTGCGCCCTCAGTCCCACCAAGGCTTACAATGGGTTGATCAACTTCATTAAGGCGATTTGATTGTAGTCATAACTGAGCCAGTAAATTAATCCATCAGATAATATTTATAGGGGCTTACCAATGAGATGGCAGACCCCCTCCTTTTAAGACGAGATGCTACATCAATTGAGGCCTCTTCTTACGTCTTTGGATATTTGCTTCCTCTGGATGCATACATATGGGATTTCATTCATGAGGGCTTCTAAAGAGACGGTCTTATGGCCTTATTAGGGTGTACTACAGCAGTATAAAGCGGTTTTGTGGAGTTAGTGCGCTCTTCTTAGGTAGGTATTATCTGTGGAATTACTTTTTTCTAATGACTAGGTACCCCCATATGGTGGGAAAAGAATGGTCGGAAAAGGATTGAGCTCTTGACTCTAACAGTGCATGGGTTACCTCATGGTGAAGGGGAAAGGGAAGGGAAGACCGGGCTGCGCCCCAAAGCGTAAACCCTTCTAGAGCACGGCAGCCCGCAGGGGTTTATGTTTGGGAGGCCCTCTCCCTTATCGGTCCCGGTAGGGACTTTCGCCCATGTCTTGAAGTGGAGCTGGGGTGTTGATGCAGGAAGCGGACCCTAAAAATACCTCGAAAAGCTGCTTGCCCGAATTTCCTCTCCCCAAGGCCACGGGGAAGGGGCCGAGGCAACCTCTCCTCACGGAACCCTTGATTTGGCTCGCCAATGGACTCGAAGCACAGGCATTGCCACAGGGGACCAAGTTCCGTGGCGAAAGCAGGGACTCGTTCCCAAACGTAAACCCCACAGGTTTACGCGTTTGGAGGCCCTCCTTGTTAGATTAGGCCGGGACCTTTGCGCCAGTGACTTCACGCGGGAGTGGAGGTGTTGGCCTTGAGCCGCGGACCCTAAAATCCCCTAAGTCGCTTGCCGAATTTCCCTCTCCCCAAGGCCACAGGGAGGGGGCAGTGACCTCCCCCTCTCCCAATCGCGATTTGGCTCGCCAATGGACTCAGAGCGTCGACATTGCCATGGGGACCAAGTTCCGTGGCCCGGAGACCACCCGACCTCAAAAAGCGCCAAAGTAGCTCACTTCCATCACATTAAGTAGTCAATTGGCCTAGGATGTGGATGCGGGATCTCTTGTCGTGGAGGGCGTGAGTGTTTCCTTCTTTTTACAAAACCGACCTTGTAACTTGCTCTCTAGGGTAATTTAAGCCATTCGGACGATTTGGCGGGTCGATTTGCCCGTTCCTGAGCTTTCGGTGCGAACGACAAAAGCAGTCTTGGTTTCCTACAAAGTCGACATCGGGGAAAGCAGCGGTTTGACAAGTTCTCCTAACCGATCTGGAATCTTTTGGGGCCTTTCCCGAAGAGGGGCTGAATGGAGGATCCAGCGGGCTTCTGATAGGGGGAGGGCTCGGGAGGGTGGTCGTGCGTCACGACCCAGGGGGCCTTGCGCGGGGAAGGCTGCCTCGGGGAACTTTTTGGATCCTCGCCTCTGGGGTCCTGGACTCTCCCTCTTGTGAGGGATCCTTGCAAGGTCCCCGGCCTCGTTTGACTTGGGGAAGGGTGCGGCTTTCGGTTTTGCCTTACTGCGAGGTTCCCCGATTGTTCTAATGCACCCAACCCTTTTTCCTAGACCTTCTCAGAAAATTCCGAAATTAGGTGGGGCGTGTCTGGAGATGAATTAGGGATCCAACCGGCAAAAATCAAATTTATTTTCGTACAATGCATTAATTGCGAATTTATGAATGTCTTGCCAGCTGCAAAAGCCCCCAGGCTTCTACTTGCCACATCGGGGAGGAGGACATGCCCAAACTTCCGGCTCGTCCGGTTCCCCTTACTCCGTATTCTCCGGTACAGCGGCACTCGGCCAGGTCCCAAGTTACGCGGAGTCCCGGGACTCGGCCCCCCAAAGCGCAAACCCTTCTAGAGGCACGGCAACCCACGGGGTTTTACGTTTTGGAGGCCCTCTCCTTATTGTCGGTCGGTAGGGACCTTGGCGGCCCGGTGACTTCCGTGGAGTGGGGGGTGTTGGCCTTGAGCCGCGGACCTAAAATCCCCGGAAGCTGCTTGCCCCGATTTTCCTCTCCCAAGGCCACAGGGGCCGGACGGGCGACCTCCCTCTCCTGAGATCGCGATTTGGCTCTTCCAATGGACTCGAGCGTCGACATTGCCACGGGGACCAAGTTTCAGGTGGCGAGAAGACTACCCGACCTCCAAGAAGCCAAAGTAGCTCGCTTCCATCACACTTTCGTAGTCGGTTGGCCTAGGATGTGGATCGCGGGATCTTGTCGTGGAGGAGAGTGAGTTTCTTTCTTTTGCAAAACCGACCTTGTAACTTGCTCCCTAGGGTAATTTCGCCATTCGGGACGATTTGGCGGGGTCAATTTGCCATTCCGGGCCTCCCGGTGCCCGACGACAAAGCGGTCGCGGTTTCTACAAAGGCTTACATCGGGGCGCCCAGCGGTTTGACAAGTTCTCCGGACCCGTCACGGAATCTTTTGGGCCTTCCGAAGGGGGCCCTGAGCGGGAGGATCAGCGGTCGGATAGGGGAGCCCCGGGCTCGGGGAGGGTGGTCATTGGCGTCTGACCCCCCCAGCGGCCGGGGAAGGGGCTGCCTGGGGAACTTTTTGGATCCCGCCTCACGGGGTCAGGACTCTCCCCTCTTGTGAGGGATCCCTTGCAAGGATTACGGCCTCGTTTGACTTGGGGAAGGGTGCGGCTTCGGTTGCCACAGCGGGCTGCCCGATTTCTAATGCTAACCCTTTGACCTAGACCTTCTCCGAAAATTCCGAAAGGTGGGCGTGTCTTTGGAGATGAATTAGGGATTATCACGTATTATTGGTAAAATCGTCGGCATTATTTTTATACTTCAATGCATTATTGGTATTATACTTCAACATTATTGGATTACGTAGCTATAAATTCTTTCACCTTGCTTTCACTTCTCACTTTTCACCTTGCTACTTGATCTCGATCTTCTTGCTCCTTCATCTTCCCCTGTTCCTTGATTTTCTTGCTACTTGATCCTCCTTGTTCCTTGGTCTTCTTGCTTTTGATCTTCCTTGTTCCTTGATCTTCTTGCTACTTGATCTTTCCTTGTTCATTGCTTCTTGCTACTTGATCTTGATCCTTGTTCCTTGCTACTTCATTCCGTGCTCCTTGCTATAATCTTGTTCCTTGCTCTTGATCTTGATACTTGATCTTGTTCCTTGCTACTTGATCTTGCTCCTTGATCTTCTTTGCTACTTGGATCCCTAAAAATCCTTGTTCCCAAGGCTACTTGATCTTGATCCTTGTTCCTTGCTACCTCATACCTGAATCCTTGCTACTTGATCTTGTTCCTTGCTCTTGATCTTGCTGGACTTTTGAGCGTCGACCTTTGTTTCGTCGGGGATCCAAGCTTTTGCAAATGATTGGACCCAATCCTCCCTGGGCTACTCGGAAGCCAAAGTAGCTCACTTCCATCACATTCGTAGTCGGCCCGGAATGGATGAGGATATGGGACCATTTCTTGGGTGGAGGGTTTCCCCGCAATTTTTACAAAACCGCTTACAATGGAGTTGATCAACTTCATTCAGACGATTTGATTGTGGTCATTGCCATTAGAAATTAATCCATCCCGAATGTTATAGGAGACGACAAAAGGGGAATGCTTGAACCCCCTCCAAAGCCGACCTCCGAGATGCTACATCAATTGAGGCCTCTTCTCGGTCTTTGGATATTTTATCTTTTGGGCTCTCGGATGCATACATATCGGAGGAGTTCATTCATGAAATTTCTAAGGGCTCAGATGTATGGTAGTCATTAGGGTGTACTACAAGGGGGGCGGTTTTGTGGAGTTAGAGCTCTTCCTCCAGGAGTATTATCTTTTGGAATTACTTTTCTAATGACTAGGACTCTCCCCTATGGTGGGAAGAATCCACGGGAAGGCGTGAGCTCTTGACTCCTAACCAGGGCATGGGTTACACCTCGGTGAAGGGAAAGGGAAGGGAAGCCGGGGCTAATGCCCCAAAGCCTAAACCCTTCTAGAGCACGGCAGCCCAGGGGGGTTTATGTTTTGAGGAGATGAATCCTTGGGATCAGGGACTTTGCGCCATGTCTTTTAGTGGGCCATTAATTGCGGTATGGACCCTCTTGCCACCTCACAAAGCTTGCCCCAGAATTTCCCTCTCCCCACATCCTGGGGAAGGGCAGGCCCCAACTCTCCTCACGAGTTCCCCTTTGGCTCCGCCAATGGACTTTTGCTTCTTCAGAGCATTGCCACAGGGACCAAGGACTCAGGCCCCCAAAGCCGGGACCCCCCCAAAGCGTAAACCCCACGGGGTTTTACGTTTTGGAGGCCCTCTCCTTGTCGGTCGGCCGGGACCTTGCTTGGCGTGACTTGATGTGGAGTGGGGGTGTTGATGCGAGCCGCGGACCCTAAAATCCCGGTGCTTGCCCCGAATTTCCTCTCCCCAAGGCCACAGGGGCCGGGCCAGGCGACCTCCCCTCTCGGGAATCGCGATTTGGCTCTTCCAATGGACTCGAAGCGTCAACATTGCCATGGGGACCAAGTTAAAGTGACCAGAAGACCACCCGACCTCAAGAAGCGCCAAAGTAGCTCACTTCCATCACACTTTCGTAGTCAATTGGCCTAGGATGTGGATCACGGGATCTTGTCGTGGAGGCGTGAGTGTTTCCTTCTTTTACAAAACCGACCTTGTAACTTGCTCCCTAGGGTAATTTAGCCATTCGGACGATTTGGCGGGGTCGATTTGCCATTAGGTGCTTCCCGGTGCGAGCGACAAAAGCGATCACGGTTTCTACAAGGTCGGAAGCATCCGGGGCGCCCAGCGGTTTGACAAGTTCTCGGGGGCGATCACGGAATCTTTTGGGCCTTCCCAAGAGGGGCCCTGAATGGAGGATCAATGGTGGGATAGGGGAGCAGGGCTCGGGGAGGGTGGTCATTAGCGTGCGTCGACCCCGGGGGCGGCTGCCGAGGAAGGGCTGCCTGGGGAACTTTTGGATCCGCCTCACGGGGTCCAGGGACTCTCCCCTCTTGTGAGGATCCACCGCAAGGTCACGGCCTCGTTTGACTTGGGAAGGGTGCGGCTTCGGTTGCCACACCTGCGAGCGGGCTGCCCGGCCCGTTCTAATGCTAACCCTTTGACCTAGACCTTCTCGAAAATTCCGGAAAATTGGGCGTGTCTTTGGAGATGAATTAGGGATCCAGTGGCAAAAATCAGAATTTATTTTTAGGTACAATGCATTAATTGCGAATTTATGAATGTCTTGCCACCTGCAAAAGCACCCCAGACTTCTACTTGCCACATCGGGAGGAGGGCAGGCCCAAACTCCGCTCCGTCGGTTCCCCTTGCTCCCGTATTCTCGGCTGCTACTTCCTCGGCCAGGGTCCCAAGTGCAGCAGACCGGGACTCCGGCCCCAAAAGCATAAACCCTTCTAGAGCACGGCAGCCCACAGGGGTTTACGTTTTGGAGGCTCTCCTTGTCCCGGTCGGTAGGGACCTTGCTGGCGCGTGACTTCCGCGTGGAGTGGGGGTATTGGCCTTGAATCCCCGAGGCCACGGACCCTAAAATCCCCGGCTACTTGCCCTCTCGAATTTCCTCTCCCCAAGGCCACAGGGGCCAAGTTCGGACCAGGCGGCGACCTCCCTCTCGGAATCCCTTGTTTGGCTCTGCCAATGGACTCAGAGCGTCGACATTGCCACAGGGACCAAGTTCCCCGAGTGGCGAGGAAATAAAACACTACCTCAAGGCGCCAAAGTAGCTCACTTCCATCACACTCGTAGTCAATTGGCCTAGGATGTGGATCACGGGGGATCTTGTCGTGGAGGCGTGAGTGTTTCCTTCTTTTGCAAAACCGACCTTGTAACTTGCTCCCTAGGGTAATTTTAGCCATTCAGGACGATTTGGCGGGGTCGATTTGCCATTCGAGGAGCCTCCCGGTGCGAGCGATAAAACAATCACGGTTTCTACAAAGGCCGACATCGGGGCGCCCAGTGGTTTGACAAGTTCTCCCGGACCGATCTGGAATCTTTTGGGCCTTCGAAGAGGGGCCCTGAGATGGGAGGACCCAGCGGTCGGATAGGGGCCAGGGCTCGGGAGGGTGGTCATTAAGCGTCACGACCCCGAGGGAGGCGCTGCCGGGAAGGGCTGCCTCGGGGAACTTTTGGATCCCGCCTCCTGAGGGTCCCTCTCCCTCTTGTGAGGATCCACCGCAAGGTCACGGCCTCGTTTGACTTGGGGAAGGGTGCCAGCTTTCGGTTGCCACCACCGGGCTGCCCGACCGTTCTAATGCTAACCCTTTGACCTAGACCTTCTCAGAAAATTCCGAAAAATTGGAAGTGTCTTGGAGATGAATTAGGGATCCAGCTAAAAAAAAAATCAGAATTTATTTTCAGTACAATGCATTAATTGCGAATTTATGAATGTCTTGCCACTTTAAAAGCACCCCCGACTTCTACTTGCCACATGGGAGGAGGACAGGCCCAAACTCCGCTCCGTCGTTCCCTTGCTCCGTATTCTCCGGCTGCTTCGCTTCGGCCAGGTCCCAAGTGCAAATTGCACCGGGACTCGGCCCCAAAACGCAAACCCTTCTAGAGCACGGCAGCCCCCGGGGTTTACGTTTTGGAGGCTCTCTCCTTATCGGTCCGGTAGGGACCTTGCGAAGCCGACTTCCGCGTGGAGTGGGGGTATTGGCCCTTGAACCCACGGACCCTAAAATCCCCGGAAGCTGCTTGCCCAATTTCCTCTCCCCAAGGCCCACAGGGGCCGACGGGATGAGGCGACCTCCCCTCTCGGACCGCTGATTTGGCTCTGCCAATGGACTCGAACGTCGACATTGCCACGGGGACCAAGTTCGCGTGGCGAAAGACCACCCGACCTCCAAGAAGCGCCAAAGTAGCTCACTTCCATCACACTCGTAGTCAATTGGCCTAGGATGTGGATCGCGGGGATCTTGTCGTGGAGGCGTGAGTGTTTCCTTCTTTTTGCAAAACCGACCTTGTAACTTGCTCCCTAGGGTAATTTACCGCCATTCAGGACGGTTTGGCGGGGTCAATTTGCCATTCAGGAGCCTCCCGGTGCGAACGACAAAAGCAGTCTGCCAGTTTCTACAAGGCCGACATCCGGGGCGCCCAGCGGTTTGACAAGTTCTCCGGACCGATCCTGGAATCTTTTGGGCCTTCGAAGAGGGGCCCTGAGCGGAGGATCAACGGTTGGATAGGGGAACCCGGACTCGGGAGGGTGGTCATTGGCGTCTTTGACCGGGGAAGGGCTGCCGGGACTTTTGGAAGGGCTGCCTCGGGAACTTTTTGGATCCCGCCTCACGGGGTCGGGACTCTCCCCCTCTTGTGAGGGATCCACAAAAATCACGGCCTCGTTTGACTTGGGGAAGGGTGCCAGCTCGGTTGCCACAGCCCAAACTCGCGGGCTGCCCGGCCAACAGATTCTAATCTTAACCCTTTGACCTAGACCTTCTCCGAAAATTCCGAAAATTGGGGCGTGTGCTGGAGATGAATTAGGGATTATACGTATTATTGGTATTATACGTCAGCATTATTGGTATTATACTTCAACATTATTGGTATTATACTTCAACATTATTGGATTCGTAGCTATAAATTCTTTCACCTTGCTTTCACTTCTCACTTTTCACCTTGCTACTTGATCTCGATCCTTGCTTCTTGCTCCTTCATCTTCCTTGTTCCTTGATTTTCTTGCTACTTGATCCTCCTTGTTCCTTGATCTTCTTGCTTTTGATCTTCCTTGTTCCTTGATCTTCTTGCTACTTGATCTTCCTTGTTCATTGCTTCTTGCTACTTGATCTTGATCCTTGTTCCTTGCTACTTCATTCCCGTGCTCCTTGCTATAATCTTGTTCCTTGCTCTTGATCTTGATACTTGATCTTGTTCCTTGCTACTTGATCTTGCTCCTTGATCTTCTTTGCTACTTGATCTTCTTGCTACTTGATCTTCCTTGTTCATTGCTCCTTGCTACTTGATCTTGATCCTTGTTCCTTGCTACTTCATACCTCTGCTCCTTGCTACTTGATCTTGTTCCTTGCTCTTGATCTTGCTACTTGCTCGCTTGCTCAGGTGTTCCTTGCTCCGTCGGTGATCCTTGCTTGCTTTTGCAAATGATTGGACCCAATCCTCCCCTGGGCTACTCGGAAGGCACATAAGCATGCCCTGGGCATTGCAATGCGGCCTGGAATGGATGAGCTATGGGACCATTTCTTGGAGTGGAGGTTGCGCCCCAGTCCCCACCAAGGAGCTTACAATGGAGTTGATCAACTTCATTCAGGCGATTTGATTGTGGTCATGAGCCAGCGATGGAAATTAATCCATCCGAATGTTATAGAAGACTTGCAATGAGGGGAATGCTTGAACCCCCTCCTTTTCTGGACGAGATGCTACATCAATTGAGGCCTCTTCTTCGTGCTGGATATTTAGCACACTCTCTGGATGCATACATATCAGAGTTCATTCATGAAATTTCTAAGGGACAGATGTATGGCCTTATTAGGGTGTACTACAACGAGTACAACGGTTTTGTGGAGTTGGGTCCGCTCTTCTTCCGTGAGTATTATCCTGTGGAATTACTTTTTCTAATGACTAGGTACCCCATATGGTGGGAAGAATCAGGCTGGGAAGAGCGTGAGCTCTTGACTCCTAACCCAGATGCATGGGTTACACCTCGCAGGTGAAGGGAAAGGGGAAGGGGAAGGGGTTAATAGGAACCTGGGGGAAGGTTACTAGGGACATACATAGTTCATACTTTGGTCTCTATTGTGTTTGGAAGTTGGTATATGATACCGTGTTATTATGTTCTCTAAATATTCATGTATGTATGATACACGGGTACTGCACGTGTATACAACCCCTGCATAAGGTCTATGATACAGGGTACTGTACACGTGTATACAACCCCTGCATAAGGTCTATGATACAGGGTACTGTAAACGTGTATACAACCCCTGCATAAGGTCTATATAACCCCCATAATAAAAAATTCCAGTTTACTAAAAATTTTCCCATTATAATGAAATTGTGCTTGTATGGACTCATTATGGAGTGTACGAAATTGAATATCTCGAACTCGAAATTCAAGGCTTCAAACATCAAATCATAACACAGTTACATTCCACAGTGCAGAAACAAAGAATATAAGTAGTAGTCTGGCGCATAATTGCTTCTAGAACTTTCATCAATCAAAAGCACAGTGCATCGAACAATTCAAACCTTGAAATTGGCGAGGCACGATCCAGGTGCTTCGATCGAAGCCGACTTGAAAACAACGACATATGCTTGGAACATCATCAAAAGACGAAACATTATTACCAAGGGAAGTGGATGTGACAAGTTCAACACATTTTCTTTCAAAACATGAGAGGTGAATAATAGCCAACAACAAAAGAAAAACTTTAAATAATATAATGAAAGAACAACGCCACAAGAATCAAGGAGATCCACATGGGGAAGGTGACAAAGATATGGGGACCAAATTCTTTTTATTTATGGAAGGCTGCTTTCCTTCACAGGGCAACACAAACGATAATTACAACGTATGGGCTATGTACTATAGTTATTCCATAACGTAAGGAAAATCGAGGGGGAACAGGAGAAGTGATCATCACCAAGGGGGCGTGATCAGCCCTAGTAGGGAGAGGGGGGGGGTTTGGAGATGGGGAAGGGGAGGAATAGGCATGGGGGGGGGGTGGGAGAAGGGTAGGAAGGGGTGGGAGGTTTGTAGGCGGGGGAGGGGGAGGAAAGGGGTGGTTTGTGGGGCGGGTGGAGGTTTGTGATAGGCCGGAGAGGAGTAAGAGGTTTGTAGACAAGAGTAGGTGGTTTATGGACGGGAGAGGCGGGAGGCAGTAAACGGGAGGGGAGCAGGGGGTTTGTGGACCCGGAGAAGGAGATGAATATACCGGAGTAGGAGGTGCGTGGTAAACCGGCGCTGGAGCAAATCAGAGCCATTCATCTTTTCGGTTGCAGAAAAGAATGCTCATTCGTCATTCCCGCAAATACGGCCCACCTCTTTTCTCTGCTCTGTTTATGCAGATCGAATATTGCAGCTCCGATCCATCGGTGAAAAGCTGCTTTTAATCATCTAAGTTCGAAGAAAAGATAAAAATTTGAGTTTGATTTCTACATTTTCTATCACAAAAATGTCCGGAGGTGGAGGCAAACCGGACTTTCAACATCCTGCTCAAGAGCAAACTTCACGAAGTTAGATTACTGCATAAATGACAGCCCTCCACTGGGTAACAATCCTTCTTTGTATAATAATTATAATTATAATAATAACTTAATAAAAAAAAGGCACGTCGTTTAACACAAAGACGTCGCTATGGACGTCGGTCAACGACTATAACAGACGTCGTTGAATGACGTCACGACGTCGTTGAACGGCGTCCAGAACTTTTTACGAAAAACAGGGGCGGCTTTTCGCGCCTAGTTTTTTTTTCTAAGCGGCCGGAGGAGCGTTTTTAGGTGGCGATTTTTGGCGCGGATCATCCTTCTTGCGGTCCTTTCCAAGCTTCAAGCAAGCATCCAAAGGTATTTCAATGGATCAATCAACTCTATTTTTTGAATTAGGCTTGTTGTTTGATAGATTTAGGGCTTCTTGTTTTTTTCTTGTTTGTTTTCAATCCATCCCATTTCTATCCTCCTCTTCTTTCCATCCTTGTTTTTCTTCAATCCATTTAGCCCTCTTCTTAGTATGAATCAATCCTCCTCCTTCTTCTTCCAATCATTGGTTTTTCCTTCTAATCTTCCGTTCTTCCAATCTTCTATTCATTTTCTTCTTCTTCTTCTTCATCACTTTCTCATTCTATTCAATCTTTCTTTCCTATCTCCCCTTTCTTCTTCTTCTTCTATTTCTTCTTCTTCTTCCTCTTCTATTTTTTTTTTCAATGGAAGAAGAGGGACGTCGTTGAAAGACGAGGCCCATTCTTCCTCTATTTTTATTACAAGAAGGGGCGTCGTTGAAAGACAGGGCCCCTTCTTTCTATGTTCTTCCTTTTTTTTTTATTTTTTTATTTTTTTGTTTTTACATGTCAATATATAGTTCTTTTTAATTAACAATGTAAATAGTTTTAATGTCAATGATCTTTTTAACGTGAATGGTCTTTTTGTTTTTTTTATTTATTTCTTTATTTATGTAAGTTTTCTAATTATTGAATGCCTTTATTTTTTTGCATGTACACTAATAACAAAAAATCGTCGCTTTTGGAAATCGATTTTGTGACTCGAAGACATTCTAGGTAAGAATTTGAGTTTGAGTAGGAGAATAAAATTTTAATGTTTTATTTAGGTTAAAAAAAACTTGGGGAGACTTGGACAAGGGCATGGTCGGCTCCGCCTTGAGTGGAGAAGACTAGGTGTTCCGGGTCCAAGCTCACCGATTACTCTTGTAATTTTATTGATTAATGTATTTAGTTTAGAAAAAATTGGGGAGACTTGGACAAGGGCATGGTCCATTTCTTTGAGTGGAGAAGACTAGGTGTTCCGGTCCAAGCTCACCGCTTACTCTTAATAATTTTATTGATTAATGTATTTAGTTTAGAAAAAAATTGGGGAGACTTGGACAAGGGGCATGGTGGGCTCCGCCTTGAGTGGAGAAGACTAGGTGTTCCGGGTCCAAGCTCACCGCCTACTCTTGTTTATTTTTTTTATTAATATATCAATAAATAGAAATCTTTACGGGATTGGACAAGGGCAGGGTTTTTGAAAAAAATTGCATTATTGATTTTCGGGTTTCTAGTTAAGAATGTTGTTTTTTAAAAATGTTAGGGATGTCAAAGAAACACTGATGTGGAGTGGTTAAGAGCAAGAAAAAATTTCAATAGTTGGTTTTAAAAAAAAAATTAAAAGGGAAACTAACTCTTAAGAAAGTAGGTAAAGATTCATAATGAAGGTTTGAAAAAAGTCACAAAGCAAGATTAATGAATCTAAATTGGTTTGTAGGTATGGTGTGAAGACACAAATGGTTAGTGAGATTAGACGCGTGGTCATAAATGAGATATGTGCTAACGAAAGTCCCGACCGAGAGATGCAAACTGGTCAACGTGTCGACCATTTTGTCAAACATGTGAAAAGGAAGTGCCAATTTGAGTTAGCACAAAAATGGCCAGGTCAAGAAGAAATGTTGACTTCTCTCCTTGACACACATGTATAGCCAATGATTGGAAACCCCATGGATGAACTGAAGACATGTTTGAAGCATTCAGTGCAGCTTAAAAGTCCCAATGCCGAGGCTCGTGTCAAGGAATGGGTAGCTTCATGGAATTCCTCAAAGAAGCGACGTGCAGATCACAAGAACATCATTGCGGATCTCAATGCACGTCAGTTGGAGGTAATTAAAAATGCTTTGCATCAGGGGGGAAGCTCTAGTGGAGCAGTGCCTAGCAAGGCCCACTTTTCTTTGGAGAATCACATGAACACATCAATCTTTGTTGATCCCATACCCGTAGAGGCCGTGGATGTGATACGCCTTATTGAGGAGAAACCAACACATCGCACGTATCAAATCAAGATCAACGGAACACAACACTTCCAAGATGATGAGCTATACAGTGGATGGGCTTTCAAGGGCAAAGATAGGGCAGAGACGTATGAGATGGCTCAAAGATACATACGCTTCAAGAGCCCGCATCCTGCTTTGGCTACATCCATTGGACTTGCATATGAAGTTGCTAGCTCTAGTGGGGATACCATAGGGCCAATGGTGATTCTACCTTTCATGAATGGAGAGACACTTGCACACTTGTTTGACTATTTACCTAATAACTTGTCACGTTTTAGAAGATGGTCAAATGCAAGAGCGCCAAGAAGAACTGACAAACACATGGGTGAAAGCATGTTGTAGTGGAACAAAAACGTGCATTTTAGCACCACATTTTTGGGTGCTAAGTGTGGTAGGAACTACCGAATTTGTAGTGGGAGAGGCAGTTATTTTTTTCAAATATACACATGATTACTTATTCAAAATTTTGTCCTTTCAGTCTTATTCAGTCTTATTCAGCAATGTACACGATCATTTTCCCTCAAAAACTCTGATCACGCTCCCTTAATCTGGCAAGACCATTTTTTATTCTGAATTTTCATTTTCCCTCAAAAACTCTGATCACGCTCCCTTAATCCGCCAAGACCATTTCTGATTTACGGCAAGAAGATCGATCCGCGAAATGGCTCACGATCATCTGGACTTGAATGCCACGGGATACACCTACAAGGAAATGTCACGGGCAAGAAAAGCATTACGCCACACAAGAAGAAATCGAGTCTGTTTGGGGACTGAAAGTATTAGGAAAATCCACTTACAGGTGGGTTGCATTCTAGATTCGGGGATGCCCATGATTCTCTGTTGTTTAGAATATTGTTTTGTTTCATCATGCAGGTTGAAGAATCTGAGCAAGGAGAGGTATAATGAATATATGTGCCTTTACAAAAAAAAAAAAACAAAGGGAAGTGTGCACGGGGAGGCATGGCCTCCACGGACTATGGGCTGTCATGGCGTATTACCTTCACACAAAAGGAAAAGAAATAAAAGCTGGTTGAGTTTAAACAACGATTAAGAGAAAAAAGGGTCTGAAGACTCTCCGTCCCAACGTGAGAGGAAGCATGCAAGCATTTCAAATAGTGAGGAAGCAGAGCAACCTACCACGATGATGCTTCCTCTCTTTGAAATGACTAGGCCACAATTCAAGCCTCCTCAAAATGTAAGAAGAATCTCGGGGAAAATCAATTGAAAAAATAGGTACTTTTCAACCCTCTTCTTACGGAACCACCATATGATGCAATTTAATATTGGAACCGTTATTTTCCAAAGAAGGTCTAGCAAGCTTGAACAATCGGGTACACCACTTACTTCTTCATTTGGGTGTGTTGTAAGTTATGTGTAGGAAATTTGTGCTTTGCTAGTTTCGAGTTTGTGGTGGATAATTTCAGTTCACGATGGTATGTAGCTCCAAATGTGTTCTGGGGACAGTCATATGGTGCCAATTATATGTTAATAATGTAGTTTGTAGCATATGTAGTGTCACATATAGTACCAAACGTGGTACCTTATCCGAATAGTGAATTGGCTTCCATATGTTTCTATACTTAGTGTCATATGTGATGTTAGATATGGTGATACTTGTGAATGGTGGATTGTGCGCCATATGTGGTGCCAAGCTAACTGCGCTAAATATTGCACCACGCTATCTCGCCACATATGGGGTGGTGGATGCCCTGCCGGATGTGGTGCCTTCTTTGCATTGTGGTGCCACATGTGGTGTCTAATGTGGCACCACTATGGATCCACATTTTGCACCACATGTGGTGTCTTTGGCGCCATTTGTGGTGCGGGTAATGGATTGCCATATGTGGTGCCTTGGGTGCATTGTGGTGCCATAGGTGGTGTGTCATATGGCACCGGTTTGGTGCCACATGCCACACCACATGTGGTGAATATGACGCCACCCGGTGCCACATGCCACACCACATGTGGTGAATATGGCGCCATTTGTGGTGCAAAGTTTGTCATGATGGAATTTGTGGTGTGTAAAGTGGTGCCTGTTTGTGTCATGTGGTACTAACCTTGGATTACTTTCCAGGTTGAATTCAACGGGACACCGGGGAGAATGGATCAACTCTACAAGATCGGAAGTGATACAACTCCGTGGATGGGGAAACCACTACCAACTTTGATTCTTGAATGCGATCACCAATACCATCTTCCATGTACCTTTCGACCTCTTGAGGTACTTCATAACAAAATTCTGAAGTGCTTGGTATAATTGTATTCTCATTGACAAATTTGCGTTCACTTTGCGGGGATTTGTAATCATTTTTGCAATCTTTCACCACGGCTTAGTCTCTTTTCGTTTGTCTGTTTGATGTGTCTAATTTGCCCCTAGGATGAGGTCGCTCACTCATTTTAGGTGGCGAATTAGATACATCAAGGCAAATTCAGAAAGAGAGTAAGCACAACTTAGTCTCCTTCGTTTTACGTTTATTGTATCTAATTTGCCCCCTAGGATGACATCGGCTCACTCGGTGGCGAATTAGATACATCAACAGAAACTTCGAAAAAGAGTAAGCGACATAACAAGATCCCCGGCTGGCTTAGTCTCTTTTTGCTTCTCTGTTTTGTGTATCTAAAGTGCCCCCGGGATGAGATCGCTCACTCATTTTAGGGACACTTTAGATATATAAAAACAGAACATCGTAAAGAGAGTAAAAAGTCTGGAGCTTAGTTAAAAAAACCAAAGCATAGTTACAATCAATTGTGATTCAATTCCGGGTTTGCGAGCATGGTGCGGATTTACTAATTCAGGTCTAATCTGTTCATCTTGGTGGCAATGACTATGTGAGTCCATCTAGCACACCAAAAGGGAATTATTTTCTACCCTCAAAGGTAACCAAGTCTTGTTTGATGCAATTGGGATATGTAGCTTACTTCTTCATCCCTACTTTGTAGATATAGAGGTACAATGTGGCGATTAGGGGACAAGACACTCACACCCCTTGAAAGCATTAGACCACGATAGAAACTTCGGGCCGTCGGAAGATGCATCGGGTTACGAAAGAAAGTCGGACAAATCGGTAGATGTCAACAAATCGAGTAGGTGCATCAAGTCAAGCTCCGATGGGGTGCTCCAAGCTGGACAACAATCTGCCGGATCAGCGGATGCATTAAGTCATGCTCCACACCAATCGCCAAATCGCGGATGCATCGGGTTATGATCTGAACAAATCGTTTGGTGAATGTAAGTCACAAGGTAACTTCCAACCTTTTTTGTGCTGTCTTCTTTTTTAATTTGACCCATATAGTTCTGCCGAATCACATTAAATTTTTTGCAGCCGGAAGTGTCTCGGAGAAAAAAGCAAAGAGCAGAATTCCAAGCAAAGACACCTCCAAGACATTCTGAAGCCGAGAAGTTTCCAGCCCTCGCACCAACTCATCCATCTGAGAAGACTACAAGGTTAAGCCCAATCCACCTTGTTTTTTACTACAATGGAGTTCTGGGTAGAAGCTATGACAAGAGTGAGTCCATACTCTTGAGCCTCTTGTGCTTGATCGAGAGGCAATCAGAATATTGGAGAAAAGTAGGGATTGGTTCAGTGACATGATAGTCCATTTCTTCATGAGGTTAGTAATTTAATATAAACAACTCAGTTTGAAGTCTTACGTTTGTTTTAAAATCATCTTGTTTTACCGGACCTTGGACTTTGGCGGTGTATGCACCAATTACGCATCAAGCATGACATGGAACAGAGGTTCCATTTCATGGATCCGCTCATTTACACATTACTGTCGAACAAGCTTGCTTCAAAGGACAAACGAGCTTCGAACGAGCTTGCTATATGTGTCTTTGTAAAGCATGTTGTGGCTGCAGTAATGCGAGACTTGGACATACTATCCCAATGCAAGGTGAGTTCGTAAATTTGAAGGTATTACTCATCCAATGTGAGGCTTGATATGTTTGTTGCGGGGGTGTACCAATTTCTAGTTGCTTGTTTGTTGGACACGCGGAATGATGATTGATGTTGTGAAGCCACCGATTCTTTGTAGTAATGAAGCTGAGGTTGACAGATCAATAGATCTTTACTTGTAATCACATGTTTGTATTATTGTAACCAAAGAGGTTATTCTTGTAACCTATTCTTTCATTGACACTCTAATGTACATTGTTGTATACTATTGTATACGAGCCTTTACATGACCTTTGTTACATGTTTGACTTTCATTGACCAACATGTTTGGTGATGCAAATGGTGCATGTGGTGAATCATGTGGTGCATTTGGTGAATCATGTGGTGAATCATAGGTGGCATGTTGGAGCTTACGTGGCATGTTGGAGCCTAGGTGGCATGTTTGAGCCACCTTGGCATGTTGGAGCCTAGGTGGCATATTTGAGCCACCTTGGCATGCTTGAGCCTTTACATGACCTTTGTTACATGTTTTTCCATTGACCAACATGTTTGGTGATGCAAATGGTGCATGTGGTGGATCATATGGTGCATTTGGTGAATCATGTGGTGAATCATGTGGTGAATCATAGGTGGCATGTTGGGGCTTACGTGGCATGTTGGAGCCTAGGTGGCATGTTTGAGCCACCTTGGCATGTTGGAGCCAAGGTGGCATGCTTTTCGGGTCTATGTGGCATGCTTGACCTTCTTTGTGGCATGTTGGAGCCTAGGTGGCATGCATGCAAGCGTCCCTTTCCTCTTACGCCTCATTCCCAAAAATCGTATGGATGCCTACGATTTGCATCCCTTTTATTCCCAAAATTCTGCCTGCTGACTTCATTCCCCCCATAAATCTATTCCGCCATCTCCTTCACTCCTTCCCCATTCAGTCCATCTCCTTCACTTCCGCCATGGCCAAGTTCAAGACTACACTCCCGAACACTATCCCTCCATTTGTGCATGCTCGCCCCGCCGACCGGTCGAGAATCCGTGGCTTCTGCGGAGGATCCGTCTCTTCCTCCACCCGAGGAGGCCGCCCGATTCTGATGGTGGCCAAGTTCCTCCACCGGAGGTGGAGAAGCTCATCATGGATCATCAAGCCGCCAACCGTTCTTCACGGGTGCTCGGTGGGTGCATGCGGTTATGATGATGAGGAGGCGACTCCTCGAAATGAAGATGTATACTGCGAGGGGCGACCTCCATATAGAGCTCAAGATGGCCCCCACTTTGATTAGTTTAGATTTGTATTGTAATCCACTGGTTTCAATTTTTTTGGCAATAGTCCTTGTGACTATTCTTTGTAAAACTTTTCATTAATGGCGAGAACTTGTTTTGCAATAGTCCTTGTTTTTGCAATAGAACTTATTTTGCTTTAAACTTGTTCTCGAGTTTCCCTTTCTTCTTTCGGTTAAATTTGAACTTTTTGTCATTAATTATAAAATGCAAACAAGGAATTTGAAGGTCTGCGAGAATCTATGATCGCACACTAACAAAATATGGTAACCATTTCGGCAAATAGGAAAATATGAGATGGGTGGCTCGGGTTCAAAAGAAATAGAGTTCAAAAGAAACTGAAAAGAAAAAACACGAATTCCACTGAAGCAAAAGTTAGTGGCCTTGCAAGAATCTTTGCACAAAGCGAGCTCAATGAATTTTGGCCTCATATCAATTCGGGGACCTAATTTGGGATCCATATATTCTTTGTCACCAAAAATCGGTCAAGATACTATCGGGAATCGAGAGCCATTCCATTTTCTGACCGGGTCAAAAAATGGTCAATGCCCCCGGCTGATTAGGGTGAAATCGTGGTGAAAATTTGTGGTGAAAAATGTGGTGGCCCAGGTTACCAAAGCTGTGGTGATGCAAACGTTGTTTTATATTTCAAAGGGAGAAAAATACATATGGAAATCTACCACACCGGTAGAATAGTGCATACTTCTTATGAAATGAAGTATCTTGCGAGAAAAATCGGGAAAACTATAACCACAGGCTTCTAGTATTATCAAAATGCATTAGAGATATAATAATAGCTTTTTTGAAGAGGTTAATGATGACATCACAATTCTTGGGCCTCAATCGGATCTTCCAAGTATGTCCAAGATTTCATCAAGTTTTTTCTGCTTTGAATAGTTGGTGAAATCCGGCAACACTAAAACATGAGCTTCTCCGTTTACTCCCACTTATGATCTGATTCACAAAGTATTGTCTCGGGTTGTTGTGTCTCCATGCACGGCTGGCTGTTGAGCACTTTTAGTGGCTGAAGCATGGATCATTTCTGCCTTTAGTTCGATGAACATATCCTCTTCCTCAAGCATGGG
Organism: Isoetes taiwanensis; assembly: GCA_021234155.1. Lineage (NCBI taxonomy): Eukaryota > Viridiplantae > Streptophyta > Lycopodiopsida > Isoetales > Isoetaceae > Isoetes > Isoetes taiwanensis. The sequence continues at coordinate 8,607,639 of JAJEKV010000035.1, read as the reverse complement.
AGAGCTGCGAACTCATCCTCGGAATCATCGCCACCCCGGAACCACATCGGCACGCACCAGCTCTGTTAAGTCTCTGACCGCATGCATGTAAAACAACATCATTAGTAATAAGAAAGGCAACCGCCTATCAACGCCTTGGCTTCTAATTCTTTAAGCCCATCGAGGAATTAACCTATGTTTTAAGCCTAGAATACCTCGAATTCATGGGTCCTCCGCTCCTCTAATATCTGCTCTGTTCTGGTTTATTTGCTCCGATTATAGGTCTTACAGGATCATGTTGCATTTAGTGGCGAAATTGTTTGTGCGGAGTGTTCTCCTTACATTTTCTTCCGCCATAGCTTGGATCGGGATAAACCAATGTACGCATGCAAAACTAGATTTAGGGTTTCCCTCAATCTTTCTGCCGCGACCAGCTTTTGAATGATTGAACTTGCATTTGATGTGACCAGATTTCCGATGGTGGGTTTCATCATGTGTTTCTCTGTCCCATTCCGTTCATCCTTAATGTAATTTTTACGTATTGTCACTTTCACCTGTCAATTAAGCGTAAAGATTGAAGGTGAAGATTTATATTAAACATATAAAATGATTACATAAGGTTACATTTCAATTATATACACTTGTTTTCATTCCCGTGGGTCTATCAAAAAGAGATGCTGGTCCGTCCTCCTCGTCATCTTCTATGATCACCCGGATCGGTGTACCGGTCACTTCGACCCTATTTGCTCCCATTAGGAGGGAAAGCAAAAACCATAATGGTGGAGTGTTACCAAAGCGGAATAGCGACTTCTCCATGTCCATCCTGCAAGGCCTTGTGATGATAGTACATATCCCACGAAGTGAAGGAATTGGTCCTCTGTAAACAACCTATCATAACAAAAGAGGAACACATCTGGCGTAAAGGCTTGGTAGCCATTAAAGAAAAAGTCTCAACCTTTGCGGATTCTGGTCAATAGTATGAGGAACGGGCCAAACATCTTTGGTGTGTAAAAATTTCGGTGGAGGCGGAGTAAGTTGAGAGGTCCAGGGGCTGTGGTGTACAATTCAACCTCCCGGTGAGAGTTTTCAGCATTTACGTGGTCATATTCTCATCCGGTGAATAGAGTAATTTATGTTGCTGAGCATGTCCATCCATTACGCATGGCTGAAAATGGACAGGACGACGCCCTAGGTATTATGGGCTCTTCTTCTCTGGTCACATTGTCCCATTCAGGCACTCCATCGTTTTGCAGCATCCAAGAGGTGAAGTTAGCCATGTCTGCTGTAGTAGCTGCCGTAAAGATGTAAATCGTAAAAAGCGCTTCCCACCCGGTAAAGCGTAAGCTGCTTCCCAAGGACTATGCTTCTTAAACCTATGCGCTCCCGAGCTAGTAATAAAGCGTAAACTTCGATTCGGGAGCAAGAAGAATGGCATTCCGGGCCTTTTGGGTTGCCGAGGTCATTAATTTTCGCCATCCCATAATGATTTTTGGTGCGGTTTGTCAGCCGAAAGGATGATGAGAGAGAATTGATGGGACCAGAGAGAATTTAAGGAAAAGGAAAGCATTTTCCCGTAAAAAGCTGCTTTCGAAGAAGGATCTATACGTTATCGGGAGAAGAGGCAGAAAGTGAAACACGTGGTGAAACATGTAGTGAAACACATGTGTCACCACATGTGAGAATGAAACACATGTGGTGAAACATGTGGTGAACACAGGCATGTTACATCGGGGACATCAAAATACAATTACATATTACATCGGGAAGCAAACATATTACATTGAAACAAGGGACATCAAAATACAATTGAGCATGGAATTGAGTTTCTTATATTATTCCCAAACAAGGCAAGACACAACAACATATTCAAAATTTACGAATCATTTCCTAACACGTAAGAATGTGTTCAGCTATTCTTCATCGGACATGCTATCTTCATCGGATAAAACCTCGGGGCAAGTTTTCTAGAATCTTTTCCTCATCTGCTGGTCTAGCACAGTAAGCGATTCGAGCACCTTTCTTGATCTGCTGCATGGGAACTTCGAATAGCACAAATTTGAGTAGAAATACAAGTGACTTTGGCTCGTTTGTCAACAACTCATACATCACCTTTGATGAGGCTTCTTTCTATAGTAAATGCCCTCCACAACGGTTTCACCTCTCATAAACAAGTTTCCGTTCTGCTTGAAGTCATTTTCAACTTCAAATTTTGGCTTGGTGCATAGCAACATCCAAAATCTGAGAATCCTCCTCGTTCCCTTTAGGTGCGACAAGCGCAAAGGCTGTCTCCTTCTCTAAGTGCTTACGCAGAATACATTTGCCAAGGTTGAGTATAGTGGCTGGTAGACTTGCGGGTCTCTTCCACATCCGCATGAACATTGGAGGATGGTTCCAGCACTACAAGGTCCCATTCATCTACATACAATTCGTTCTCACACATGTCCCATTTTCCATCCAAACAATTCTTTGCAAAAACATGATAGCTTTACGGTATGTAGGCGTGTTGGATTTCAATCTTGAATCCATGGATTTGAATGAATTTGCACGGTTTTGGAATTGTCTACGCACCCCAAGCCTTTTTCTGTTGATATCCTCGGGTTTTATTTCCCGAGGCATCTCCGAACTTTTCTTCCATTTTTTAGTCCACTTTCGGATGTACCACATTGAAATTGTTTCTCTGCAATTTTCACCACATCATGGGCATTATCTAGTTTAATGTCGGGATGTTTAAAAATTTTGTAGACCCTCGTATCCATCTTTTTCAATTAAACGCCTTCCCATCATGTTCACCTTTTCCATGGTTTGATCCAAAGAGTTCCACATCATGTTGACCTCTGTATCCTGGCCGTACCTTCCAACAAAATAAAATGATCTGGTTGCTTAGAATTGTGATGCGGCACCATCATCGAAAATACATAGTCTTTGTTTGGGGACATTGCCTTTCTGCTTTAAGTACTCAAAATGTTTCATAAAACAATGTTGAACAAAAAGTGTGTCATGTTCCCTATCATCCGGCCACATAGTAGTGTGTTTCCTTCTCAATGGTGTACAATGCGTGGATCAACGATGGGTTATTTGAACAAATATAGTTATCGGTTGTTGACCCGGTCATGGACTGAACTTCATTACGCTCCTTAAAAGTATAATTCTCTGAAGTCAACCACGGATAGGTAAGCATCTCCGGGCAAGTTATCAAGGAGTTCTTTGTCTTGGCACGCACGCCACTATATCTCGAAGTTGTGTAAAGGAAATTTTGGAAGCTTCTCCAACATTTTGTTCACCGGTGGAAGACTTGCGGTTTCATTGTGTTGGTGAGCGAGCTTAGACTTCTTGCGCCATCTCTGAATCTGTTTTTCATAGTCTAGGTATTCCCACTTCACCATGCCACTATCACTAGATTGTTCATGTGGGCGGATAGGGAACTTCTTAATCCCACACTCTTTACACTCACCGAATGCATTCCCTCTTATGGTAAGGTTGGAAGCTAGTTTTCTCACATAAAATTCCCCGCCCGGACTTCTTGTGCTACTTATTTTGTATTCGGGCATACTGCATTCACCATATATGTAATGCGACACCAAAGGCGACAAGTCATTGCGCGACTTTTTGGGTGCTTAGTTCTCATACTATTGAAGCCATCTATTAGCATCGCATTCTAACATGGTATATCTGACAGCAACTATTGAAGTCCTTTAATTTTACAACAAACCATGGTTTCAGACTTTTCAAACATCCTCTGTTTGATCATAACACTAGGATGTTTAAGTCTTGAATTTCTGAACAATTGCAACCGCAAGGAAGATAACAAGGTGATCGACATATTTGTTGCACACTACATTTTCCACCACACTAGGCACCACATAGCATATATTACGGACATTCATCTTACACCTCCTTATTCACCACACTAGGCACCACAAACGCATATATTACATAATTTATTGTACACCATATTTTTCACCACACTAGGCACCACATAGCATATATTACAGACATTCATCTTACACCTCGTTATTCACCACACTCGCACCACATAGAATATATTACAACATTTATTTTACACCATATTTTTCACCACACTAGGCACCACACTAGGCACCACAGGCACCACACTAGGCACCACACTAGACACCACACTAGGCACCACACCATGTTATTCACCACACTAGGGACCACATAGCATATATTACATCATTTATTTTACACCATGTTATTCACCACACTAGGCACCACATAGCATATATTACAAAGATGTTTTTACACCATGTTATTCACCACACTAGGCACCACAAAGCATATATTGACAGCATTTATTTCACACCCCTCACCACAGCAACCACATATCACAAGCAATCACTAACCACATACCACATACCACATTAACAATAAAAATGTGGTGAAGATGAAGAAATGAAATAACACATGATTCTTCCGGATAGTGAGTGGCATGATCCTCTCTTACATTTCGTTCCAATCTTACGAACTTAACATCCTTTGCATTTGGAGACCCTCTGTTTTCGGGTCCAAAATTGCTGCACAAGTTCTATGATGAATTGGGAATTGCATCGCTCTTCTAACTCTTTTTGTACAAAACCCATTTCCCCCCTTTGCAATCTATCTCTTCCCTCTTCAATTTTGCTTTGGTAAGATTCCTAGGATGAACACCCAAATAGTTTACCAAAACCCCCGAGAACAGCAGCGGGATTAGCACTTTTGGTATTAATGCTTCCTCTTACGGCCATAGCAAGGCAACTACTCTTGGCGCTAAAACCTGTCATTGCTGTTAGACTTCTTCACAAGTTAAATGGAAGCCACGAGGGTTCTGACCACAATGCTCTTGGCTTGCAAATCTTTCAACTCTTTTTGCCAAATGCAGTGTCCATTGTGTCATCCTACGCGATAATCTAGTAAAACCTCTTTCTTATGGCTGTTAGACAAGCCTTTAGTGGTGCTATGAAATGAAGATAACAATTTTAATACCATCAGAAGCCTAGTAGAGGCGTTCTGCTGGATCCTCCCTCTGGCGATGCAATTTTTGCTAATTCTTCTTTAGCTTCCCTTTGTCTTTTCCTTTGGCGTCTTTTATGATCCCGTTCTTGTTAAAGGAGTTCTCTTTCTCTTACACATGCTCGGTTTGAGATTTTAGGCGATTTGCTTCAAATTAAATGATTGAAGGTATGAACCAGGATTGATCCACAACCGGATTAAGCGCCATAGCCGGTATTGCTTCCGGGAAAGGCGGGTGGTGGGTCGTGGGTTTAGAAATCGGTTCGGTGGAGATTGGAATGGGATGGGTGGCGTAGGAAATTGGAATGGGACGGGTGGCGTAGGAATCGGGTTGTTCTGCAGTTCAAGAAATGATTGAATCCGGGCAGTACATGCACTAGGCGCCAAACAAACATTTAAAATCGCACCACAAATTTGATATCTCCCACCACATTTTTAGGGGGGACAGGGGGGACACCCAGGGTGTTCCACTACAACATGCTTTCACCCACATAGGCGCTGAACTTAGGAGCAAAATGCGAGTTGTATATCAGTATGTTCCAGAGATAGCTCTTGCCCTAGCAGAAGGTGTCGTTGAGATCCACAAAGGCCACTTCACTCACACAAAGCTTAATTGCAAGAGAGTCAAATTACATTTTGATGATGAGTACCAAAATGTGTGGGTGGCCATTGGTGATTGGGACAATGCAATTCATTTTTACGCCAAAGAGCGTCGTCCCTTGTTGAAGTGTCGGTACTTACTTTCGGATGGACAAGCAAAATATCCATGGTTAGAGGAAACTGTGTTTGAGAAATCAAAGGAGACACGAAATTCATGATGTCTATGCATTGGGATATATTTATGAGATGCTTCTGGATTTCGTGCAAGCTATCATGACAATGGAGTGGTTTAATAATAACAACACCCAATGGATTAATCCAACCCATATGTACCAATGGCGTCTTGACAAGTTGGAGGAGCAAAAACAAGAATGATGTGCCTACGTGAAGGCGTATTCTCATCACGACCCAAAAGCTTACAAGTTGTTGAAGCCTTACAAAGTGTTGGAATATCTTCTACCATGGTTGTGAGACAAAGACGACACATGAAGTGCATGGATGCCTTGGAGATGTCAAAATTGTTGTTGTCACAACTCAAAGAATGAATACAATATTGTATATCTTGCCATGTTTAAGAGTATTAAATTTTTTAATTGTCTAATAACCAAATATATAAAGACACTTTTAATTATTCAAATCCCAATGTTTTGTAATGAACTTCCCATGTTGCTAACATTTGTTGCTTTCCTACTATGTTATTCATCGCACTCCATATAAATAACTTGCAAGTTTTTGCACATGTCCGGCAACCATGGGATGCGACGCGATGGCATATCTATTGTTCACAACTTTACTTCTCGCATGGCTTGGTAGCCTTCTTGGCAAACCTAAACCCAAAGGCCTTTAAGAGGCGAAGTTGGTCGTTCGGGTTTAGCTTGCCACCACCGCCACCTCCACCATTGTCGCGGTTGGTATGGATTATTTTCTAGGATAAAATGTAAGTTAACCATTTATTTTAACGTTCTAATGTTTTTAAATGTAGCGTGTAAATGCGGTTTGCGTCCTTCTTTTCCTTCCTATGCATAATGTTAAATGCGTCGTGGTTATGGGCGGATCTTCTTCTCACCACCGGCCGAAGAGGCGGAAAAGGACCTCGCGTCGGCGAGGAGGAAGACGAAGAGCGGGGAACTCCGAGATATCATCGAGGCGATAACCCTGAAGATAGGTGGAATGCCTTGCAATTCGGGATGACGCCCGCAGAAATGGAGATTGCGCGCCCGGTTTGTTGAACAAAGTAGGCGGAGGTCCAGGCCCTATGACCCTCCACGTCATAGCTCATACACTCCTTCGAAATTCAATCTTGGGCGCCTTCCCGAGCGCGAGGAAATTGAACCATACGAAAAGAGCACCGGCCGCCGTTCACGCCGGAGTGGGCGCAATTCCTCTTCAAGCTCTGTTAAAGATCGTGCACTACCTGCACCACCTCCACGTCGGCATGTCTTTGAATATGAGTGAGTTCATCTTGAATTATGCCCTTTTTTTGTTCACTAACACATATTCATATGTTAGTCGTATGTTGAGTGTAGTAACAAGAAGTTGCCGCGCCACAACACTGCAGATGGCGACAATTTTTGGAAGATGGCTAATAGTGTCACAAATAGCATTTGCCAAAACGTCCACAAGGGTGAATGGAACTTCGGGGAGCCTATGATGAGGAAAAAGAGGATCAAGGCGATTTTAGAAGCAGAATATCCCGAGCTCAAGTCAGGAGAGATCTCATGGAGGGAGGTTTGTTCAAAACAGGGTAAACATGTTAAAGCCACCAGGTATTAGGCTTTTTTGTTCTTCATTATAACCTCATTGTACTCATATTTTATTTATATTTTGCAGAGGTAATCAGAAGAAGCAGCTAAAAGATCTTGCCAAAGCTTCGGAGGTCTCGATAGAGGAAGTGGCCGCGACCCTATCAAGGTTGACTAATGAGGCATTTCAAGTACATCATCTCTCCCATGAGTCGTATAATTAGATGACGCCATGTGGACTAAGTCCTTGTATTGCATTGTAGTGTTTGAAGGCCAACATATTATCAAAGAAAGGGGAAGCTAGAACAAAGCCACTTTTGGGCGCTTGAGGTAATGCACGCCAAGCCCGATGGCGACTATAGTTCCAATAAAGGCCCGATCCAGCGGTTATGGCTTTGTTGATAAGCTATTTGTAAGTATAAATTTGGTTTATAATGTAGGTTCTCGAGTTGAATACTAACATTAATTTTGGTGCTCATTCTTAATAGAAGTCATTTTTGGGCCGCCCCGCTGCTAAAGATGACCGCGAAAGGGCCTTCAAAAAGGCAATCATCACGCCATCCATGCGCCCGGCTACAGGAATGAGCGGGGAAGTGTGTATTATTCATTAGATAATTATTTGTGACTACAATGAACTAATTGTTGCGATACAATATAATGCAGGTAGATGAAGACGAAGGCGCCAATGAAGAAGAAGAGAGCAACAACTAAAGACTCAATATATTTTGTAATGTGCAAATTACATTGTGAAATATATTAAATGAATTCAATCTAAATTTTGTATGCTTTGTTCTTATTATTTGTGATTTTTTTTTTATGTTAATTTTATGCTCGATTCTATTTTTTTATTCTTAGATTTATTAAACATTTAATTACATATTAAATAATAATGCTTATCTACTATGATACTGAATACTAATATAATTTAATCAATATTTGTTTCTATTTTTCGAATTTTTAAATTTTTATTCTCGATTTATTTTGTTCATATTTAATATTTATTAATACTATTAATATTATTGTTAATATTAATATTATTTAATATTAATAAATAATATTAAATATTTATTTATATTAAATATTTGTTAATATTGAATATGAATATTAACTGTCCGCTAAATAATATTAAATAATATTAAATAAATATTTATTTTTTTTCTTTCAAAATTCCTTCATCGTCGTTTAACGACGCGTCTGCGTGGCTGCCACGTGTATCGTTGGCCACTTCATCATCATCTCGAACCGCGCCACGCCCGGCGGGGCGGTGGTTGCCCGCGTGGCGTCGTTAAGCAGCGTTTACCGCAGGCGGCCACGCCCGGCAGCGATGGTACGCCGCGCCCGGCCAGTGGTGAAACGCCCGCAGCGTCGTCAGTGCTTGACGGTCGAACCGCGCCAGCCGGGCGATGCGTGCGCCGCGCCCGGTGAGCCGGATGGGCGAGCGTCGTTGAGCGGCGATGCGACGCGTGGAACATCCGCGTCGGCGCTATGCTTGGCGATGTATTGGGCCGCCGCGGCCAGTGCGTCGTTTAGCGGCGTTACCCGGCTCATCGACCACGCCCAGACGGCCCGGCCCTTTGGCGTGGTGTATTAGCCGCTTGATGCAGCGTGGGCCCGGAAAGAATGCGAGTAATGCTGGCGTCGGCGTTAGGTCGTCGGCACAGGCGGCCCAGCGATTGCGACGCGTATAGCGACGCATAGACGTCGTTAAACGACGTCGTGACATCGTAATAGGCGTCGTTTATCGACGATTCAGCGTCGTTTATCGACGCGCAAACGACGTCTGGACGTCGTAATAGACGTCGTAACAGGGCTTTAATTTTGTAGTGTGTGTCATCAATATATTAAAAGAATGATAATGTTACAAAGCAAGTGAGGAGGAAGGAGAACTGCCCCAAAGAGACAGCGATACCTCGACACTCCACAACAAACTCACGTAAAAACGCAACTCTACTCTTGTACAAACCGACTATCACCATCTACAATACCCAAGAAGTCCCCGCCAAATGGCAAGCTTCCGGCTCTACTACTCCCCGAACACCGTAAAGCTTTGAAATAGCTTGTACCGAGTCGAGGAATCGGAGAGGGCGCAGGCAGCTTGAATCCCCGAAAGATCCACAACCTTTGCCGCTTCCAAATCAGCCACACCAACCAAGCCACGCATACGGATGCAAGGCTTCTTCGCCGCAAAGAGCGGCCAAGCACCAGATACACATGAAGCGAAGAACTGGCGGCTAGTCAATCTCACCTAAAAACAGAGCCCTAACCCAATCCCGGCAGCACGCAAGTGAGGGCATAAAACCGCACAATGCTCCACGGTCTCACGATGAAGGCCACAACAAAGGGCGGAGAGGGGCTCACACCGCCTAAACCGACTCACAAGGGCATTCACGATACGGTGATTGCACCACACGCCCGCGAAGCACCCTAACCCGGTGGGGAAGTGAGCTCCATGTCCACGTCCAAACCGAAGCCATCGAGAACCCGAAGCTGGAGAGACCACTTGCACGAAGGGGGCGATGTGTGTCATGAATAGCCGGACACCGGTAAGAAAGACCGCACAAAGTAAGAAGACACAACATCCTGATGAACCTTCCAAACACCGCACCGCCACATCATCCCCGAGGGACTATAGGTATGTGTAGCGAAATACTCCCGCCACGTGCTCCCGATAGCCCGGTCCACGCCCCTCAAGCGGCGAGCTCGAAAAGAACTCCCATGAAGCTAGTGACCACCCCAATACCAATCCTCCAAGGTGAGCCACAAACAAGCTCGCCTCCAACGAACTTTCGCGTCAGGCCATGCATGCATGGCGACCAAGGGCAAGTCTTGTGGGGGTAGAGGAACCCATAAGAAAGGAGAAGAGTGGTGATAAACCGAGGCATAATCTAGCTGGAAGAGCACACACACATGATCCCAAGCCCGCAACACTCCTGTGAGAAAAGGGGATGCGATATTGAAGTCTCAAAAAATATATTTTGTCATCATCGTATTTTGATTCAGCACCTAGGGATCCATAGGGCTGTATTGATATATTATTATGCAAACTTGGAAGTAACACATTAACATGTAATGTTTGCCATATTTTTGCCATGTTTCATAACCCAATCACCATGGACCACTCCCCCGTGCTTTACTCCATATCAGTTAGCCCTTTTCCTTTCTAATTATGTAACACTTTCCCTAATTGTATAAACTTTTGCACATCCGAATTTTGTTATATGTACACTAATAATAACAAGGTGCTGCGCACAGAGGGTTGCCCTCCATGGCCGGAGGGTGAAGTGGTTTAAATCATAATTCAAAGTCATGTATTGCAGATTTATGTATGTTTTGCAAGGAAGAGTCTTGCTCTTGCCCTGGTGGATAAATGATGCACCTCAGAGAAGAAGCTATCATACCAAGAAATTGCAAGTAGTAAATTACCCGCTGTTTTGAAGGAGAGGTACCTGATGTTCTGTTGTATAAAATAAGTGTTTTATCTGAAACGGGCCTTGAGGTATACAAAGGTTGCTCTTTCGTTTTGTCTGTCTTCTCCCACATAATGTATGATCTCATTTGAGTTCATGTTTGTTACTATCTAATGCATGGATTGGGAATAACATTATGTTAATGGTTCACGTTGTATTAATAATGCCACCATAGATAGATCTGTAAGATAGCTAGCTGAAGCAACGATGAACACACTAGCAAGTCTGAACATGACATTTCTTTTGCACCTAATGCTCTGCCAAAACAAGCACTGGAGTATGAGAATCGATTGTGCAAATAAGTGAGCGGAGTATGAGGATCGATTGTGCAAATAAGTGAGCGCACTGGGAATAATGAAATTTTGCAACTAAATTCAATAATTAATGTATTATGTAATAGCTAAATGGATTGTGATTTGGAAGACTAAATGGGAGGATCTGGGAACATGGAAAATATAGTGAAATTGGTGCAGTGCCTCTGGACGCTTTGCAGATGAAACTATTCCTATTGTATATGATGATAAATTAGTCAATACCAAGCATAAGCAATGCTGCAAAATGTTTAATCCAGACTGTTGGATGGCTACCCATAAATAGAGACAACTTGCTAATTCTTCCTCCTAAAAAGCAAGGCAGTTGGCATTTTAATAGCCAAATTTTGACTCCTTAAATATTAAATACCTTTAGTTCAAATGCGTGTTGGTGTTTTGAAAGTAATGTTATACATTTTGACTTCAAAATTATAGTATGCAGTATTGTCAATCAATGTTCTCACATTAGTATCAGAATTGTTACACAAAAATATGAAGTTTTGTTGTTGTTTATTTGATGGAAGAACTTAAAATGAAAAGCTCCCAACATATGTTGGATATAGCATTTAGCACCAGAAGTTTGATGGGCAATTTATTTTCTACAATTTGAGGTTATTTATAGCCTTCAAATTCTAAGGCCTGCACAACTGAAGCATTGAATGCATTGTTTACAACTGAAGCATTGAAAGCATTCTTCACACATTTGTGCTTGTGCCTCAACAAAATAAAAAGACATATTAGCAAAATGCATCAAAAAATTCTTTGATTGTCCATCCCAATTTTGAAATTGCATTAAAAAAATATTGTGACCAATTTTGAAACGGTATTTGAAACTGTGCCTATGGCTTAATCTGCTATATTGGACAAAAATGTTCATAGCATCTGATGCAATAAGTAACTTGGATTCTTGCTTGGTTGATCTTATCAAATATCCAAGAATATTCAAGAACCCACTATAGTAGAAAAGGCTTACATGATACCTGAATATATTGAAGATGGAGAAATCTGGCCCATGATGTCAATAAGGCATTACCGACTGCATCAATATAGGTCCATTCTACTGTAGCATTGAATTTATGGAACAGAAGAAATCTGGAAGTTGATTGTTCTCCTCTTCAATGATTTAGATGTTGTTCCAAAGAGATGCACGTCTCTTATTGGGTGACTCGGCCCTCCAAGGAAGAAGAGCGTTGCAGTTGAATGTCTTCAATTTCCATAAATTTAGCCATTAGGAGCCAATATATTCCAATTCTTCAAAATACTTGCCCGTTATGAGGACCTGCAAGGGATGGTTTAATAATATGATAGATAGTAACAAATTTGGATTACTTTTTAGTGCCTTTAGTATATTTTTCAAAAGGAAACAACTTACCCTTTCAGATGCCCAATAGACTTTTGTGAGATGTTATGTTTTACTGGAAGGAGACATCTCTTTCCCTTCACGTCTACTATTTTCTCTGCATGGAAATGCTTTTCTAGCGCTTGTTGCTTCGGAAATCATTTCTCACTTTAAAACCATTTCACCAGTAGAGACACAAAAATCTATCTTGTGCATCAACTCCTCTACCACCATGACCCCTCCTGAAAGGAATATTATCACCAGGCTTTATTACATCATGCCCATTTTCGCAAACTACTTATGCCATTATTAAAAGAATTGTAGCAACCCTAGATTCAACTAAGAAAATAATTCTAAATGATTTTCAAGATCAAAGAAAATCATCTACAACCACATTTCTCGCAACATACCCAATCTACAAAAAAAAGGTGGCATAAAAAGACCAGAATATGGATATAAAGGAAAGTGTAATAAACTTGAAAAACAAACCTCTAGAACTTAAGAAGATCCAATCCCAAGTCGAAATTGGAATGCTTTTTGAATAAGCAGTTTGTGTCAGACACGTAATCTCTGTTCAGAAAGTCAGTTGGAAATAATGCCAGATTTTAAAAAATCGAAGTCCCTTGCAAAATGCGGCCATGCTGAAATCCCTTGGAAACAATGCCAGAATTTAGAGAATTGAGTACCCACATATTAGATGAAAAACATAAATTCATTTACCTCTAAAACTAAGTAAAGTAAATGATTGCTACAAATCTGAAGCCCAAAACTGAAATGAGAATTTGGGTTCAATCAATTCCAATAAGGAAAGCAGAAGCTTGAAAGGACGCTGATGGTATATCCTGGTACCTGCAAATGCACATATTTGCACTAAGGATCATCCTGCAAGCACATGACAGACTGCTTTATGCTAAGCAGAACCGATGTAAGAAACATACCTAAGCAATAGATCCGTAGATCCTTGGTGTTGCAGATCATTGGTAAATAGATCAAGAGCTATATTGAACTCTTCAACAAAACCTTTTGAAAATGGATTTAATGCATGTTGCTTCTGCATGTATAAAAAAAATGAGAGCATACTCAGCATGGTTGGAATTCGTTAATGGCAGTCTCTACTTAACTAACAGCTACAGAAGACCAATCGAATCCAGAGAAAAAACATGTCCTTGCAACAAAAAACGGCCGCAGAGGGCACAAAAGAAGCATTTGCCTGTCTGGAGATCGGTTGGGCAGAAATGAAGCACGATGGTTCAAAACTAGGTTTAGGTTCTGGTCACGATGAGACCGAAAGAAGAAGAACTCAAGAGGTAATTTGCCAGAGCTCCAAGCTCCAACTCCAACCTCCATGAAATCTCCAGCTCCAAGCTGCAAATGAAAGCTCTAGCACCAACCTCACTACGATTTTCCAAAAACGCTCTAAAACCCTAAGAGATATTGTGCAAGTGGCCAAATAACCCTAACGTAAATCTATGACTGCCTCAATACCATGAACGGGAGCACCATAGCAGCAAGGTTTTGACTGCAACAGTTAGCCGGTTTCCAGAAGTGCTGCCAAGCAACAGAAATGACCGCCAGTTTACAGCCAATAATGGGTTTTGAGCAGTCATTGGCATATTTCGGGCATATACTGGCATATACCTGAAATATGCCACAAACCCACATAAATGAGGGTTTGCCCCCTTAGGGGCAACCCCAAAACATGAACTCTTTATTCATCTGCATCAATTGTACAACCATATAGTCTCCCTTTACTCCAGCTTCTACTATACTACTTTCCAAGATTTTGCTCTGTAGAGCGTAACACGCCACTCCCCCCCATCCCTACCGCACAATCCCTCTTTCCACTTCCACGCAGATAGTAGCTGGTATCCTTCAATTTCTGGTAGTCTCTTCTCTTGAAACTCCCAGGTTTCAGCTAAGCATAGGACGTCTCCTCCCAAGGCCTTCCCCATCGTTCCATGGGTAGCCACTGCAGTTCCAATAATTATTTGTAATTTTTTGACCTCCCTATTTTTTTTCCCCTGCCCGCTCTAGTTGTTCCCTTGGGTACTATCTGTTCGGCCCCTTGAAAGTCTCTCGTTTCCTTTCAGGTTGGTGCCACTGGATTGGCTGACACTCACCAATGTTTCTTGCTCCTGAGGACGTTTTATCCCCCTTGCTTCTTTTCCTTTTACCTCTGACCCATCTTCTTGGTTCACTTGGACAATTGCTCCCACCTCCACTTGCTTCCTCATCCCAATGATGGATTCCTATGTTTCGGATGCTGGTCCCTGACTGCCTGAGGTTGGGCATCGATCATTACCTTTTGTTCTCGTGTATCCCATATTTGTACTCTCCCATCTCTTATTTGAGCTCGAACCCACTCGTTCCTAAGTTTTCTTAATTTCTCTAGTGTTCCTTTCCTCCCTCTCCATCTTCATCATTGCTTCTATTACCCGTATCCCACTCCTTGACCACTCGGCTTTCCTTATCACCCTCTGCTTTGTACTCATGTCTCGTAGTGTGAGTGTGATGTTTATATGCCTCGCCCTTCCTCTGATCACTCCTGCCCTTTCTGCCCGTACTATATCCGATCGTGGTTCCCCCAACTCCCTTTGGAAAAAGTCTGCAGTCATATCATATACATTCTCCTTAGGGAACTCTTTTATTCCGATGACTCAAACATCATACCTTATTAGCAATTGTTCCCTCGCTTCCCTAACTTGCCTTGCTATTCTTTCTTTTAGTTCTGCTGCGAGGTTGGAAGGGTGTGCTCCTCTCTTTTCTAACTTCTCCAGCCGCTGACTGATAGACATCCTATCAGCTTCCGCTTCCTTGCTTGCAGCCTTAATCTCTTCCAGTTGCCCCTTTACCTCTGCGATCTCCTCCTTTTGTTTCCCAACTGCATGTTTTAATTCTATCATGCTTTTATCTTATTCAGCATGATTGTCTGCTGCCTTGCTAAATTGGCCTTTGATAAGTTCTCTATTGTTGTTTCGAACTGATGAGAAATCCTCTTCACTCGGGTTGATTGTTCGTCCTTCACAGAACTGTGTGCCATCTGTACCAATATCCCGACTTATATATCCTGAATTGTTTCCCTTCACATTTTGGATATAAATCCAAATTCAAATTCAAATTTCCAGTTATAAAAGCTTTATATTCCCACTGATTCCATCTTATCATTACTGTTTTTCGCTGCCTTGGGTGTTCAGGTCATCCTCAGAGAAATACTTCCTGGTTCTCCGTCTCCATCCAGTATACACAGTCATTTTCCATTGCATAGTGTTTGTCTCATCTATAACAGCCATTTTCCATTGTATTAATTATGCCCACTTCTTTTTTCTTATCATGCGATTATTTGGATAGACTTTATGTGCTAGTTCTTCAAGCCTAATTTTGAATTGGGGCTGTACATTATCAAGATTCATCTTGTCTGGAAGGTCATCCATGTTCTTCCCTGGAAGACTGTTCTCGGAACTGTGAAATGGCTCTACCAATGGACTCACAACTTCGGCATTACGATGGGGACCAAGTTTCATGGGAAAAAGACCATCCCCTCTCCAAGAAGTGCCAAAGTTGCCCATGTCCAACACATTCATAGTCAATTGGCCTAAGTGGTGGCTGCGGAATACTGCCACGTACAGTGTTCGTGTTTCGTTCGTTGCCAAAACTGACCATGTAACTTGGTCCCTAGGGTAATTTCGTCATTTTGGATGATATGGCGATGTCAAATCGCCATTTCGGAGCCTCTGTACTATTCGAACGAGAAAACACTTGGGTTTTTATATGGTCTCCTGGAGGACACTTCATAGTTTGATAAGTTCGCCCGAGAGTTTGCATAGGGTCATCATCATGTCCACATCACCCATATCTTGCCACGTCACCAAAAAATTGCCACATCACCCCATGGAAAACCAAAGTTGCATATTTTTTTATTTTTGGCCTAATCAAACGTTGGCCTTGCTTACTTGGCATGAGGTGTCACCAATGGCATGCCACATCATTATGCGCATGTTCAATTTTGCAAATTTCAATCTTCTCCACTCATTTCATGGAGATTTGTTGATGATCTTTCATATGGTGCTACTACTATGTAGTATTGGCCTATTGCTTGATTTGTAGTTATTACATAAGCATATGTCTATCCTAGAGACATTAAAAACACGTATGCTTTGTATAGTAGGCATGGTCATGACTTCCATGAGGTCCTTCCCATGTAATTTAGGAAAGGGCAGAAACCCTCATAATTTGGAAGCCATGTAATCTTACATAGTGTACTATTAAACCACATTTGTGTAATCTTATAAATATGCTATTGACAATATGCATCTCATTCAACGGCCAAGATGGACGGCCTAGATTTTGATCTAGGTCATGCCATTCCATTGGTTGCCTAATGCTTGTGTTTGTTTCCCGCCTGCTATTGTGTTTGTTTCCCGCCTGCATTGTGATCGATGGGTTTTGTATCTGCTCTAGCTATGGTGCTGTGGCGATGGCGTTGTACTAATCAAAGACGATGGACACTGGCGCTTGAAGTAATCGCGAAGAAAGGCAGGCTATGCGAAAAGGAAGCGGCTCTAACCATACATGATCTTCTTCAAGCGGCTCAAGATCTTGTTCTAACTATACAGAATCTTCATCAAAAGGGTATTATCCACCCGGATCTGAAGCCCCTCAAGTTCCTTGCAGCCTCAGCAGCAAAACCCTATGATTAGGGTTTCGGATTTCAACATTCAAGTTTTGCGCTCAGTTTTAAATCGAGAGTCGGAACTCCAAGATCTTTTGCTCCAGATGTTGTGCAGGTATATTATTCTCATGTACTCTCATGTAGGACGTTTTCTCATGCATCTATTTCCATTTTTATTCGTTAGGTTTGCAGGACTTGGAAACGACAGCGGCTTCCTTCTTATTTCCTTGCCAGATCTGCCATCTCCATCTTCTTTTTGCTAGAGAGTGATATGCAGAAGCAGAGCTGGTCCATACTTGCAGAGAAAGTACAAACAATAGTAAAAATATATCCCAAGCTGGTCTTGACTCATGGGCGCAAGGTGAGTGTAATAAGCAGCATTAGACTTTGTCAGTTGTCACATCTAATAGAAGTTTTCAGGTTTTGAAAGTTCGTCCATGTATAGAATGGGACAAAGGAAAGGCCGTGAACTATCTTTTGCATGCTCTTGGTAGGAGGCCGTCATATTTAATTACTTGCTACGAAAATAAGGAGCTCTATTTTTATATTTGTGTCTGTTAACATAGGTCTCAAGCATCCTTCTGATTATCAACTCGTTTATATTGGGGACGATCGTACTGATGAGGATGCATTTAAGGTGATTCTTTCCATCCTATATTTTTTCCTTGTGTTTTACACTGAATTCTACTGATATTTTATAGGTTCTCAACGATAAGACTAATGGGCACAGCATATTGATATCAAGTGTAACGAAGAGCACAAGTGCAGCATATCCACTTCGGGATCCTGCAGAGGCAAATTAGTAAATGGTATGTAGCTTAGCTCCAATAGAATTACTTCATCTTTCTCATCTTTGATTTTGGGCAATGAATTGATATCGACTTAGTGTTTGCTGAGCTTTGCAAAATTGGATGGATTTCTATTCTTTATCTCTTTTCCCTTTGTTTGCAGAGAAACTAAAAGCTTGGGCTGCAGCAGAAACTTGGTGAGCTCTTATCTTGTGCAACTCATATTGGATGATTTCAAGCCCATTCTAATCGCTTTTATTTCTTCTTTGCATGTCGAATCTCGAGCTTTGTTCATGGCGAAGGATCTGAGCATAAGAATCCCGTAAGTGTTTGCCAGATCTCATGTTTTCTGTAGAGCTGAGATGGCTGCTCAAGCATTCAAACAAAGAAACAAGGGAGCCCCTTTTTTATTTTGCATTTAATCTGGAAGCATACACCAGAAGCCACGGCATTTAATCTGGAAGCATACATCAGAAGCCACACCACTGGATTGTGATTGTCTCAACTCCAAAAATAGAGTTCAAAGAGGGCTCTAGATTTTGTTTAGCCTATCAAGCTTTTTTTTTAGGGAAAATTTTAAAAATGCCCTTGTATTTTACAATAATTGTCAAAATACCCCTGTATTTTACTTAATTATTAAAATGCCCCGAATTGTTCTACGTTAATGTCAGGTATGCTATTGTCTCCCTAAAATCAAAGAATCAGTTATGCCAACGGTTTGGCTATGTAGGTTCCGGAGTAATTTCCTCCTCCTGAATTTGGCCATTATGAATTGGGGCTTTTTGAATTGATCTATTACTCAAACAGATCTGTTACCTGGCAGATCCGGAAGCAATATAATGAGCCTGTCAAAGCGGCTATGGGAGGAGTGCAAAGGAATAGCCGATTCTGTGCTTAATCATCCCTTCATAGTTGAATTGGCAGACGGAACTCTGGATCACAAGGCATTCCGGCATTTCATTGAACAGGATACACTCTATCTTCCAGTTTATGCTCAAGTGTAAGATGCATACAAAATTCCATGCCTTTGCCTCTTAAATAATGTGGCCAATTCTACACAGCTGCGGCAAGGCAGGCGACGACTCTGATTTACTCTGATCTAGAAGCAGTGAAAGGGGAGAAGAGAAGATAAGAACTGTCGTAAAAAGCACAAAGGGGTATTTTGACAATTACGCCAGATATAGGGGTATTTTTACAATTAGAGGAAAATACATGGGCAATTTTACAATTTTCCCTTTTTTTTAACATCTTTCTGATTTTTTTTATACTGTTTTGACTGATAAAACAGTATTGGTAGGAAAAACTGAATAGAAAGAACATTTAAGACAAGAATCTTTGAATCTTAACCATTATCTTAAACCTTAACCATTGATGTAATATTTTGAACCTTAAGTTTTAATTTAATGTTAGAGAATGTGGATTGCAATTTAATAATATTATGCCTTATGGACTCGTTTGGGTTCGATTCCCAATAGACTATCTTTAAGAAAACAAGATGCTTTTTAATTAAAAAAGAATGCCACATGTAATTACAGTATTTATACGTATAGTATTTTGCAATTACAGAGTCTAGTAATTCACAGAGTATTTATACGTATGGTATTTTGCAATTATAGTATTTATACATACAGAGTATTTATACGCATGGTATTTTGCAATTACAGTATTTATACGTATAGTATTTTGCAATTACAGAGTCTAGTAATTCATAGAGTATTTATACGTATGGTATTTTGCAATTACAATATTTATACGTACAGAGTATCTATACACAGGGTATTTATACACAGGGTATTTATACATGGTTTTTTTACTTAAGAGTTTTCAAACATTCTGAGTTTCTACATAGAGTATATCTGAGTTTGTACACAGAGTATTTATACTTCTAGTCTTTTGTACACACGGTATTTATACACATAGTACTTCCACATAGAGTTCCTATATATTGACACATGGTATTTATACATTGTGTATTTGTACACAAAGTATGTATACACGTAGTATTCTGCACATTGAGTATTCATCCTGGACCTTTGATTCTGTACAGTGAGAATTTATGCAGAACTCATCAAATTACAGTATCTAAATTGACAATATGCATAGAAAAAACAAGATTGAACAATATGCATAGACAAGATTGAACATCAAGTAACTTAGATTTGTATTCTCAAAACAAGGCGGATGCATAGAAAGGTGTGTGGACAGAAACAAAAAAAAAAGGGGACGGTCCTCCACCATTAATCATCGCAGGCTATGCACTGTAACTGGGGCGGGCTCGCTTTTTCTGCGTAGATCATGGAGTGAGTCAGCTGCCCAAAAAAAAATAGACATGAAACTTGAAACGAACAGCAGCAAAAGAAGTCACACCTTGTTGGTAGACCAGTCAACCCTCTCAGAACTTGGGTCCTTGGAGGCGCAACAAGAACACAAAATCCGCGATCATCGGCTCATCCTTGCACTCCTCCTTC
Source organism: Isoetes taiwanensis (assembly GCA_021234155.1). Classification (NCBI taxonomy): domain Eukaryota; kingdom Viridiplantae; phylum Streptophyta; class Lycopodiopsida; order Isoetales; family Isoetaceae; genus Isoetes; species Isoetes taiwanensis. The sequence continues at coordinate 8,587,269 of JAJEKV010000035.1, read as the reverse complement.
ACTCGCTTTGAACCAGCAGATTCTTTGCAGCCACATTTTCCAGATAACTCCTTCGGCACTTCCGGTTCGTTAATGTAGGCAAACAGATTCTTTGCCCACTCCTGGTCCAGCGTCTCGTGCCTGGGGATGCGTGAAACATTGGAAACCTTCACCGGAATACTGATGCGCTCACAACCATTTCCAGAAGATATGGCGATAGAAATTGGCGGCACCTCCACCAGTGCACGATTCTGGAGACGGTCTTGCAAACTCTCAAGGTCGCAATCCTTGAGCGCTTGCAGAAAACCGAGATCCACCACGAGGGTTCCATCGAGTATGGCTAATGGGGGGCATTCCGCCATGGCTGACAGAGACGAAGATCGAAGCGTCTTCCGGGGAGTTCTGAGTGAATGCGAAGAGAATGGTGCTGTTCCGACGTTCAGGGGTCCATTCTGTGCCGTGGAATCACCACTTGTGATTCTGTGTGGTGGAATCACCACCCGTTGCGTGCGTCAGTTAGCCGTCCGACAGAATGGCAGGGATTTGACGTGAAGAAGCATTATTGCCCGCGGCATGCAATGATGGCAGAAGGGATTCTACGGCACGGAATTACCATTTTGTGATTCTACGGCACGGAATTGCAATTTTGTGTTCTCTACTTTTTAATGGAATTTTGCATTTACACATGTGAATTTCGAATTTATCCATGGAGTACAAACGTAATATACATAGAGTATTTATACATAGAGTATTTATACGTAGAGTATTTATACATAGAGTATTTGTACATAGAGTACAAATACGTAGAGTATTTATACATAGAGTATTTGTACATAGAGTATTTGCACAGAGAGTATTTGTGCACAGAGTACTTATACATAGAGTATTTGTACACAGAGTATTTCTACATGTAGTATATTGCACATTGAGTGTTCATCTTCAACCTTTGATTCTAATACATTCAACATTGTACATAGTATACTTATACACAGAGTATTTAAACACATGGTATTTATACACATAGTATTTATACATAGAGTACTTATACATGGAGTACTTATACACAGAGTATTTAAACACATGGTATTTATACACAAAGTATTTCTTCATAGAATAGAGTACTTATACACAGGGTATTTACACATAGAGTACTTATGTACACAGGGTATTTATACTTATACATAGAGTGCTTATACATAGAGTGCTTACACAAAGAGCATTTCTACATAGAGTGTGCAAAACTCATCAAATTAAAAACCATGGTATTTGTGCAAAACTCATGATATTACAAACCATCTAAGCAAGGCTCTCCATTTCAACTTCCTTCCAACTCCCTTTTTTTTCTTTTGGGCCCCTCTTCCCTATTTCCAAGAGTGGCTTGATCCTAGCAAGGCTCGTTCCATATGCCTCCTCTTCCTCCAGCACTGACAAAGACGATATGGTAGTGTCATAGGCCTCTTCATCCATCCTCTCAAGCCTGGTGTCAACTTGTCTCATCATCACCTCTGTGGCTATGAGGAGGCTGGGATCCTTGGAGGCCCGCCCCATAACCCTAGCAACACACGATTCTAGTGAGGCCTTAGCTTCCTCAACGGTCAACCCAACTTTCTTTATAGGGAGAATGTCATCCTCTAGACTAACTATCTCTTCAGGTGAATCTCGAGGGGTGACCCCAGGTGTACATGGGCGCAAGTGCTCCATGCCACCACTTGCATTTCCATAATCGGAACCTAGAACCTTCAAGATGTCCCGTTCTCTGTAACTGTCCATTAGTTGGATAACCTTAACTTGGTGTTTGCAAAGGTTCCCTTTGGCACCCCATGGGCAATCACAACTCGCCCAATTCCTATGTGCCCCACTCACAAAGTATGGTTGGCGGTTGAGATCTAGAGTTTGGACATATGCCTCACCTCCTTCAAGGTCTACAAATGTGACTGCATCATCCGGAATACGCCTCGCTCCTCGAATAGCCGACTCGATAATTTTCTCTTGTGAAGTGTTTATAACAAAACCAGCCTCTTTCATCCCCACATTGTTGCTTGTAAATGGAACAGCGTGGAGTGTTAGTGCACCACGTAAATATAAAAAAAAGTTCTCTTTTGGAAATAACCTTGAGTATGTTGTGTGGGTCTCAACATAAAATGGACAAGCATGTGTAGTAGCCAATCCATCCTCCTGCCCTTTAGTTGTGATTTGGAGATGCCCGAGCATCTTAGGTGTCTTGTGCCAAGCCTCTCTTTGCGACATTGGTTTCTTGGTTTGAATGGGGAAAGATTCTTGTGGCCGGCACCCATTCACATATGTTCTTGAGTCCACTCTGACTCATGTAGGAGGCCAATTTGGGATCTTGTGGATACTTTGCTTTCGGGGTCTCCAACTTTCTCAAAGCTTCTACTTTAAATGACCTCATTGTAATCCCGTCCATAGTCATTGTTACCTGGGGGACACTTGATTCCATACATGATCTCACCCAATTCCTTAAACATTTGGTTCCTCATCTCCTTGTTCTTCACGTTCTTGACTAACCACTTCAACCAGTCTCTTCTCACATGCCATATGCAAAGGTTCAAGCGCACGCTAGGGTAAACCTGAAGTGGAGAGAGATGCCACATGTTCAAGATGGTGTCCAAAATGAACCATTGAAAATTGCTATGGAAACATTGATACCTTTTTTATTGCATGTATTTCGGCATCACAAGAATCGGTGATAAAGCATGAGGGCCTCCATGTTGAGTCTTGGCGTTCAACCCACACTTTCATGGCTTCTAGCCATCTTGCTATTGCATCACTCTTCTGGGAGTTCGTGATAACCCAAGCCAGAGGCATCCCATTGAAGTAGTCATCGAAACCAATGATAGTGAAGAGGTAGTACCTTTTAATGTAAAATAGCAACACAACTTAACAATGTTAGCAAGGAAGCTAAAATTTTATATGAGCAACCCTACCTCATCTCGTTTGTCTTGTAGGTGGAGTCAAGACACAATGCCCTATCCTTTCCAAATCTCAACAAGGCTCCCCTTTGGGTGGGAGTCATAACCCCCAATTGGAAGATGTCACCTTGCTCGTAGTGGAATACACTGTCAAGGTGTTGTTGCACCCACATATGAGTGCTTGTAGCTTCATCTTCATGCAACTTCCAAACATTTCGGGCCACTTCCTTTTCAATATTGTAGATTTCATGCATCTTTAACATGTCATCTCTCGTAAGCCCCTCCAACCCAAGTAGTTCCTTCTTCAAGCTCACTCTTTCTTGGTGGATATTCATCACCATTCTGGGTGCAATGTAATGCAATAGCTTTTGCTTGATCCATTCTCTCTTTTCAGCCGTGAGCCACGGAGCCAGCCTATACCTCAACCCTTTCTCAACAGACTAAAGCTTTCAGGTGGCAAATTTCTCCTTCTTTGGTTCCACGTGATCCCATTTGTGGTAGGTAATTTGAGTGGTCTCCGGGAAGAAGGTAGAGCTGTCTCAAAGTGAAATGACATTGGCATCCCCTTGAATACTCTCCCCTTTGAACCCTCCTCCTCCTTTTGGCCTCGAGGAGGGCGTCGATCTTCCACAACATGGGTGTTCCCAGTTTGTCTCTTGGGGCCCAAAACTACACGGTACCTTCTTTCCACCATTGAGGATGAATCGGTCATGCTTTAATAATTTCCATGTGCATTCTAAAAACATATAGACAACAACAACGTGAAGCTGGATACCTTTTGAGAGACAGATATGTCCGGATGCCTGGTTTTGATAGCCCCTTATTCATTTCAGAGCTTCTTATATAGAAATTGCAGGGTGCATCCCCATTTGTTTGCTCCCCAGCAATGAAATCCGACACCCGTGAGGTGGGAATATAGGAAACCCACACCAATTGAGTGCCTCCTCCATCCCGGTCCGGGGATCACGGTGCTCCGAGAACCGATCCGCGGCGTATTTGTGGTCAAAATGCCCTTCTGCAGGGTTTGTTTGCCAAATCTCTGCTTGCACCTGCCACAGGAAGCGTAATTAGAGCTTAGCCACAACAAAGAGATAGAACTGGACAGTGTTGCAGGCACTGGCCTCCTCAATCTTCTCTTCGATGTCCATGACAAGCTCCGCTGAGAACTCCTGGCCGCTGTGATCGAGGAGTTCCAGGGCCAAACGAACGCAGGTGATTCCGTCCGATGGAATGGACAAACTTACGTCCGCGGTAGGACGAACTCCACGGCACGCCACAATGGCCCGTCGATGGGTTCCATACGCGGACGGATGCATCCGCTTGCCGCTCCTGCGGAATCAACTGCATCGGAATGAGAGGAGTGATTCCATCTGGCGGAATCCTGGAAGAGTGATTCCATGTGGCGGAATCACTACGGATTGATTCAAGTCGATGGAAGCACTAAACTGTGATTCCCTCCCACGGAATAGCGCTTTTGTGATTCCATCGGGCGGAATGCATTCGTGGTGATTCCGTCTCGAAGAATCTTACATTGGTGATTCCACTTCGCAGAATCTTACGTTGGTGATTCCACTTCGCAGAATCTTACATTGGTGATTCCATCTGGCGGAATAGCAATGTTGTGATTCCGTCCGACGTTAAACGTAAGTGGTGATTCCATCTGGCGGAATAGCATATTTGTGATTAAATGCGGCATTCACCGCACGGTTTCGTGATTCCTTAGAAGGAATAGATTTCGCGGAGTGATTCCGCTGGTGGAATAACTTCGGTGGAGATTCCTTCGCGAGGAGAGATTTAAATTCCACCGGACGGTATATATCGCTGGCGACCCTGTCGGTCTGAAAAACGGGGGTCCGTTGTGCGGATAATTGGGGGTCTCCGACACAGTGATTCCCATGAAAAAGAAATTTTTGCGAAGGAATCACAATAACCTGGGTACATTTATTTTCACCCCTAAAGCTTCGTTAAAAAGAAAATACCTTTCTTTCCAAAATTGAAGTGCCAACATCATTATTATACGTATTTATATACGAATACTTCAATAAACCTTTAGAAACCTTAAGTTATAAACATACGCCATGTGATTGTGGAAACATTATCGGCCCAAAGTCAAATTTATAGAGTCCATAGGAAATTGCGTGGAATAAGGGATAAGGAATTTGCATGAATACATACTCTATCCGTGTTGTTTCTTGGAGAATCATTTTCTTGGACTAGGTCATAAAGAAGGAAAAGCGATGCCCCTTCCTCATACTATGGGCTTTTTCTCATGAATTTGCTTCTTTGTTTTTTATCATGAAATTTTGCTTCTTTCTCTTTATCATGAAATTTGCATGGGTAAAACCAGAGCGGAGTATTTCTGAAATCGTTGAAGGAGAATATATAGAAGAAGTTTGCATCCGGATATGTGAGCAGAAGGAAATAGAACAACTTACGTATCTCCTGCAAAGTGAGTGTGGGTTGGACAGATTGCGAGTGATTAATAGAAGTGAGGACATAAATGATGAAAATTGTGTCTATTCCATTTTTGAAGCTCTTAATAGGAGCAAAAAGTGTAACCTTTGCTCAATTAGTCTCGACGGATTCGAAATAGAAGGACACGGATTAGATGTTTTTTCCCAAGATTGCAGTTTGCAATTTCTAGAGCTTAGTGATTGTGACATTAATAATGTTAATTGGATTGTAGATGGAATCAGCCGAGGCAGGCTAAGAGGGCTAAGGCTTGAGAACAGTCGTATCCAAGGCGTTTCAAAGCTTTCAATGGCCATCGCGTACGGCAGTACTAAGTTGCAATCTTTTTACTATAATGAATATGAAATAGAGGATTCCGATGGGAGAAAGGAGTTGTGGGAGGCATTCGCGTGCGGCATGATGAGAGGGAATTGTGGGCTCCAAGAACTGCATATTAGACATTCATATTTAGACAATGGAAGTATTAGCAGCATTGCGAAGGCCCTCACTAGTGGCTTCTGCGACTTACAAACGCTTGACCTCCAATACTGTTATGCCGACTATTATAGCCCTCAATTACGCCAATTATATACGCCAATTATAGAAGCCCTCAAGACCAAGAACTGCAGGTTACAAACCTTAAAGATCAGCTTGCAGATGCCTTATAGCTCTGCCGATGCCGATGCCCTTGCCGATGCCGATGCCCTTGGTGAGGCTTTGTGTAGCGGCCTATGTAAGTTAGAGACCTTGGATTTATCAGACTGGTGGGAGTCCTCTAGGGTTGATGGGAATAAAGTGTTGATAAGCCTAGGAAAGGCCCTTAAGAGCAACAGATGTAGGTTGAAGAACCTGTATATGAAGGGTTTGGACATAGAGGATGAGGGAGTGCATGCGCTGGCTAATGCCCTTGAAAATGGACAATGTTCGTTGCAAATCTTGGACCTGACCAACAATCTTATATCTGGCAAGGGCATCAAACAGCTTAAGAATGCCATTACAAGTGGAAAATGTAGAATGAAAAGCCTATGGTTGGGTAATTATGATGGTGATGATGAATATGATTATCATGTTTATGCTGATGAGAATTTGGTCCTTAATCTCATCGATGCTGAAGAGGGTGATGTCTTGAATCTCATCCACAAGATTGATGGAGTTGATTCAGAAGACATAGAAGACAGAGGTAACTTTACAGTCTCAATGTTCTGTGTCATAGCCATATGGCCATTTCAGTGCCTCTTTTCCCAATTTCATTTAATATGCTACAACTAACTTTTGCTTGTGTTTGCATTTTTGCAGAAATCCCAGCATCCACTTCCAAGGTAATGATCTTTTTGCTCCACTGCACAGACTTAAAAATGTACATGACATGCATGTCTTAAATATTGTAATACATGACAGGCATTTCTTAACTTAAATATCATAATGGTGCACTACAGGCTGGAGATAACATAGCAGAAATAGAAGAGGAATGCCCATTCAAGGGCCTCCCAAAAGAGGGAAAAATGCCCAAACAGATAACGAAAGAAGATGTGCCATATGAAGAATTCACATCTGTGTGGAAGGCGGACAGCCTTCCAGGGAAGAACATGGATAACCTTCCAAACAAGATGAATCTTGATAACATACAGCCACAATTCAAAATTAGGCTTCAAGAACTAGCACATGAAGTCTATCCGAAGAATCGCATGATCTACGAAGTTAGAAAACAGTTTTATTTGGCATTTGCCTACGAGAATTGTAACAAGGCTAAAGCTAATCCTAGTAAATACAAAGTAAATTGGGCAGCTTTTGCTCGCCAAGCACTTAAGTATTCAAGCCAACGTAAGGGGAAGCGTATATGTGAAACGGGAAGCCAATATGAAAGCAGCATCAACAAAAGGAGGCGGTATGGATCAAATTAGAGGTGAGTACATTAAGGTTAGAATTAAGCAAATTTGTATGCAATTTAGAGTTTTCAGCAACATCACTAATGAATAATAGGAATGATGACTTCAATTGTTTGCAGTTATTCAACCTGCAAGGCATGGTCATGGACTCACGTTAAGTTATTTTTGTACCGAAATCAGTTTGTTCATTCTGCTAATATGTGCTTTGCATTTTACTTTAGATAGATATTCATATTACATTGCTGTGGCATACACATAATTGGGGATGACCATTGTGTTAGCATTTCAATGCTATCAACATAAAGATGCAAGCTTTCAATCTGAATGTTGAAAATGAATCCATTGCTTCATTTTTAGACTGTCAAGAAATGGCTCTTAGACATGGTTACATGAATGTTGGAAAGGAATCCATTGCTTAAATTCTACTTTCAAGAAATGGCTCTTGAAGACATGATTACTTTTCTGCAATTTCTCACGTTGAGCTTAAAAAATCCTGGCCAACAGAGTTTGGATCGAACATTTATTCTGTTACATCTTGTATGCCTTCATACTGTTTTATGGTTTGCTTCATCTATGGGGTGGGCAATGAAATTGCAGGCACGGTGCATTCTTGCTAGAAAACGTGTTTTGCCTTCTAGTGTATAACAGGAATCTTTTGACAACAAGCACGTTCCAACATTTATTTAAATGCCATTATATTTTGCAATGCTGGATCATAGAGTTAAAATGGAATCATGAGTATATCATGATATCTCAGATTGAGATATCGCATAAAATTTGAAGCCAATCTGGCAGGAACTTCGAAATAGGTGATTGTGGCCAGAATTTGGTAGCACCCAGAGGTTTACAGAAACGAATCAGAAAGAGCATAAACCTAAGCTACACTAGGTTTAGAAATAAGTCTGGTGGCAGCTTAATTTTCAAGTCCAAGGATTTGGTTGTGGAGATTGGCTTACAACGGTTTGGTCAATGTTTTGATTATTTATGGTGGTAAAGAAAGGGCCAGCTTCATTTTTGGTGTACATTCACACATACAAAGACAGACACCTCATGGGACATCTCTGTTGAGAGCAAGTCTTGAAGTGGACAATGACATGCTAAAGCTTTTTAATTTGCAAACTGTATTTCTTAGGGTGGATTGGAATCATATATGTTAAAGATATGTGAAACTGGATATTTTGTTCTTGCCTTCCATAGAGAATTGGGTCATAATTCAGATGAAAAGACTACCACCGCACCAAGAACCAAGGTCAGTTATTTTTTATCTTTTCCACGGTTGTTTTGAGCATGAGCTGCTAGTGAAGATTTGGTGTTTTGGTAGGCCATCCAGAAAGATTTATTTACTTCATGACTAATGCTTCTGCAATTAAGCATTAAGGGAATGGGCTTGCATCCAATCTCTTTCTATATTTTCTGCTGGATTTTGTCATATAGTATTTTCTGCTGGATATCGTCATATAGTCAAACATGCATGCCAATGTGTTCTGGGACTCTTAAGCCAATTATAGAAGCCCTCAAGACCAAGAACCGTCTAATGATCTCAAAAGACTACAGAGTTTAACCTCTACAGATTTTTGATATAATGACTGGACTAGCTCCTACTGATGACCAGTTTGAATTCTTTAGCATAAGTTGTATAACTGAAGATAGTTTTGGATGGCATCTATTCATTTGATCTTGCTATCACTCTAGATTGCTCATACATTGCAGGACGTAGATTCTCATACAAGCAATTTCACTTTGAAGGGAGTTAGATATAGCATATTGTTGGCATCGTTGAAGATGGGCTGGGATTAGATAGATGAAAAAGGACGTTATTTAGAAGATAGTGGCTTCTCTACACATTGTGGTCTGTTGTGCAAGCATCTTTCTGAATTCGGATAAGCTACTTGCAAGGTGGAGATGGAACATAGAAACATCTTGTGCAAGTTCAAGTCTAGATTTGGTCTTATTGAATGAAATGAATTCTAACATGGTTTTGCAAATCCACAGGTTGTAAATAAGAGATCGTGAAGTTAGCCATTAGGATGTGAAGTGCCATAACGTCATAAAGAGATGGCATTGCCTCCTTCTCATTCTTGCAGGATTTGCCCTTTTCTTCCTTTAATTAATGCCATAGGGGAATCTGCCGATCTTTCCTTGCCATGTTTGCTTTGCTTTTTGATCTAAGATTAAAAAGACCAAGAGATTTGAATCGAGTGGAAGATTGGTGTCTTCTGAGGGCCATGCATTAGCAGAGGCAGCACTTGGAGGAGGGGCTCTAATTGGAGACTCTCTGAACAAGGGGTTGGTTGAGCATGACTAAGGTGTATGCCAGAAATGCATGTTTGAGCAACTATTCAGGAATGTCATTGCCATTTTGAGGCATTTAATAAGGGTTTGAATCCATCCTCTCCTGTCGAAGCGAATGCTTGTCTTTCTTCTTATTCACCTTCTATGCTATGACGAAGTATGACTATGTGTTCGTGCATGTCTTGGTCGTGGATAAGTGCATGATCAACTGCATTGAAATTAGACTTCAAGGTTAGGTCATTTTTGGCGGTGACAGTGGCAGTTAGTTACTGGCAGTTCGACGATCAATTAACAAGGTAAGTTGATTTGTGATTTTTGATCCTCTTAACTAGATTGGAAATGTAAATGCTAGAAGGAACTTTTTAATAAATAGTGTGTTGTAATTGTTCATTTAAATATTCCCTGGTTGCCTATAATCACAGGCAGATGAAGTTCACGAGTCATTCCTATCACGGCTTCCAACAATTGTAGATGTCGTGGACTAACTCAGGTCTGTTATGTGAACGTACATGTGAGTACATCAGTGCACATAATGTACATTTGTTGTAACATCAATGTACATTGAAGTAACTTGTATATCCAAATTTGATCAGAATTCAATAAAAATGCATAAACATTAAATATCATTTGATTTGATTAATATGAAGATAAGACATGAGGAAAAATGGCTTAATATTCATATCATCTTCTTTATTTTAAATTTTTTAGACCATTGGATCGAGGCATATTATACATGATATTCCATCTCACAATTTTTGGGCCCTTGAATGCAATTCAAGATGGAATCAAATCCAACCCATTTGACTCACTCCTTTAACACAAGAACCATCCCATGGTTCTATATTCATGAGTACTGAATATCCCAGCAGCTTAATTCCAGCAGCAATTACCACATAATGGCCATCAAATTACCATGAGCCTGGGTAGTCGAACCCCAGCTCATGTGACGCTCCCTGAATATATACGACCCCCGGCCGTATACATACGGGGACTTTCCCCTCCCATGGCAACCATCTTGCCATGAGCAGGGCCCTCCGTCTGCCCCGGGCCATCTACGTAGAGATGCTCGGGTGAAGGACACGGAGGTGTCATTCGGCCCACGCCTTCGATGGGCTCCTACGTCGCGGAAGCATGAATACAAGGTTAGTACACAGCATAAATTATATATAAATAACCACCACGAAGGGTGACACATCCATCCAAATACCAACGGCAAAGAATATGCATCTAAACCTCACGAAACACCCCAAACCCGGGTTCTACCCGGTTCGACTCCTGTGAGGATGGGTGGCGGCTCGGTCTCAAGAGATCGTGACGAGGAGGTATAACTGGCGTTAGGTAACATAGAACATCGGCTAGGGTTGTCCACTCCATTAAGCCCCTCACATTGCACACTTTGCGGATGGGTTAGATCCACGCTATGGCTTCGCTATAGCCTTTTGGAAAACCTTGAGACTCATGGTGTCACCCTTTGAGCCTACTCGGGGTTCATGGCGCCCGGTCCGATGGCAGGTCGGGAAGCGTCCCCTTCCGGATCCTGATGGTTCCATGGGTGAGCTAGAGAATCGTGCGCATCGGCGACCCCGCATCCGTGTACCCAACTTACTCACCCTAAATCTACTCAAAGTGCAAGATGCTCCATACGGATCACACCTCTACACCCGGGGAGTGTCGGACCCATACCCGGCCCTCTCGTGGCCAGGCTATCGGGCCCTAGCCCAGCGTAGGAGTCTCGGGGAGCCTTTTATATTAGGTGCAAGACCCCACCCCCACTTCACCGCTGCGTCCCTTCTGCGGTGCTAAGCGGACCATAGCGTCTACGACCGGTGGTCTCTTGTACCGGGCCGCAATAATGGGAATATTACAGGGCCTATCTAGGAACATACTATCATACATGAGCTCGAGAGGTCTCTACCCCCTTAAACCCACGTTTAATGAAAAGCCTCTTGAAATACTTCATAGATACATCGACCATTCCTTAACAGAGTACCATTCATAAATGAAATGTAGTCCTACTTACCACAGAAGGGTTAATCTCATCAAAGGCAATCAGAAAAGAGTACTGAAGTACTATCCTACAAATCACAAGCTAAACTACTACTAACCCGTGTTTCGGCTGGAACCATTATCGTGGGGTGCTTCCATAGTGCTGGAGCTAGGGTGGCGGCTAGTGGTTGTTGTTGATTTGGTGAAGTCAGCAACAATTCTTGGGTGCTCAACTGCTCCTTGGGCGCTCTGCTGGTTCGATTATGGTTGATATGGGGGTGGTGATCCACCTTAATGGATCCAATTAGTAACCACCATGCTGGCCAATCGAGTTTGGCCAGGTGGCGCCTTCCCAAACCATAATTGGCTTAATTATCCTTTTTAAATATTAATTCCTTAATTATAGGTTATTATCCTTAATAATTAAATTAGCATAGCTAATTTAATCCCTTTTAGGTACCCCATGGTGGCGTATCTATACTGGGTGATAGAGTAGAAAGAGAATACAAGAAAAAGTACAATGGCAAAGATTCTTATTACAGGGGAAAACAGTCATTACATTAAGGTTCAATACATTGGTAGTGACAGAAGTTAATACAAAGACATAATACAAGGACATGTATTATACATTAGACATTTGAAGTTCACTCATATATAGCATCAAAAGAACAAAACTGAGGAGACCGGCCTAGGGGTTCGCAAATGGGTACAGGATAGAGTAGCGAACACTTTCACGTACGGCCCTGACGAGCTTGTATCGTGCCCAGGCCTGGACGATAACTGGTTGATAGTCGTAGGTGGGGCTAATGATGAGGAGATTAAAAAGTGTCCTTAGTGCATAGAAAATTTGCCACAAATGGTCATTGGCATCAGCAAAAGCTTCATGCCTTGTCATGTCCCAATAGTCCCATATGCGACGAAGAGTTTGCTTCAGGTCCTCAAAGGCCCGTTCTCTGAGAACGTTAATTACCTCCATCCCCTTTTCTGGATCATAGGGCTCTTCTGGCTCTACAGGCTCCCCTACCTCGTAATCATCACCATCCCGCTCGGGGTATTCTCCGTACCTTTGGCCATAATCCTGTTCTGGAGGTCCGGGATCATCCCTTCGTATCTCCTCGGTAATCCTTTCCTCAAACTCTGCGAGGTCATACTCTGCAAGATAGCAAGAATGAATATACAATACGGAGCAATTTCTTATTCTCCAACTCTAATAGTTAGAAGAACGCATCATGGAAGAGAACAACTTTAATTGTATTCATTGATACAATAGTCACAATTGAGAAGAAGATGACACATCATAATTTATGAAATGGCTAAAGAAAATGCCAAACCAAAATTTTACCACTATACGCAATACCAAATGCGTATTACAATCATCTAAGAACTAGGCCCCCCCTCCTCATCCGTAGGCCGAGGAGGTGGAAGCCGGCCCGTGGAATGTCGTAGCAAAGGTCACCCACAGGGTCTCTTGTGGCGACCGCAATGGAGGCAACCTCTGGCGGATAGGCAGCGACCAATGGGGCTGCCGTGGGAGCTTCATACTCATCGGGGTGCAATGTCTTGTCCCAAGGCCGTCGGGGCAAGATCTGTCGATGCAGTACATATAAGCGTATGATAGGGGAAGCTTCTTGTGCCCCCAATGTGGAAAAACGCGGGAGGGTCCACCATGAAGCTTGACCTCCGGCCCTAAGTCTCGGGCTATAAAAGAACCTGCCCCTGTCCGAAAAGGCGATAAGAAGAAGCGAGTAAGGTGGTTTCCCAATACCTTCCCTTCCCGCGGGGTCTACGGCGTGGCCACCTCCTTGTCTAAGTCCATAGGGACTTCTTCTTCCTTGAGCTCTTCTTTGCTCTTCCTTGGATGGCGGGGATTATGAGTATAGATCCTCTCCCTCCTCATCCCGAACCCGGAGGAACCTCGACCATATTAATATTTGGGACATGAGGTCCCATAGTGGTGAAAAGCATCCGGTGAAGAGAAATGAGAGGCGGATCTGCATCACCGATTCAAGCCGTAGCAAAGTTTCCGGCTCTATGGTCTCTGGTGGAATTGGAGTAACTCAGGAGGAAGCTCAATAGGAGGCGAAGTCGATGAAGTCATCCATACAATACTCAGCTAGTTCATAGAGTACATGGTCCTTCTGTGGTAGCTTAAATCCGGCCACTAGGTGATAGGTCGGATAATATCATCCAAGAGAAGATATTCTTGCCCTTGGTGATACACAAGCTGGAAGGCGTCTAATCGACAAGCATGCGACTTGTTCCGCGTGGTGGCATCTCCTCTACCAGTACCAGCTTCCAGCGGCGAAGTCACCCATGCCCTATATGCTCATCTTCTCCCTCCTCGGAAGATTGGGGAAGTTTGCCTTTCTCTGTAGGCAAAGTCTCATCCTCAACATATTGATCCATGAGGATGGCTAGGGCGAAGGCAACTTCAAGATATTATGCGCCCACGATCTTTGGACAGCGAGGCGGTGCTTGCCCCATCTAAGCTTTCCTTTCAGCACATCATACACGTGGGTGTCACCCCCTCGCACATCTCGGACCACATCCCGTTCTAGATACAACTGGGGAGGATCCCCAAGAGGAATACACAAAGGAAGCATCTCCTCTGTGTAAAACTCTAGGAATCCGGCATAGTCTGGGTGCCGCTGCATATTAGTGATGAGATCAAGGGGCTGACATAGCAAGGGCTGTAACAGGTCGAAGGGCACTTGCGGATCCCAATGCTCTCCATCTTGGTACCATGCAAGTAGGTCCGTGGCTGCCATGGCGCTGGGTCCAAGCACAATATAGTGGGTCAAAAAAGTCAGTTTTCGAACTATGAAAGTACTTGGAAAATTAGTGGGAAATTTAGGTTGTATTTTGAATTTTCCGAAGTTAACGGGGAAAGGGAGGGCTCGGGACGAAATACCAAGAATGGGAGATGGGAGGGAATTCGTTTGCTGCCGAATCTTCTGGGTCCATTCTGATTCAACATCCCACTTCCGTTACACAGCTAAAGCGGCCTCAAGTTTTCTCCTATCCTCAGGTTTTTCCCTCAGTTTTTTCCCTCAGGTTTGTCTTCCCTCGGGTTTTCCCTCGGGTTTTCTTAGGCCTGCTAATTCTCTAGTTTATGAACTCTCAAGTTTTTTTGCCACGAAACTTTCTCTCATTCCATCAAAGGATTAGAATGGGGATTTCTTTTTATTGTCCGCGTTTGTGCTACAAAAACAAGGGAAAAAGGCAAATCACGGTTTCTTTCTTTTCTTGTTAAACTTGGCGTTTATTTCTTGTTGGGTAATGTAGTGATGAGTCTTAATTTCATACATGTTGTGGTCATCTCTCTAGATAGCTTGTTGGGTAATGCTGGAACTTAAGTTTTGACATGCATTGTTGATCTCTCTTGGCGAGGGAAAATCGGGACTATAATAGATCTTGTGCACATAAAAGCATCTCTAGCCAATTGTTACAAAACCGTTAGTTTTAATTCAAGCTAGCCATATCTAACTTTAAATTCTTGCTCACGATTTATTATGAGAATTTATAAGTCCATGTTATATCTTTTGCATTACACTATTACTCTATGATTGTAGGAAATTTGAAAAAAAACAACTTGCCTCTCTTCTTGTGTACAGTTAGTTGTGCATATTTTTTGAATGTTTATGCAAATTTAGTTAAGCCTTGTCTTCTTGATGTGCATGTAGGTAGTTGTATCTCATGGAGTCGGTTCAAAGCGATGCAATTCAGTTTGAGCAACGAGGTTTGACCTTTAAGGAGTTATATAAATCGGAGGGAAAAGGAATGTTGATGACAATGACATGCGGAGGAGGATGTGGGGTCCAAAGGTAAATGGCAAGTCTTGTTCTGAGGTTCGGGTTGTTGAAAGAAAACAAGAAGGAGGAGTTCCTATTGCTATATAAGAAAATACATGATAGAAAGAAGGTTTTAGGAGGCGGGTGCCTCAAGCATTGGCGATAGCATTTCTCTTGCATTGCAATGGTGGTGAAATAAATTGGATGAGTTTCTACAAGCATGCAAAGTCGGCACAAAGAGTAGAGCACTTTCAAAGCGGTGACTATGGCGATGGGCTAAAAAGGACAGCAAATGTTGTTTCTCAACCGACATTGTCTCCAATTCGTCGAGTGCTTGTTGAAAGCCCTCTTCACAAATCTTTATTAGCTCTAATGTGACATGTAAGACCAAGGTGAATGATGCCAATTATGAAAAAAGATGCAGGTACTAGTTGATTCTTGTTTCTCTATTTTGTAGCTAATTTCTTAACCACTTTGAGGTCATAGCAGCTTCTTATATTCAATTACTATGTTTATCTTTAGCTACATAAATTAATTTTTTTAGGCTTGTAGCTACATGGAGTTAGTAGTTGTTGTATTCATAGTTAGAGGCATGTTGTTGTAAGGTATAATTGCATGTTTTAAGCCAAAGTTGAAGCTCATAGGTAGAATCATGTAGTTATGAGTTGCGGCTACAAGCTTAAAAGCTTAGTCACATGTTGTAGTTGATATTTACAACCATTTTGATTATTCGGTCGCGGTGCAGTTGCGGTTGGAAAGCTTCTGATTGCTTGTTGCGGATGCACCACACCTTACTAGTTTCTGATCTCAGTCTTAGCCATAGTGCACCATGCCTTAGTAGTTCTTGCAGTTTCGATCCGCGGTCGTAGTGAGAGAGTGTATCGGGCGATTCTGACTTTGCATCTTGTGTCTTCTAGCTCAAGTCGGCTTGCGGCTTGTGTCCTATAGTTGCGGCTTGTGTCATATAGTTGCGGCTTGTGTCCTTTGCCATCGAGATGCTCTGAAGCCATAGGCCAAGCTTTTGCGGATCACCATAATGAGCACTCAAACTCTTGCTGATAGGCTGGTTAATCTTCGACCCATTGGTACTGATGTAATTCAAGTTTATTCCGTCTAAAGCAATAGAGCAAAATGTTAGAGCTTTCTTTCTTTATACTAGATGGCAAGATGCTTGACCTTTTTCAATAGAGCAAGATGTTTTGCATGTACTTGCACCTTCATTCCATCAATTGTTTATCTAATTTAAGATTCTAATTTAATTATCTCTTGTATTTCAGAGAAATGTCAAGGATATTGAAGGAGTGGATTTCTCTTATGAGAACATGATGTCAACAGTGACTATTGAGGCTACAACTGGCGAGGATAAGTCTGATGTCATGAAAAAGAAAATATTAAAGGTCTAGAGGCTAGGGAGGGTTCATGTAGCCAATGACATTAAAAGTACCAAAGATTTAATCACAAAGCTCTCAAGTGCTTGTGAAGGAGGGGCGTTGAGGCGATAATTGACCTACAAAAAGGGAGCTTGAAGAGTTGCGTCTAGCTTTGAAGCAAGCTCGATGACTTATGCTTTGTGGAGATTTCGAGGAGATGTCGAGTTGGAGGCGACTAAACAAATTGAGACCACACTTGCCTTACAAGGCTTTTGGCATCTCGATCCGGCGTGTGCCAACCTTTTGAGTTCGATCCTTGTTTGCCTACCCAAACAGGTCGTTGTTGATAGTTTGAAGGAAGCCGGCATTAATTTGGTGAAGCATGCCCATTTATTCTGGTCACTCCGTCGGATGAGATGCTCTTGCCAATCATTATTGTCAGTCTGGAACACACATATCATGTGGCATGTTGCGTAAGCGCATTTGAGTAGCATCTTCCAATTCCATATGTTTACGAATGAATTAATCTAACGTTTTTGTTTTCGCGAGTTGCTCTACATTATGTTGTTATCTGGTTGTGGACATACCATGTCAAAATCATGGCTATGCGTTTCTTGGATTAAAGGGGGTGCCCGAGTCGAGAAGATTAGCATAGCAGCTAGATTAGCATGGTTGGTTTGTTTTCATTTATTTTTCAGCTCAGCTAGGTACTTAATGATTGTTACTTACATATGGAAATAGAAATTGACAATGAAAGGTGTTAGCTCCACCACAGACATCCCGTATCATATCCCAAGGATCATAAACTTATCTTGAGATGTTTGAGCACCTTTGCGTGCGGTTGGGAAGGCGTGATGGACAATATTTCTTACAAAGAAGCGAGAAGGACAATAATGGTAACAAAAAGTTGTTAATATTTTCTAATGTCGCGGGATTTTCAAAAAAATATGACCATGTGTATTTTATTATACATATGCAACCTGAGATAGTCAAGGGCAATCAACAAGCGGTATGGAAGTTCCACGATAAGCGCAAAAAACGATTTACGGTGAAGACAATGAACCAAACAACTTCTTGATCTTGTTTCCCCAAGGTAATTATATGTAATTTTGCTAGGGTATTCTTTACGGATCACGTGTACGAGAAAATGTTTTAAAGTTGTTTGACAGTGGTTTGGTTAAACTTTAGTGGTAGTGTCGGTTGCATGGTTGGTTAAAGCTGTAGTGCTAGGGTCATGTTGCATGGACTGCATTCTGAGGGATGCAAGTGGTTTGACTTACTTACTTTGTTTATTTATGTTGGTTATTGTCACATCGGATAATAGCACTAATGATGTAGTGTCTAAAGGCCCCCAACCCGGAAGCCTCAAATGGGAAAGATGCAGCGATGACTTGCCTCATCCCCTTTGGAAAGAAACATGATGTCTGCAGTCCCACCTAACAATGGAAAGACTGCTTCTTGTCGATCAAAATTAGCTAACTCCATTGGGCGGAGTAGTGTCTTAACTTTGGGATTGTATAGTAATGACACATGATCATAAGCTTGAGATGTAGCGGTTATCTATAGGAGACAATAGGGTAGTTGTTGCGAGGAAAGAATGACAATCTCGGTGAAGTTAAAACTCCATCAGCGTAGCCCAATCTTGAAGACAAGGAATGGAACATCTTATCCGTCACAATATGAAGAGTCCATTTCACACAGTAAAATGTTCTCCTATTAGATTGATTTTAAATTTATTTGTTTGAATATATCTTTGAAATTTACATTCTTGTAGGAAATACAATAAGTTTAGCAACCGAGAGAAAAAAAGTAAGGAGGCATTTGGTAGTCCTTCCATGTCCCCATATACTAAAGGGATCAAATCACACAAGAAGCTTCTTATTTCTGAGGCTTGATGGTGTTTTGTTGAAGCTATTTGAGAATCTGGAACCATTGCCCAGTTTGTGTCATGGATGGTGCGAGAACTAAAACACCTCAATCATACAAAGTTAGCGTGTTGCGTCCAGGAGCAAGGGATCTTCTAGATTGGTGTTTGGAGCACTTTGAGATTCTTTGTTTGGACAAGATTGAGCAACCGGCGGCCAATCTTATTATTAATCAAATGTTTCAACAAAGGCATCAAGCGAAATTACATTTTACTTGGTCTTGAGGAAAGTGCACAAACACATCGTTCAAGATTGATAGAAAGCCTATTATGTTGAAGGAGTTGAGCAAGGTATATCAGGAATCAAAGGGGTGTGGAATGAAAAGAATACATTGTTAATAGATGATATCTTGTACCATGGTTTCAAAAACAGCCCGCATTCAATGGTATGTCCCAATACTTACCAACCATCTCGAATAGATGGTGACTTCCTCTGAACATTTGAGACCTTGGCTGGAAGGATTATTAGAAAATGAAAGTGTGGAAGTCTATCACGAAAAACAAATCCATTGACCAACTTTACGGATAAGGTTTCTAAAAAAGCGTGGACATTCTCAAATAAATGTCGGTATCATTGACATTGAGTGAGTGGAAGACTATGAAGCTCGAGTATTTTTGTCGTGTCATTTGTACCGCGAATTAAATTGTTTTGTTCAATGACTATTTGGCTTTTGCCTTACATTTGTATTTGGCTTTGCCTCACATTTTTTATCAAATGATGGTTTTCGGTTTAGATTTTTATGGAAATGCTTTGTTTATAGTGCAATTGGTAATGTGCATCTACGCTTCTTCTTAGAACATAATGTGTATTGACATGGAACCGCCTCATAAAGTCCTGCATATTCATTGGACCTTCTGGCGGTATTAGAAGCTGTACTCCAAAACCATGCGGAAGGAAAGATTATGCGGTATTTACATGGCAACACAAAGCATGTGCATATGAATGAAGCGACAAATCCGTTACGCATTTTGTAGATTGAGCGCGGAAAACATTAGATCCATATTTGCATCGAAGAAGGAATTGAGGTCTAGGGTCGGATACTTAATATCATCCCAATGCTATCAAATTTAGAAAGATCATTCCTGCTTGAGGTTGCTAATGGAATTGCTCATATCCAAAGCATACAGCCATTGTTTTCAAGACTTTTTGTAGAGTCCTTGTGAGTAGCAAGCTAAAAGATTAAGGCAATTGCTTTCACTAAATTATGCACAAGCATTTTGGTATCTAAACCCTATGCTACAGTAATGACATGGCTGAGGCTTTTGCATGCAATTAACTTGCTCTGAATAAGCAGATTCAATAGGTAATGTCATGATGTAGAAGTCTGAAAGAGAAGTTGTGTTTACAAATTGAAGCATTTACGAACTTTGTATTAAAGAAAAACTTGTATTAATCGTTATATTACATGGAATGTTTTTAGATGTTGCATGCTATGTCAAGCATGTATGTGCAAGAATATATATCTTTGAGCAAAAGATCTTTGAGCAAAGATCTTTGAGAATTGTATGGATCGGATCATTAGAATAATAACATCAAAAGGAAAATAGAAGTCAGAATTCAACAGAACTTAAAGACTGCTTCCTTTAACAGAACATAAACAATGAACACATATGTAAAACCATATTATATTATATTAGTCAACTTTGTTTACAAAAATGCCATAAGGCTTTCACATACCAAAAAAAAACGGTTATATCATGATAAATCCGTCAACATTTTACTGGGAACACCCGGTACACATATTCACAACCACGTTACGTAGGCCAGAAAAACTAAAAAGCATAAGATACTATTCTATACTTTATAGTAGTACATGAGATCACTCTAATCAAAAGGCATCTTGAGCTGAATTTTTTGAGGCCACCGTCTCCATGAACTTCAATCTTCATCTTGAGAAGAGTTCCTCATGGAAGCGGGAGCGATCTATCAATCTTTGCACTTTTTGAAATATCAACTCCTTACGTTTGCAAAACCATCACACGGGAACAAGCTGAACCAGAAGCTCTTGCACTAAGTTTTTGAAGTTTTTGGGAAGAACCCGTGATTCCTCCATTGGCCTCTTTTTAGGTGATCTTAATCCAGCGCCATCTCTAGAAATTTTGTGAAGCAATGCAATCCAAAACATAAGCTATTTATTCAAAATTTTGCATCACGAAATGAATAGTCATCCTATATAGATCCTATATCTAGGAACTTATTATCTGTCTGAAAAGGTAGCCTATAATAAAAGCTTCGATAGGACCTATATAAGGATAGATCCTTAGAATATTCTACTTTTATTTGTTTTAAGAAAATGTCAAGTTGTCTCATGCCATGTCAAGTTGTCTCATGCCATGCCAAGTTGTCTCATGCCATGCCAAGTTTGTCTCATGCCATGTCATCATGCCATGTTGTTTCATGCCATGTCGTCATGCCATGTCATCATGCCATGTGGACAAGTCACCAGTCATCATGTGCCGGTCAAATGGCGGTGCTTAGAATATTCTACTTTTATTTGTTTTAAAAAATGTTACATCTCTAAGCCAAGTTGTTTCATGCCATGTCATCATGCGAGGTGTGCCAAGTGGGTGCCACCTAGGCCTAAAGGGTGTCAACATGCCCGCGTGTGCCAAGTGGGTGCCACATAGGCCCAGGGGTATCAACATAATCTCAAAGTGTTATTACATAATTACTCGACTTGCCACCTAGGTGTAAGGAAGTGCCACGTGTGCCGTGTGCCAAGTGGGTGCCACCTAGGCCTAAGGGTATCAACATGCCCGTGTGCCAAGTGGGTGCCACCTGGGCCTAAGGGTATCAACATAATCTCAAAGTGTTATTACACATAATTACTCGACTTGCCACCTAGGTGTAAGGAAGTGCCGCGTGTGCCCGTGTGCCAAGTGGGTGCCACCTGGGCCCAAGGGTATCAACATAATCTCAAAGTGTTATTACACATAATTACTACGACTTGCCACCTAGGTGTAAGGAAGTGCCATGTGCCACGTGTGCCAAGTGGGTGCCACCTAGGCCTAAGGATATCAACATGCCACGTGTGCCAAGTGGGTGCCACCTAGGCCTAAGGGTATCAACATAATCTCAAGTGTTATTACACATAATTACTGCGACTTGCCACCTAGGTGTAAGGAAGTGCCATTATTGTGCCACGTGTGCCAAGTGGAGTGCCACCTAGGCCTAAGGGTATCAACATAATCTCAAAGTGTTATTACACATAATTACTACGACTTGCCACCTAGGTGTAAGGAAGTGCCATGTCGTCATGCCATGTCATCATGCCATGTGGACAAAATACCGGATCATCATGTGCGGTCCAAGTGGCGATGCTAGAATATTCTACTTTTATTTGTTTTAAAAAATGTTACATCTCTAAGCCAAGTTGTTTCATGCCATGTCATCATGCCACGTGTGCCAAGTGGGTGCCAAGTGGGTGCCACCTAGGCCTAAGGGTATCAACATAATCTCAAAGTGTTATTACACATAATTACTCGACTTGCCACCTAGGTGTAAGGAAGTGCCACGTGTGCCGCGTGTGCCAGTGGGGTGCCACCTAGGCCTAAGGATATCAACATGCCCACGTGTGCCAAGTGGGTGCCACCTAGGCCTAAAGGTATCAACATAATCTCAAAGTGTTATTACACATAATTACTCTGACTTGCCACCTAGGTGTAAGGAAGTGCCACGTGTGCCACGTGTGCCAAGTGGGTGCCCGTGTGCCAAGTGGGTGTTAGGATGCAATTTGCTATTTCGAGGAGTGCATTGTTTTGGGACTCATAAAATAAATTTGAATGGTCCTTGAAGAGAAGAGTCTTGTGACCGGACCCTAGTGAACGATAAATATTTCAAAGGCTAACCTTTATGATAGGAAGGTTATTGAAGCAAAATTCTCAACACACATGAGTTGCTTTTGTTTTGAAAAGAATTTGAAAAAAGGCCCATAGCAGGTTGAATAGCATTGGTATTTGGTAAGCTGGGCGTTTCAACTTATATTGAAGTTCCGGCTTATATTGAAGTTCACGGCTATTAGGTAAGGCTTCGGGCAGTTCCAACTTATATTGAAGTTCGGCTTATATTAAAGTTACGTGAATCCTCTAACAATTTACTCGAGATTTGATGCTCCCTAGCAACCATGTATGCGTATGAATTTTGACTAATGGAAATGTTCGTGTCTGCGTATGAATTTTGACTAATATCGAATAACAAAATAACAAGCAAATATGAGAACAAAAAATCGAAATTACTAAAATATGAGAACAACAAAAGCCGAGTTTTGAGCTGAGCTATAGTCATATGTAGATTCAAAGCTTAGGATTAAGAGTATTTATCCTTGTTTGAGCAAATCGAGCAATTATGATAAATCAAAATCGAGAGCAATTCTCGTAAAACATTTATCCAGTCAACGGTATGAATCCATTGAGATAGTTGTGACCCAACAAGTGAAAGGTATCAATGGAAATGATGTCTAAAAAAGCGGTAACCTTACATTCAACTAACATTTACAAAATGTACTGCGGGGTGTTAGTCTTCATCATCGATAATACATCCGGTAGATTGTCCAAGATCTTCTCACTATCGGCCTCTCGAGTGTGTATCTGATCTTGCCCTTCACTCGGTGTTTTTGCTTGTGGCATGTCCACTTTAATTGCACAAATTTGGGTTGCATAAACTATAAGCAGGCTCATTAGAGCATAAAACATATAGCTTGTCGCGTGATCTTGGTACCTTTTCAAAATAAGTACCTTCAAGAAGTTCCTCTCATCTATAAAATGTTTGTCCATTTAACTCAAAGTCTTCCTCCACAACATACTTAGTCTTTGTGCATAGTACCATCAAAATAGTGCACCCTCTTCATTATCCTTTGGAGCTACCACGAAGCGTATCACCTACTATTACGGCATCACTCAACATGGGCTGACCCTGAAGAGAAATTGTTCTTTTTGGATTTGCGTAGCTCAAATTCATCAATTAGAACCTTGCTAGGTTCAATAACTTCTAAGCTTCCAATCATCTACATACTCTTTGTTCATACATTTACCCCATTGAGCATCAAGGCAATTTTGCACAAAAGGATGACAAACACCTTACCTGCAATTGGGTAGGGCATTACGGATTAAATGCATGAGCAGGAATGGATGTTTTGTGTGTCCTCCAGCATCTCGCTGCCCAAAGGTTGTTTCTATTCACCCCACCACTTCCCAAAACCATCTTCGTCTTGGCTTCTTGTTCACACTAGATGATGGAGCCACGGATGAGAAGCTCTCCCTAGCTATCTTCACTATATCTGCTGCCGTTCTATTTTTTTGATCTTGCCGTCTCTTCATCAATTCCTCAACCATCTCTTCAATTCTACAGCTTTTCCATCATGCTCCCTTTCCCATGGTTGGAACAAAAAAGTTCCACATCATCTGTATATGTGTGGCATGTGCATACCTTCCGACAAAGTAAAAGGTCTTCTTTGCCTTAAACTGAGATCTTTGCTCCATCTGAAAAGACCCAATGTTTATTTGGATCTATTCCTTGTTGTTGCATAAATTCATAATGCATCATAAATGCATCTTTGAACAAACAAAGTATCATGCGTTGTGTCATCCGATATATAATAATGGGTATCCTTCATCACATCATTTGATCACGGGATCTACAAAAGTATGTAATATGCACTAAGATAGTAACTTTTGTTTGCTAGTCCAATATGCAGATGGACCTAATTTTGTAGCTGGATACTAAAGTTCTCAAAGAAAATCTACAAACAAAAAGAGTACACGGTGGAAGATTTTCCAGGCAACTCCTTAAATTGCTTGGCACCGCCACTTATGCAGAAACTATGCAAAGGGAAATTTAGCCAACCTGTCAATTAACTTGTGTACTAAAGCTCGCGGCTCAGTTTCTTTCCACAAACGCTTCAGTATTTTCTTTGGATTTTCTCACTTATCTTTTCCACCTTCTTCATAATCCCAGTACTCCCAACTAACAGATCCTTCAGTTGCTAACTCTAGTGGACATATGGATAGCTGGGATATACCACAATTAGTGCAAACTCCATCTATGCAATCTTTTTTGTGGAATTCCTGGTTCTCCTCCTTTGCACAAAGAATAGAGCGCCACAACTCCTGTAGTTGTCTTATATTTCTTTCTCTTGGCAAAACAAGCTTCTCCCACATCTCCCATATGATGACATACATCACATGTACAGTTGCAAGGATTCACATGTTGATTTCTCAATCTATTAAAGCCATCTAAAAGCATTTGCAACCCTTGCGTGATGTATGCAACAACAAGAGTTAAATTGCTTCAATTTCAATGCGTTACCATGGCTTTAATTTCTCAAAAGCCCTTTGGCGGATCTTCACTGCCGGATATTGCTCTTTGAATTTGAGGAACATTTCAGACTGGATAATAACAACAATAGTAATCAGTTTACATGCATGATGTCTTAGGTGCAAAACTAAGACTTCACAATGACTAACTACAACTAGAACTGAATCTATTGCACCTAAAACGATCTGTCAGGGTTTGTGGCATCTCGACTACTACTATTTGGTAAGCATTAACTATCACCTAACACGGACGCACTGAAACTGCCACACCTCTCTTGTCACCTAAAGCGCCAACTAGAACTAACACACGCAACTTGCAAGCGCCACACAATCACCACTGCAACCGGACTATGACCGCAACTATCTCTAAAACTACGGCCTTTAGGGTGCAAAGGTAAGTCCATAACATGTCCTGCTTTGTAACTTTGTAACTTGGTGCAACACACCAAATGCATCTTGTAACATGGAACTAAAACATAAGTTACTACTATGGTTGGGACTCCAACTTGCAAGTATCTCACAACTACATAGTGCCTAAATCATTTAGGAAAATTAGCAAACACCATTCATCAAACACATATATTTGAGTTCAATCTAACCAAATAAAATACATCAAACATGCTACCAAAACTTTGGAAACAAGTAAAGCATAAAAATAAGGCAATAAACTAACACGTGTATCTTCCAGATAATGAGTTGCATGCTCCTCTTTAACATTCTTCTCCAACCTTTTATATCTCACGTCTTTTACATTTGGCGAGACCCTTGTATTTATGTCCCAAAAAATCTGGACCAACTCAATAATATCATTTCCAATTGAATCGATCCTCTTTGACCTTTTATAAAACACCCATCCAGTTTTATTAGTGACTATCTCCTTGTGTTTATCCCTTGCAATCACAATATTTCTTGGATGGATTCCCAAAACTTTTTCCCAAACTTCTCTTACTAACAATTTCAATGGTGCAACCTTGTCCAATAGACATCGCAAGTACACTCTGCTTTTGCGACCATAGAATCTGTCTGAGTAGAAGATTTTACCCTCTTGGATATTTTCTCTAATATTATCAATTAAATGGTTCTTCACCTCCATATTCTGAATTGGTCATCAAGAAACTCTTGCAACTTCCTTTTGCTTCATGAACTCCTTTAGAACTTCTCTCTTTTAGCCCATTTGTCCATTCGAGAAGTTTTTCTCAAAAGAAAGAGTACTAAACTAGCTACAATCTTATTCTTTTGAATTTTACTATGGCTGGTACTAGTAGAACCCTCTTGCATAATAGTCATCAATTCTGTTTTCTCGTTTTTCTCTGCATTCTTTTTTTTCAAAGTTTCACGCTTCTGTTGTTCTCTTTCTTTTCCTTTTGGAATTGTGCATTTGTATCTTCCATCACTAGATATAATTATCGGAAGAATGGAGAAGTAATGCAGGCTTACCGATTCTGGAAGCCTAATGTCATGTTTGCAAAAAATAAACCCGAGGATGCCAAAATCACGCATAATTACCCGGCCGCATAGAAACAACGAGGATTCTTCTCGGATTATACATCCCGAAATCTCATTGCTCCAATCTAGTAACAAGGAAGCTTTCATTTCATTAGTTCTCCTCAACGTTTATGGTGTTGCAAATGTAATCTGAAAAGAAAAACTAAACGTTATGTAAAAGATAGGTTTACCGTGTTGGCATGGTTGTATCAGTAGGTCTTGATTCATGGGATCATCCTCTATCCTCTGGTCAAGCATTGAGACCTATCTGATAGCACCGAGCTTGCTTCTTGGGACGGAACTTTTGGCCCGAGGTTCTTGGAAAATTTTAAAAATTTTCTACGTGGCGTGGTTGTTGCCATAAAAGGCCAAAAGAAATTAGTAAGGGAACCAGCTACTTCTTTAACTATTTTGGGGGGGACAAGGGGGACAAGCTAATCGAACCACTATAGTGTGCTTCCACCCCGCTGGAAGGGAGGAGGAAGGAAGAAAAACAGATATAACAAAGGAAATGAAACTTTGAAAACCCTTTTGAACCCTTTTTATTTATGCTGACGTCAGCAATTTCATACTCAATACAAAATAAAAGGTAAGTTTTTA
The DNA here is from genome assembly GCA_021234155.1 of Isoetes taiwanensis. Taxonomy (NCBI): domain Eukaryota; kingdom Viridiplantae; phylum Streptophyta; class Lycopodiopsida; order Isoetales; family Isoetaceae; genus Isoetes; species Isoetes taiwanensis. The sequence goes on along the minus strand of JAJEKV010000035.1, from coordinate 8,560,263 downwards.
TTAAATATCAAAAAAAATATTTACAATGCAAATATCCGACAAAATTTGCTAAGGATGCTCTCTCCGAATCCTGCGGTTGAGGGCCTAAATCCTTGGCATGATGGTGACCCTCTTTGCGTGGATGGGCGCAAGATTGGCGTCACCAAAGAGTGCCACCGATAGGCCTCCGACCTCTTGGGCGCCGGGATGGCAAAACTGCTAGGCGGAGGTCGGTTTTGAACCCTTAGGCGTCTCACAGAACCAACCTCGAAGGGGGAGCTTCCGTATCGAAGTTGGGTGGACTTACGGCTTTCTACGGATCTCCCGTAAAGGCGGCGGTGCACCCGAACGATAGGTGGGGTTTTCCCTGTGGGGCGAGGGTTGGGGCGGCCCCTTTGGTAGTCGCAGTCTTAGCCCCAACAAGCGGTGGGGCGCATCCACCCGCTCACGCTGGGCGGGAGACTCACATTCTTTCAAAAGCCCCGACGGTCCTCAATTTTTCCTTATGCTTGATTTGCCGGACTTCGGACCCCACGAATTTCCTCCGGTGCTTCCGCGGTCATTATGCTTGTTGGGGGTGGGCCACGCCCCACGATCCCCTCCATACTGTTGATCCATTTTGCTCTTGCGAGCCTTCTCCTCCTTTTCCCTTTGGATCCTCTCCTGCTCTTCCTTGAACTCACGAGCTCTCCTAAGGTCTTCCTCAACCTCCACAATGATAGGCGGCTCTACAATGCGGGCGGGGAGTTTCATGGTACCGATTGGGCATTGGGGCCATATCTATCTGAATCATTATTAAGTAATCTATCTTTGTGTCGGGGATCCCCATATGAAGGCGTGGGAATCCTCATCCCATCGGTATGGGGGAATCTCGATCGCCACGCCATCTATGACGACGACTCCATCCCCAGGGTGCCGTACTCCCCTACCTCGAGCCGCGTATCGGCTCGTTCTATCTCGGCGGTCATCCTCCTGGCCAAGTTTACGGTTGATGCGCCTCTTTCCTTATGTCCTCCTCTCCTGTGGTGTCCTTCACATTCGGGAGGGTAGAGCTTAATCAACATCATGACCAGGTCAGGTTGCTCGACCATGGTGTAAGGAAGCTGGCGGAGATAATAACTTTAACGGCCGGCTAACTTTTAAAATTTTAAAATTTTTCCTATTAACTTTTATTTATTTATTTTTTATAAAATATTTATACGGCGGAAATACGCGGAAAAATTACGGTCGGGCGCCGACGGCATTCTACGCGCTCCCACCGCGACTGGGGGTCGACGAAAAGCACGCTGGCCGGGGGACTTTCGGGCCGGGTTGACTTCAAGGACGGGTACGGTCGGTGGCCGACAAAGATTTTAGACTCTCCCACAGCGGCGCAGAAGATTCGACAAAATTCAATGGCGCCCGAGTTGACTTTTTTCGCCTTCTCGACCATTTTTTTTCGCCCGGCCGATGGTTCCTAAGGTATTTGGAGTACGCCCGATCCAATGGAACCACTTTCTCCTTCATCTGAACTACTCACAAAAATTTATAACCCCTCCAAACTTGGGGTCTCCAGTTGCCCTAAACTTATTAAGACTTACACCCTACTACATCAACCTAACACAGACCAAACATCAAAGAGCTAAACAATCACTCTAGCTTAACTACTACCTAACTAACAACTAACGAGTTAGGGTTTGGTCGGTGCTATGATTCGAGCAATCGAAATCCACGACTCTGATACCAACTGTGGCTCCCAGAATATATCGACCCGTGGTATACATCGAGACTTTCCCCTCCCATGGCAACCATCTTGCCATGGCGGAGAACCTCCGTGCGCCGGGCCATCCTATTAGAGATGCTCGGGTGAAGGTTTCTGTGAGGTGTCATTAAACCACGCCGATGGGCTCCCCTACGTGTGAGCATGAATACAAGGTTAGCACACAACGTAAATTATATATAAATAACCACCGAAGGGGGTGACACATCCATCCAAATACCAGCGGCAAAGAATATGCATCTAAACCTACGAAACACCCCCCAACCCCGTGTTCTACCCCTGTTCGACTCACAGAGGATGGATCCCGACTTTCGGTCTCAAGAGATCGCCAGACAGAGGTATAACTTTGGCGTTAGGCTGGCATAGAACATCGGCTAGGGTTGTCCACTCCATCCGCCCCTCCTGTGCACACTTTGCGGATGGGTCGATCCACGCTATGGCTTCGCTATAGCCTTCCCAGAGACCTTGAACTCATGGTGCCACCCTTTGAGCCTACTCGGGGGTTCATGACTTCCCCTGGTCCGATGAGGGTCGGGGAAGCGTCCCCTTCCGTGATCCGCCGTGGTTCCATGGGTGAGCTAGAGAATACGTGCGCGCAGCCGACCCCCGCATCCGGTACCCAACTTACTCACCCTAAATCTACTCAAAGTGCAAGATGCTCCATAACGGACCACACCTCTACACCTGGGGAGTGTCGGACCCATACCCGCCCCTCTCGTGGCCAGGCTTCCATCGGGCCTAGCCCACCCGGGAGTCTCAGAGCCTTTTATGTTCGTGCAAGACCCCACCCCCACTTCACCACTGCGTCCCTTCTTCGGTGCTAAGCGGACCATAGCGTCTTACGGTGGTCTCTTGTACACAGGCCGCAATAATGGGAATATTACAGGGCCCTATCTAGGAACATACTATCATACATGAGCTCAGAGGTCTCTACCCCCCCTTTAAACCCCTGTTTAATGGAAAGCTATTGAAATACTTCATAGATACATCGATCATTCCTTAACAGAGTACCATTCTTAAATGAAATGTAGTCCTACTTACCACAGAAGGGTTAATCTCATCAAAGGCAATCAGAAAAGAGTACTGAAGTACTATCCTACAAATCACAAGCTAAACTACTACTAACCCGTGTTTCGGCTGGAACCATTATCGTGGGGTGCTTCCATAGTGCTGGAGCTAGGGTGGCAGCGACAGCTAGTGGTTGTTCAGCGATTTGGTGAAGTCAGCAACAATTCTTGGGTGCTCAACTGCTCCTTGGGCGCTCTGCTGGTTCGATTATGGTTGATATGGGGGTGGTGATCCACCTTAATGGATCCAATTAGTAACCACCATGCTGGCCAATCGAGTTTGGCCACGTGGTGCCTTCCCAAACCATAATTGGCTTAATTATCCTTTTTAAATATTAATTCCTTAATTATAGGTTATTATCCTTAATAATTAAATTAGCATAGCTAATTTAATCCCTTTTAGGTACCCCATGGTGGCGTATCTATACTGGATGATGTGTCAATATATTTATATGTCTAACGTATAAATACTTGGAACGTCACAGCTCCAATCCGATGCTCATGGCTTAAACTTATTCTCCAATCCGATGCTCAGGGCTTAAACTTATTTGAAGCTTCACAATCCAGTTTAATTTTTTATCCTGATACAGCTCAGACTTGCAACAGACCAGGGCTTGGGGAATCGAACCCCAATAAAATTCTTATGCCCTTGGCTTACCTAATGAACCAGCCTTTGAGGATCTTCAACAAGTTTTTCTTTTGTGGCTATGGCAAGAATTTGCTGCAACAGTGCTCCAAGCCCTGTAAAACACAGATTATGCAAAAACCCTCAAGGCAAAAACACAAATTATGCAGAAAACCTCAAGGCAAAAACATTCGTGAAAACACAAGGCAATATGTCCCTTCTTTCATCTGTATTACAGAAGAAAAACATAGGTCATGCAAAAAATGTTAAGGTAAAACATTCGCGAAAACATGAGGCTATCTGTCCCTCCTTTCATCTTATCCAATACAGAGCATTTCCGTCGATTTTTCTTCACGCCCTTCTGGCTATGGTGCCCTTTCGCGGAGCCCTGTTTAACTTATGGCACGGAGATGTGGAAGAGCTTGAGGTAGAAATAGTATCCGGAGATGCAAGCAGGATCCAGACTTCGAAGAGCTGGAGTTGGAAGCATTTGAAAACCAACAAAACACAAGCACAGCGCCAAACCGCTCACCTGTGCGCCTTGCTCCCCATCGCCTCCATCGCCTCCATTGCCATCGCCTCCCGATGCCCACCCAGCCACCTACGCAGTCTTGAATAGGAAACCATGTGCAGGCACACACGGCGACACAAGAAAAAAATCTAGATGCTCATGTTTAGAATCCAGCATGCCACCATCAGCATTTGCTGTATTTTCATACGAATACCATGAAAAACCTTTAAAAATCTTATGTAATAAATGTACGGTCTCAGATTTCGGCCACATTATGTAATGTAGTGTCCAATTTCTGTTCTCGTCTAATTTTTTTTTTGAAAATTATTAGTACATGACACGTGTGGATGATGCATTAATGGCGGCCAGTGTCAGGCATGTGCAGAAAATCAGCTCTGGCTACAATCCACAACAATTGTATCTTAATCGATCAAAATCCAGAACTGACTTAATGCTGCAAATTTCTTAGATCAAATTGTGCAGAATAGGGTCAGATTCTAGATTTCCTTGTTTGAACTAAGCAACAGGGTAGATAAATTCATCCACATCGATATAAGCCATCTAAGAGCAGATTTTGGATGATTTTAGAGCACAATGCGAAAATCCGGCCTCCTGGGTTTTTATCCAGGATTAAAGAAATCTGCTGATATTAATTTGTTGAAGAATTTGGGCCTGTTCTTCTAGATTATCTTCACTGTTATTGTCGTAGCGAATGAAATGCTGAATCCCCAAATAAGAATGATACATGGCCCATTCTTTTAAGAATTTTTGCTCCGTTGAACATCATCGTGCAGGTGCAGAGGAAATATTTCTTCGATTCTTCCTCCCCTTTGTTGAACAGGCTCCACAGACTAAATCTGTTTGTGGGTATGGCGGATTCTTCCAATTCTTCATAATATGCAACAGAGAGCATGATTTTTCCATGCGAAATCAAGGAAATTTTCTTACCGGCAAGCATTTTTCTCTGATTTTCGGCCGGATGGTTGCATTGAAAAACCTCCTGTGCTGCAGCGGCCAATTGGGTTTCAATCCACCCACCGAAGATGCATTTCAGAAATTTGGGATCGGCAATATTGCCCTGTTTTGATACAAACCCTTTTGCAAATAGAATGACACCTTCCGGCATAGTCAGAGCTTCAAAAACCATGCTGCTCCAAAAAATGGGAGCATGTTTTGGATCTGACATAGCAATTAGAACAGATTCCCCTTCGCATTCGATCTCCAGAACGAAATCGATCTATATCAATGATGGGGAATGGAAGGTGGGTTTACTCTGTGTGCCTCCTGGTTTGTTAGACGCAGCTCATGCTCAAGTTTAAAACAAATGCTCTTAAAAATGTTATAATTCTTGACTATATATGACATATCAGAGAGCTGCAATTGTCTTTCAAAAGCAAAGATAAATGTTCTGCCGATAATTAACAGAAGCCTTATGGTCTCCAGCTACTCAAGAATAAGAAACCATCATCTTCATAGATATAGAACAACTCGGAGAAAGTTTCAATCAATTGAGAAGAATCCACCGAACTGATTGCGAATAATAATCTATGAAGGATGGCATGGTTTTATATTTTCCGTGGCAGCCTCTATAGATCCACGTCCGTTACAAGTTGTTCGTGTTAATAATCCGCTTCATTACCTCTGTCTATTGTGACCATCGATCTCCCCCTAGATCCACGGTTTACGATCCCCTATCTAGAGCACAAGGACAATCATCTGTCCAGAGCACGAGGTTGGAACACATATAAGCTGGGCACATGGGCCCATCAATATTTACCAGAAACAAATCTACCAAATTTTTCTAGAGCTCAGAAAAAAAAGGGCATATGCATCTAGAGATAATTGATTTTGCTCTTGCTAATTGAACCTTTGGCTTTGCCTTTGGTTGCCATCCCTCTTTTGGAGGTTTTAGACCTTGCAACACTCTTATAAATGGGAGCATGTCATGTGAGGAGGCTATATAGCGTTATTAAGTGATCCCCATCCTTTTTTTGTTCTAAAATAAGTCGTTCAAGAAATATCCTATTCGGCAATTTCGCATCCAAGAACTATGTCTAGCACAAATTAAGAGATATCTACTAAATCTCTGATTCATCTTCAGAATACACCTGTGACTTTCAATGTAGGGTCGGAAGAATACACCCATGACTTTTGATGTAGGGTGGGATTATCTGCTCAACTATGATCCCATTAGAAAAAGAGAAATGTTCGTGGCGGCCTTGGCTGCCGCGATAAATTTCTTGTCTACACATATAGAATCAAGTCTCCCATTTTTCTTTTTTTTGTTCTGCACTTCTATTTTTTCTCCGCTGCAATCACTACAACCCCAAAATTTGATCAATGTATAGTTTTTTGCTGTTGTTTCTGCCAAAAAAAAAAACACTTAAAGACCACCCATAGTTTTGTTCCGAAAATACTAGAAATAACATGTAGTTTTTGTCTAAAAAATCTATGCATAGAAAATTGACAGTCTTTTAATAAAATTCTATCCGTTGTCTTTTGGTGTTGTTTTTACTAAAAAATAACATGTGGTTTAACAGAATATCCACATGTGGTTTTTTAAGATAGTGGTTGTTTTTAAGTGTTGTTTTTACTAAAAAAACAACATATAGTTTAACAGAATATCCATGTGGATAGAAGTTGTTTTCAAGTGTTGTTTTTACTAAATACTAACGTGGTTTAACAAAATATCCACCTGTGGTTTTTTAAAGTAGTTGTTCTCAAATGTGGTGTTTCTCAAATAAATCCACATGGTTCTAAAGAATATCCATGTATGGCTTTTTTTAATAGTTGTTTTCTAAAGAAAACTACGTTTACGTATAAATATCCTGTGGAATCACATGAATGTTTCGTATGGAATCACAATCAGAAAAATGGAAGCAAATACCATTGAAATGCATGCATGGAATGAGATACTTTAATGCATGATTGAACAGCCATACAAGATTTGCAGTTTCAACAACCATAATCTAGGTTCATGTTCATATATAGCCCTGACAGAAAAAAAAAGGAACCCCTGTGCAGGGTTTAACAGAGAGTGATTTTCAAGCATGTGGCCATTCTCAAAAGGATTCTGCTAGAAAAAAGGGTCTGCATCACTCAATCTCGGCAGCTAGACAGTGGACTTGTACCTACGCTTCCTTTGCATGGCATGCACGGAGTTACATCCAGGAAAAAAAAGGAAAGCATGAAGTAACGGGTGCAGATGGCATACCTTGGCGCCGGACCAGTTAGTTCGACCGGTTGTTGGGTCTCTGCAGCAGGGAATCGGAAACACGAACTCATCATCTTCTGGTTCATCGTACTCAAACTCGTCCTTTTTTGGCTTCGATCGACCTGAACATCCGCATGCAGTAGGCTTTCGAGTTGCATGAAGAAAGGCAAACAAATTCTTGGCCCATTCATCGTCTAAAACTTCGTGACCTGGAATTCTGGACCCCCTAGATACTTGGACAGGGATTCTCGAACCATTGGAGGTTCTCAGAGGTACCCTGATGCATTCACGACCCCTCGTCCCTCGGTATGGCGGCCCGAAAGGGGGCACCTCTATCAGCGAGCGACTTCGAAGACGATCCTGCAGGCTCTCGAGCCCGCAGTTATGAAAATCCTCCAAGAAACAGAGGTCAATGACGAGAAACCCGTCCACTATAGCAATCGGGGGGCAGTCCGCCATACCTAGATAGAAGCCGGGAACTGATGTTAGAGCAGGCGAAGATCAGGAGAAGAAATTCCTTACCTTCGCACGGCAAACAAGCGGATCAAAGCGCCCAACAATCGGATCGAAGTGCCTAACAAGCGGTTCGAAGCACCGGAACTGCAGCTGAGCACCAAGACCAAAAGTGATGATCGAATTCAAAGCGCCAGAAGCTTGTCCGTCGGGGGTCCACGAAATTCCGCCAGACGGAATCACCGATTAGGGCTAAATTCGCTGTCAGTGTAGGGGCCAACGTGGCACCCATGCATTCGTCAATGTCTTGTCGGTTCAGTTTGGCCCGAATCCAAGCAGTGAAGGTAATAGATGCCTGCGGCTTGGCAATGATTACGTACGTCTGCCCACGTCACCACCTCCACGGACGTGTGATTCCACAGAACAAAAAATCCTGTCTTGCATCCAGGGACTAAACACATTGAGCTACATATGCATTTCATCAGGGAAATGGTTGCAAAAAAATATGTATCAGTTGAATTTATAAGCACTCAAGACCAAGCTGCAGACATATTTACAAAGGCACTCACACAAGCCAAGTTCTGGAAGTTCAAAGAATTACTTGGAGTTACAAGTTTCACTATTTCAGCCTGAGTAATCTGCTAAAGTTCAGTTCAATTTATGAATTACAGAAGGTGTTACAAGTTTCAACATTTTAGAGGAGTAATCTGCTAAAGTTCAGTTCAGTTTATGAATTACAGAATATTATCTGATGGGGGAATGTTGTATGTCAGACAATATTCTTGATGGGGGAACTTGTTGAGATCCTGCAAACAGATTGGAGTTCTGGGTATTAACTGGTGAGTTGCATTAAATCTTAACCTTGCTTGCAATGGTTGCATAAGGATCAATATTAGTGGTCGAATACCTATGGGTAAATGCCTAAGGTTAAAAGGTTAAAGGTTAAGTTTAAAAGGCATCGATTATTTGGAGGGAAAGTTGCATTGTCTATTTGAGAGAACAAATAAAACTGTGGCAACTAAGTATTCAGTGATCGGTGAAGCCAAAACCGTCGGAAGTGAAACTTCGGCTGCTTAACCGCCGGATCGACCAGTCTATAAACTCGTATGATCTATAGATCTAACTCTGAGTGAGCCGGATCTACCTAATACAGTTCAACAAGTAAGGTCTATGTGCTACAGTGTTGTTATCGTTCCCAAAGCTACAGTAAATATCGAATTTGCATTTCAATGGTTTAAAAGGGTATTATATAGTTAAAGATAAAGATGAGTACCTATATGTTATTGAATTGCTTAAGTTGATTGAGTAGTGATCTTCTCAAAGGAAATTGCTAGTGAATTTGTTTTAAATTGTTGAACTGACAACAGTAAGATGCATGAGAATTCTATGATATCTCATACTGGATCAACCTGTAAGGGTATTGGTGATATTCTATCTTGTAAAGTCATGATGGATGATGTTGCATCTTGCATTGCAAACGGGCCATCTTTGGAGGGGTGGAATGGCCATGAGACTCCGCATCCGTTCTAGATGGCTAGACGGATGGCATGTTGCATTTACGGCCCACCTTCGGAGGGGTGGGGTGGCCGTGTAACTCCGCATCCGATGAGTGAAATCATGTACGTACAGATAGAGAGAGCGGTCTCCTTGGGGTCGCAACCCAAGGATTACGCTTGGCATATGTGCATACATACATACGATTAATGAGAATGTAAACATGCTTGTAGCCTGAGTTCTAACTAATGCAGGGGCGTAGTGGAGTAGGTAAAATTGTTGTTGTTCTTATCCTTGATGGGTATGCTAGATTACTTTGTAGATGATGTTATACGCTAGATTGCTTTGTGGTTGATGTTGTGGATGCTCCCGAAATGTTTCCTACCCACTTAGTCCTTGTGGACTAACCCCCTTGTGTTGTTTGTGTATGTTTAAGACGGTACGCCCTGAGCTGAGAATGCAGTATTCGGATGGAGAGTCTAGGGATGAGGGTGCGACAGCAGGAGCATTTTCCAGAGTCATCCTCGATGACTTATAAGGAGGACTTGTTGAGCTAGTAGGAGTTGTTAGCATGCCAAACTCAGATGAGCTTGGTCTTGTATGTAATTACCTGATCAATGGGACTATACTTTATTGAGAAACTATACGAGCATCTTGGATGTTTAACTTAGATGTTAAACGTGTCGGTGCAACAGCCTAGGCCAAGGGGCTAGGTCCGTTTCAGTTGGTATCAGAGCGGAACGACACTTTCGGGCCGTGGGAATTCGGGGCTAAGAGTTCAAGAGATTCTACTATAAAGTAGAATGGTTGGTTGGTTAGTTGGTAAATGCACCAGCCAAGATAAGTTAAGAGCAACAAGAAACGGACATAGGTCTAAGGGAGTGATAGTGTCTTATTTTTTTATCATTATCCTGTATTATGTAAGGTAAAAAAAGCTAACAGAATACAGTTCTTCATGGAGGTAAGCTCGGTTGAAAGTCACATAAAACATGACGAATATTAAAAAAGGATGTTTTCTTGCGAGACAGGAACAACGGGCCATAAGGTATATGTTCCTACAAATGTCTATAACCGGTAGATTGTCTAATGGTGGACCACATTGCCGCATTACTTGAAAGTAGACCATGTATAGGGAGTTGTAGTGCTTCAACAAAATAAGTGCTAGGGTTGTAAGGGCCCATGAACAGTGCCTAAAGAGGTAAACTCAAGGGTTTGGGAAGTTGTTAGCTATGTTGAGTAGGTTCTTTTTGTGAGAAGTCACAGTAAACTATGTTCATAATCTTTTAGGTTCCCTTGAATTTCATTTTATTCTTAATAGGAAAAAGTAGATTAACCCTATCCAGATGTTTGCTAGGTTAGCTTGGACATGTATTGTAAATAATTTATACAAATTTCATTATAAGTTAGTCCCAAATTTTATACATGCTAGTGGCAAGGTTGATGCACTTAGTTGTATTTTGAGTAGGTGGTAGATTAAGTTGGGACTGCACCAATTTGGACGCAAATAGTAGAGCTTAAGCCTATATGGGTTAATCAGGGATTTGTTGCATAATCTGGAAGGATATTGGGAATACCCATGTCCTATTGCTGTTGTGCCAGAAATGTGCAATCGAGGAGACTGCATCAAAGCATAGCAATGGCTCAAAATCACGAAAAGCCATATGTGGATGAGAGACGTAAAACCCTAGAGTTGGCTAAAGGTTAGCCTTTTGCATTTAAAAGTAATAGAGGAAATGTTAGACCGCATTCAAGCAGTGCCTTATGGAGTAGAGTTACGCCACATATTAAGGTTGGAGAAGCATGTGTACCTCAAGTAACTCATGAGGACATGAGTTGAATTTTACAAGGGGAGAATGTAACGAACCTAGTGGCCTTGTGGGCATGACGTTCGTAGATTACCTGAAAGTGGCTTACTTTGTCTCAGTATAAGATGGTGTAGATCATCTAACGACCTTGTTATGCGTCTATGGGTTATGCTAGTAGTGACATTTAAAACTATCGAAATACATAAGCAGAAGGAGTTCGATTAATGCATATTGGACTTGTAAAATATGATAAGCATGCATTAGATTGCATGCATGTACATGCACATGTGCATGCATGCATGTGATTGCATGCACAACACTTGTCTAGCATGCATATGCATTGAGATTTACTCATTGTATATATATATTGGATGTGAACAAAGGAGAGGGTGTCTTGGTTTGGTGAAGGATCTTGTTTATTGTTCTCCTCTACCTATTCTCTAGAGAAGGAGAGGCTGGCCGAATTGTAGAACAATAGCAGAAATCAGAAGGAGTTTGCAGATGGGAAGATGATGAGGAAATAGAAGTAAGAAAGGCAGATCCAGTCGATAGGAAGTAGATAGTCGAAACTAGATTCAGTAACTTAGAACCTATCAATAATTATTCACGTAAGATTTCTATTACTATGCCTAATAAGTCCTGCAAGACTACAACTCTAAAGAATGGACCCTATTGTTAATCAGTTTCTCGGATTGATTCTGCTTCCTATCGACTGGATCTGCCTTTCTTACTTCTATTTCCTCATCACCTTCCCATCTGCAAACTCCTTCCGGTTTCTGCTATAGTTCTACAATTCGGCCAGCCTCTCCTTCTCTAGAGAATAGGTAGAGGAGAACAATAAACAAGATCCTTCACCAAACCAAGACACCCTCTCCTTTGTTCACATCCAATATATATATACAATGAGTAAATCTCAATGCATATGCATGCTAGACAAGTGTTGTGCATGCAATCACATGCATGCATGCGCATGTGCATGTACATGCATGCAATCTAATGCATGCTTATCATATTTTACAAGTCCAATACGCAGATTGATGCGTGCTTGGGGATTTGATGAGTGCTTTGTTTTTTGTATTGCTTGGTGGTGCTTGCAGTAGAACCGGCAGCTATGGCAAATCCAATCGGTTGTTTCAGCTAGAATAGATCTGCAATTTGGTTCTATGTCACACCCAAAGTCTTCTTTATGAATTCTGGCCTGTTCTGCCTCCATCCTAGCCAGTTTTGATCTTGTTTGCCAATCTGACAGTATCTCTGTGCGAAAGAGAGCTTCTAATATGTCTTTTTTTGTTTTCAAGTCTTGTTCTTTATAATTATTTTGCCCTTTAAGTTCATTGAAAGCCTTGTAGGTTAGTTGGTTAGCAATTGAGCCTTTCAGGCTATAGACCTAGGTTCGAATCTAGTATATGTTTTGCACAAGTATTCCTTTTTTGAACTTAGGAATATAAGGGTCAGGTATAAATCATCCGTTTATATTAGTTATTATCCTAAGGTTTAGACCATACCATAATATACCTTTATGTTTTAGAATATTGACTATGCATTAATGGAACAATAGGGTCCATTCTTTAGAGTTGTAGTCTTGCAGGACTTATTAGGCATAGTAATAGAAATCTTACGTGAATAATTATTGATAGGTTCTAAGTTACTGAATCTAGTTTGTATTACTATCCTAGGGTCTTGAAGCCCTACTTGATTCTCTATTTTAACTATCGAACTTGCTTTAGGTTATAGTTAGATGGTCGCCCAGCTACGTTGTTATATCTTGGAACGTTGTGATAGCCGTTGCGTTATGTGTCCCTAGTTGCATTGCTGCTAGCCTAGATGGTCATTACTTGAGTTGAGGATTGTTAATCCTACGAATATTTTAAGTATTGTGATTATAATTTGGGACCCTAGAGTTTCCTTGGTAGAGTTATAATCTTGTATGTGGGATATTCCATGCAACCGTTATGAATAGGGCCAGCTTGATACCGTACCATAGAAGGATATATCACCAGTACTTTTGATAGAGTAATGGGTGGATTCTGTGATGCTAGATGGATGGAGTATGAGCGTTGCATTATATTTGCTAGGAATATGCTATGGCCTATCTAGTAGAGATTCTGAGTGGTAGTCCATCTCATGAGTTTAGACCTCAAGATGAAGCAGAATATGTGAATTGTCTCTAGGACATTAGTGTAATTATGGTATTACCTGGAAGTTATGGTTGCTTATATGTTAAGGAAGTCATGTTCTTGCTTTGAGATGTGGCGATGAGATGTTGTCACTGGGTTATGAAATATCTTAGTATGAACCTCATTCTATTGTATTGCATTGTTTTGAGATTGTTCTTGGAAGTAAGATGCATGAGGATTCTATGATATCTCGTACTGGATCAGCCTGTAAGGTTATTGGTGATATTCTATCTTGTAAAGTCATGATGGATGATATTGCATCTTGCATTGCAAACGGACCATCTTCGGAGGGGTGGAATGGCCATGAGACTCCGCATCCGTTCTAGATGGCTAGACGGATGGCATGTTGCATTTACGGCTCACCTTCGGAGGGGTGGGGTGGCCATGTAACTCCACATGTGAGCTAGATGGCCTGACGGATGAGTTAAACCCTGTACGTACAGATGGAGAGAGTGGTTTCCTTGGGGTCGCAACCCAAGGATTACGCTTGGCATATGTGCATACATACATACGATTGATGAGAATGTAAACATGCTTGTAGCCTGAGTTCTAACTAATGCAGGGGCGTAGTGGAGCAGGTAAAATTGTTGTTGTTCTTATCCTTGATGGGTATGCTAGATTACTTTGTGGATGATGTTATACGCTAGATTGCTTTGTGGTTGATGTTGTGGATGCTCCCGAAATGTTTCCTACCCACTTGGTCCTTGTGTACTAACCCCCTTGTGTTGTTTGTGTGTGTTTAAGACGGTACGCCCTGAGCTGAGAATGAAGTATTCGGATGGAGAGTCTAGGGATGAGGGTGCGACAGCAGGAGCATTTTCCATAGTCATCCTCGGTGACTTATAAGGAGGACTTGTTGAACTAGTAGGAGTTGTTAGCATGCCAAACTCAGATGAGCTTGGTCTTGTATATAATTACCTGATCAATGGGACTATACTTTATTGAGCATCTTGGATGTTTAACTTAGATGTTAAACGTGTCGGTGCAACGGCCTAGGCCAAGGGGCTAGGTCCGTTTCAGTTGGTATCAGAGCGGAAAGTTCCGACACTTTCGGGCCGTGGGAATTAGGGGCTAAGAGTTCAAGAGATTCTACTATAAAGTAGAATGGTTGGTTGGTTGGTTGGTTGGTAAATGCACCAGCCAAGATAAGTTAAGAGCAACAAGAAACGGACATAGGTCTAAGGGAGTGATAGTGTCTTATTTTTTTTTATCATTATTCTGTATTATGTAAGGTAAAAAAAGCTAACGGAATACAGTTCTTCATGGAGGTAAGCTCGGTTGAAAGTCGCATAAAACATGACGAATGTTAAAAAAGGATGTTTTCTTGCGAGGCAGGAACAGCGGGCCATAAGGTATGTTCCTACAAATTTCTATAACTGGTAGATTGTCTAATGGTGGACCACGTTGCCGCATTACTTGAAAGTAGACCATGTATAGGGAGTTGTAGTGCTTCAGCAAAATCAGTGCTAGGGTTGTAAGGGCCCATGAACAGTGCTTAAAGAGGTAAACTCAAGGGTTTGGGAAGTTGTTAGCTATGTTGAGTAGGTTCTTTTTGTGAGAAGTCACAGTAAACTATGTTCATAATCTTTTAGGTTCCCTTGAATTTACTTGTGCGGGTTGTATATCCATAAGATACACAGATGGGGGACGCGATTATGTTTTTATTTGTCACTCTTGGATTTGGCCACCCAAGATGTGTCATATGAATACGTATCTAGTCCGAGCTGAGTATCTCTCTTTCCATAGTGGGCTTAGTATTTCATAGTGCGCTATTTTATCCTTAATAGGAAGGAAGGAAGGAAGGAAGGTTCTTTTGTCGTCCGCAGAGGCCAATCAGCCTATGGGACCTAAATTACACGGGTGCAGCAAGCCCATTGCTACCTTGATTAAAAAACCCCCTTACGAGGGAAAAACCGTCGCAGCAAAAAGTAGATGAACCCTATGCAGATGTTTGCTAGGTTAGCTTGGACATGTATTGTAAATAATTTATACAAATTTCATTATAAGTTAGTCCCAAATTTTATACATGCTAGTGGCAAGGTTGATGCACTTAGTTGTATTTTGAGTAGGTGGTAGATTAAGTTGGGACTGCACCAATTTGGACCCAAATAGTAGAACTTAAGCATATATGGGTTAATCAGGGATTTGTTGCATAATCTGGAAGGATATTGGGAATACCCATGTCCTATTGCTGTTGTGCCAGAAATGTGCAATCGAGGAGACTGCATCAAAGCATAGCAATGGCTCAAAATCACGCAAAGCCATATGTGGATGAGAGACGTAAAAACCTAGAGTTGGCTAAAGGTTAGCATTTTTGCATTTAAAAGTAATAGAGGAAATGTTAGACCGCATTCAAGCAGTGCTTTACAGAGTGGAGTTACGCCACATATTAAGGTTGGAGAAGCATGTGTACCTCAAGTAACTCATAAGGAGATGAGTTGAATTTTACAAGGGGAGAATGTAACGAACCATTAGGGTTTTTTTGAGATTATAAAAGGGCCTTCAAAACATGCCAACTAAGCCAAACGAAGATAAATGAACTACCAATCAGAAATCAGAGCCTGACGGGTCCAGTCAGCAAAACTGTTATAACTAACTCACTGGATCACATTTTCTAGCGTAACTATTGACAGAAAAGTCCAAATGAGCTCTCGTTTAGTGCAATAGATAGATCTCATTGAGATCTTTTCAACTTTAGGTGCTTTGCACATATTTTAACCACTTATGATTATCAAAACTCCAAAAAATGTGGTTTTTACCATTTTTTACTATCCTACGGGGACTAAAAGATATGCAAACCACCCAAGATTGGAAAGATCTCAATGAGATCTATCTATTGCACCAAACAAGAGCTCATTTGGACTTTTCTATCAACACTTATGCTAGAAAATGTGATCCAGTGAGTTAGTTATAACTGTTTTGCTGACTGGATTACCAGTTCTGTTTTCTGATTGGTAGTTCATATAGCTTAGTCAGTAGTTCTTAGAAGGCCCTTTTATGATCTCAAAAAATCCCTAATGCTAGTGGCCTTGTGGGCATGACGTTCGTAGATTACCTGAAAGTGGCTTACTTTGTCTCAGTATAAGATGGTGTAGATCATCTAACGACCTTGTTATGCGTCTATGGGTTATGCTAGTAGTGGCATTTAAAACTATCGAAATACATTAGGAAAGGTTACATAAGCAGAAGGAGTTGGATTAATGTGTATTGGACTTGTAAAATATGATAAGCATGCATTAGATTGTATGCATGTACATGCACATGCGCATGCATGCATGTTATTGCATGCACAACACTTGTCTGTAATGGGCCTATGGTAGACCGCTCGAGTATTCGAACCTTGAATGTGCCTGTGGGGCGTTCCCGAGACACCGGCATAAATGGGTAGAAGCGACTACTCATAAACGTCTAGACGGTTTTGCCCAGTTGGCTAAGGGCATGTCGATTAGGAACGTCACAGTTGGTATCAGAGCAGGTCTCGAGTTCGAGTCTCCATGGGTGCCTATATGCATGGGTAATTTACATAGACTTGGTAATCATTGTGACATGGTATAGACTTGGATGCTCGAGGACGAGCATAGTTCTAGTGGGAGAGACTGTAACGGGCCCATGGTAGACCGCTCGAGTATTCGAACCTTGAATGTGCATGTGGGGCGTTCCCGAGACACCGGCATAAATGGGTAGAAGCGACTACTCATAAACGTCTAGACGGTTTTGCCCAGTTGGCTAAGGGCATGTCGGTTAGGAACGTTACATTGTCTAGCATGCATATGCATTGAGATTTACTCATTGTATATATATATTGGATGTGAACAAAGGAGAGGGTGTCTAGGTTTGGTGAAGGATCTTGTTTATTCTCCTTTACCTATTCTCTAGAGAAGGAGAGGTTGGCCGAATTGTAGAACAATAGCAGAAACCGGAAGGAGTTTGCAGATGGGAAGGTGATGAGGAAATAGAAGTAAGAAAGGCAGATCCAGTCGATAGGAAGCAGAATCAATCCGAGAAACTGAGGTGTGGATCTGATGCGTGCTTGGGGATTTGATGAGTGCTTTGTTTTTTGTATTGCTTGGTGGTGCTTGCAGTAGAACCGGCAGCTATGGCGAACCCAATCGGCTGTTTCAGCTAGAATAGATCTTCAATTTGGTTCTATGTCACACCCAAAGTCTTCCTTATGAATTCTGGCCTGTTCTGCCTCCATCCCAGCCAGTTTTGATCTTGTTTGCCAATCTAGCAGTATCTCTGTGCGAAAGAGAGCCTCTAATATGTCTTTTTTGTTTCCAAGTCTCGTTCTTTATAATTATCTTGCCCCTTAAGTTCATTGAAAGCCTTGTAGGTTAGTTGGTTAGCAGTTGAGCCTTTCAGGCTATAGACCTAGGTTCGAATCTAGCATATGTTTTGCACAAGTATTCCTTTTTTGAACTTAGGAATATAAGGGTCAGGTAAATCATCCGTTTATCTAGACTATCACAATTTGCCTGTTTATTTGCATATACGTCTCATCGTCAAGGCTGTGTTCAACCCCAAGGCCTTCAAGAACTTCTCCTATATTCTGCACACGTTCCTCTTTCTTCCATATATGTGGAGCATCCACTTGTATTGATGTGGTGGCATCAGCCACGAAGAAAAGAATCTCCTGCACCAAATGTCCTTCTGCCTTACATCCTTCTGGCCTAGCCATTTGATGAACAAAACCTTTTAAAACTTTCATATATCGTTCCAAAAAGAACATCCAACGTCCTGGTCCCACCAAACTAATCTCCTCTGGAAGATGTATTAGAAGATGTACTTGAAGATCAAAGAAGCTAGTAGGAAAGTCTCGCTCTAAGATGCATAATAACTCAACAACTTCAATCTCCATCTTTGATATGTCTGAGACATTAATTTCCTTCAATGAAACCCACCTAGATGGGAAATTTTATAAACGAGAGTGTCATTAATACAATTTTTTATAAGGAACCTAAAAACCATAGGTTTTTTTTACCTTGCTACTTTTCCCAACCGATAAATGGCATCTCGTATTCTTGTTGTCAAGCAATTATCTATTGCGCATGGTAGAATATGCTAAAAAAGAAAGAAATTTTTTGGTAAAACGAAAATACAATGAAATGCTATTAGGAAAATCAAATGCTTACTTGTAGAAACCAAAGTAGGGTCTGTAACTTAGCGGAGCCAGCGTTTGTGTTCCTTGCACTCTGCATCAAACCATTGATTAGGTGGGAAGGTTGTGTTCCTGGAGGTATAAAGGACTCACTTATATCTGCAAAAGGATGCACGGACTCAGACATTCTTTCTATGTATTGCCCAATGTAGGAGAGAACTCAACTATATAGAAGGCAATGTGCGTTGTGATGTCAAGTGTTCAGAGCAGGAATAGTATCCCATTGCTTTGGATATTAGTATCAAATTGATTACTGTATAGCTCAGTTTTAACACATGTTTGTTACCCAACAACTACCTTCTTATGGGCTTTGAAAAGGAAACAGGAGTTTGTTTCCAATTAGTTAAGCACTATTAGATAACCAAATTCCACTCTGGCTATTAAACCAACTACAGAAAAAATGGGGGCTATTTAATCCATTTCCTTGGTTGCACAATCCTTGAATCACCTGTTTTGATATTGAATTTGAATAAGAAGGACGAACTATTGCTGAATTCCTTCTCTGGTTCCATTTTCATAATAGAAATTGGGTGTGATGTAACATATTTTAATAAATGGAAATTGTAATTAAGCAACGAGAGGGAAAAAAGCTGGTGCAGTCAATAACAAACCAGCTGACAGAATTTACTCTGCACTTCTACTCATGCTAATACTGTACTACCCTTTTTTTGCCTGGATCAAATTCAGCCTTGGCTTTAAAACATCTTTCCAGGTGTTTTGGAAAATCCTCTATCAAATACTGTGTCTCCTGCAGTTTTTTACCTCACTTTCTGAGGGCATAGGTTGGATATAACACAGAGCTTGCAAAGTGTAGCAAGTTGCAGGTTCTTGATTTGGCAGACAATAACTTGATAGGAAACATTCCAGCAGAATTTGGAGATCTGCAGGAATTGCAAATGCTCCTGTTATATCAGAACAGCTTGACATGTGAAATTCCTTCACAAATTTCCAATTGCAAGAATCTAACAGCAGTGAATTTGTCGTACAATTGCCTTTGCGGTACTATTCCTGAGTTTGGGAAATGGGAAAGATTGCTATTGCTAGATCTATCCAGCAATCAATTGGTTGGCAGAATTCCTAGCACTTTAGGGCAATCCAAAGGCCTATGGAGGTTGAGATTAGAAAGCAACATGCTTAGTGGTAATATTCCACCTGAATTAGGTTCCATAGCATCTCTTTCTCTGCTAGATCTCA
Organism: Isoetes taiwanensis; assembly: GCA_021234155.1. Taxonomy (NCBI): domain Eukaryota; kingdom Viridiplantae; phylum Streptophyta; class Lycopodiopsida; order Isoetales; family Isoetaceae; genus Isoetes; species Isoetes taiwanensis. Next base: position 8,540,827 of record JAJEKV010000035.1, on the reverse strand, counting down.
GCTCCAATAATCTAACAGGGAAAATTCCAGCGGAATTAGGTAGATGCACCAATCTTTCTTCAAGAGCAGGAAATAACACTGTTTTGCCCAAGGATTATGGGTTTTCAGAAGAGGATAATTTGGTTGCAATACGAAAGGCTTAACCAGACAGCTGCAAGGCATTTCCAGATGACACTATCATATGTTTGATAAGAACAATGTTTGAAAGATTGGATTTTTGGTCTGCACATATTGAAACCATGCCAAAAGACTCCTGATGTGGGCAGTGTAACTTTATTTAATCTAAGCATCGCAACAGTTGTGGGGCAATGATTACACAATTCCATTGAACAAGTACAGTCCAAGCTGTCAGCATTGTCAGCATATCGGTTCTCTGTCATCAAATCTGTGCTACAAATTCTAGCTTTCTCACTGGCAATGCTCCAACATTCTGGCTTTTCCTCAGGGACGAAGGCAATGGCAAGTCAAAGGAGATTGGTTATGTGAATGCAAGGGCTTCTTGCACATATGCTGAATTGCGCAAGGAGATCGATTGTGATGGGTTGGAGGCTTTAGTTGATCATGCGTTATGTGTTTTTAGGAGAACGTACTCTATCATTGTCGCAGCAGCAAGAGCAGCGCCATAAACCAAAGGATAACGATGCCTTAGTAAGAATTATTGAGGACCATGCAACAAAGAAGCCAAGGATTAGTGCAGATGAGGACGACATGTTAAGCATTGATATGACAACCCTATGTGGTAAGGATGCAGAAGTGGGACCTATGCAAGATGAGCTGACTTGCATTTCCAGCTCTGAAAATCGCTTAAGGTTAAAATTGGCAACCAAAGGGGAAGTTCGCAAATGGACCAAGGATGTTATGAATACTAAGACAAAGCTGAAAAATATGGGTAAATCGACCATTTTGAGTTAATGTCGTGCGATGAGAATGGAAAAGCTATTTTCTACCTTTGGTGCAATGAGTGCAATTGCAAATACGGCAGAGGAGGACCTGACACATTGGGTAATTTTATGCGTGCTCACTGTAAAAGCAAACTTCATGAAGAGAAATATCAGCGAAATTTGAGAGAGCAAAGTTAAGAAATTGCTAACCCTGAGGATATGGTTGAGCGACATAAAGCTCTAGTTGAAGAATGCTTGATGAATGAGGTTGCGATTTTTGCAAAGGAAACTGGTGCAGCATTTGAGTTGTATGAACCAAATGTTGCAAGCTACTCTAACCTGAACAATATCTGTATTGTTTGTCTTCCTTGTAAAAAGACAATAAAACTATTTCCATCAACTGGATCACTTGCAACAAATATGAGAGAACATGTTCTTGGTAAAACACATGTTCAAGCAGTTTTAGAACCACAGGTGAAAGGTAACAAGGTTGAGGAATGCAAGGCCGGTCGTCCACATGCTATTGAAGATCCACGCCAACGTAGTCTTCTTCCTTTCGTGACAAGAGGCAAGGATCTCATGGTTTCATGTAACGTTCCTAACCGACATGCCCTTAACCAACTGGGCAAAACCGTCTAGACGTTTATGAGTAGTCACTTCTACCCATTTATGCTGGTGTCTTAGGAATGCCCGACAGGCACATTCAAGGTTCGAAATGGGCCCGTTACAGTCTCTCCCACTAGAACTATGCTCGTCCTCGAGCATCCAGGGCTATACCATGTCTATGTCATACCATGTCACAATGATTACCAAGTCTTTGCAAATTACCTATGCATATAGGCACCCATGGAGACTTGAACTCGAGACCTACTCTGATACCAACTGTAACGTTCCTAACCGACATGCCCTTAACCAACTGGGCAAAACCGTCTAGACGTTTATGAGTAGTCACTTCTACCCATTTATGCTGGTGTCTTGGAACGCCCCACAGGCACATTCAAGGTTCGAATACTCGAGCGGTCTACCATGGGCCCGTTACATTTCATATTCTTTATTTGTTCATGTTATTCTATTTAATTGTTTAACATAGTTTAACAAAAGGTAAGGATCACATGTTTTTTCATTCTTTATTAAAACTACTTTAATTGTTTGACACTATGATATGCAACTTGCAGCTACAACCTCGGGAACAAAGGATCCAAGTACATCTGCCATTTCTCGTGAGTATCATATAATCTATGTCAATATACCTTTAATTTTTTGTTGTTTCCTATGCTATAGTTCTAGCCTTCGCCATCTCAACTGCAGGAAGTACGTCATTGGCATGCTTATGTTGGGGATATTGGCAAATGCAATATCAATACAAATCTGGCATTAAAAAGCTTAGGCCATTCTTGGATGACTCCAAAAGTGGAGCGAATTGGTATTGCGAACCAAAGCTGGTTATAGAATTTAGCAATGTTGAAGAGCACATTAGTATCAATGGAACGTTTAGGCATGTAAGTTGCAAGAGGATTTGTCTTGATGGTAGTGCATTTCCTAATTACCAGTGCTCTTTATGTGCATCAATACCCAAAGAGATGGACTTCAGAGCAAGAGTTCGTCGTCGAACAGATGACAAGACACCTAGAGGGTTTAGGACAACGAAAAATTGATCCGATCGAGTTGATTATTTAACGATACTTTAAACATTAGAGATTGCCGCGATCGCAAGACTAGAGAGACGGAAGATGAAAAGGGAATTGTTATTTAGCAAAGTAAGAATTGTTGCACTTTCAGTAAGAGCAAGATCCTTACGTGACACCCTAGCAGAATCTATGAACCGCAAGGACGTGAGAAAGTTTTGTTCTGATATAGCCGAGGCACACTCGCAAGGAAAGTTTGATGGAAAACCAGCACTATGGGATTTCTTGACAGCCATTGCGCAAAACATCATAAGACCTGGGCATAAAAGACGGTACAAAGAAACCACGAAGCAGCTAAATGCTAGTGGTGACATTTATGGTTTACATGATCCGGATTTTATCCATAATGGAAAGAAGCTAATTAACCCATTGGATAATGCATCGAGAAGGTTGTATTTGGGCAATGAGCTTGTCACTTTAAATGACATTTGGCATGTCTATAAGATATGTAAGGGACATGGCTTGGATATTGGAGATGTCGAGCGGAATGATAGACAAAATTGGAGGTCAGCCCAAAGATTAGCATCATGAAAGGTTCAAACTTGCTTGAAGGACATTAGGAAAGGAAAATATGGCTTGCCAATGCGAACAATTGGAACTGAAATATACTTGTCCATTGTTGCGATGTACATTGACATTTTTCTATATCCACACATGGATTTATATTCGCGCATCAAATCTGCCTCAACTATATCCTTCTTCTTCAGGCAAGTTTTTAGATACATCTTGTTTTAGTAATCCTTTACTCTTAGAGTGTGTAATTGACATAATCATATGATTTTAGATTGTGGAGGTTGTGGATTTTGAGACATGGCACATACAATTTGAGCAAGAACTTTATCAGTCGTGAGACGTTTATAGATATACAACTTTCATGCCACTATGTCGTGCTGCTTGTAAAGTATTTCAGAGATAATTGTGATTACTTAGCACTTCCACTAGATCATACTGGATCAGATGCATGTGAGAATTTTTTCTCTAAAGTTGGTGGAATGGTTAGAAATGAAAGATCATACGATGGCGCAGATTTGTTAGAAAGTGCAAGTGCATTAAACGGAGTGGCTGAATTTGAAGCTTTATCAAATTTGATTTTTCCTCCTACATATGCCAAGCAAGAAAATATATGGCATAAATTGGAGAGACGTGTTGGAGATGATGGAAAGGATATAAAACCTGATCCCTCAGACTATACTTTGGTCAAAACGGATGATCAAATAATTGTTGCACTGAAAGAAAGTTTTTTATATGCCAAAGAATTGTGTGCCATTGTAGGTATTGATTATGATGAAATGGATATGACTTGGTGGGAGAAACCATGGGCTTTAGAGGACTTTTTTCACAAGGATTACTTCAAGCAAATGCAGGTTGATAATTTTGAAGACGAGAGTGACATTATCAATGAAGGGGCCAGTCTTTGGCCAAGTATAAACATCCTTGGATTATGCCATGTTGTGTGCATGTTATCTATTGCTTCATGCTACCTCAATGCCACTTTAGTTGGATGTCATGATTTTCTTGGGCTGTAAAAACTATGGTTTTGAGTGAATCACCAGATATTTGCATATGATTACTAAAGCTTAATGTTTTGAGATGTGAAGGAGAATGCGAGACTCATATGAGCAAACATTATCAAACATGATAGTTCAATTCAGTTTCAACATCAATCTTCTAGTAACTATACATACTTAAAGAAAGTTATGTATGCATATGGGGGGTATACGTAATGTTCACAGAAGGTCGTATACGAGGGGCTTTTTAATTGATAAATGACGTATAAAATTGGGAGGGGGTATATGCATGCAAAATTTGAAAATCGTATGGTAGGGTTTTTTGATTAAAAAAGTGTCGTATATAGGGTTTTTTTTACAACCCTATGTACGCAGGTTGCATATCCCCTATAGGATAGGTGCACCCCCCGGGGTAGAAACTTGTGCCAATCATGTGTCTTCAATCCTTTAAGCTCGCCATCTTTGGTGAATGCCTTGCGCAAGGATGCACCATAACCTGTAGGTGTTCTCATACTAGAAATCGCCTGTTTGACTTGCTTCTCCTCTTGCCTGCTTAGTACCCAAGGTGCACTTTTGCACTTTTGCCCATTTTGCGGTGGCCATAATTGGGGCATTATATTTTTATCCTTCAAATCATTTCTACTAGCCAGAGTATCACAATCACCAACTAGGTGTCTCCATAATGAGTTGCCAACCTTTTTAAAGATGTGCATAGGGTCGAGCAAGTGTGCAATTTTTAGTTCTGACCAATATTCAAGACGATAGAATATAGAAAATCGTTTCATACCAGGGGGAGGAACTACCAAACTATAATCAGTCACGTTTTGAGATGCACGTGCTTCTAGCCAAGTCTCTAACCAATCATGAGGAGTTCTTCTTCTTGGTTTTTCATCATTTATGCATCCACACATATGATGTGCGTGGTAAAAAGTTTTTATGGCCATGATATATTTGCTTAGATAGATGCTTCGAGCGATAGCATGGCAACTCAACTCCACATGAAGGGCATCCGAACTTTCCACTTGTTTGCAAACCTATGCATTAAGAAATAAAGATGTGAAAACCTTTACAATTATAAAAGAAATAGAACCTATAGCTACAATATACAATACATACGTACCTGATGCATAACCAAATCCCGGGTAGTCATGAATGGTGAAACAACATATAGCATGAAAAGTAAATGCCTGAGGTGACCTAGTTATATCATGCATTTGAATCCCTTTCCATGGTATTTGCAATTCTTCAATGAGTGGCTCCAGGTATACATCCATATTTTTTACTTGATACTTGCCTAATTTGAAAGTAGTTAGAAGATATACGTTGCTACTACATATATTTAATTTAAATTGGGACTTTTGTACATACCTGGAACTATAAGTGTCAACATGAGGTGCCCTGCTTTTGTCGCCAACCAAGGAGGGATGTTATAATTCACTACCACAACAGGCCACACACTATGACTTGAAGACATGTGACCGAAAGGACATGTGACCGAAAGGACAAACTCCATCTAAACCAATGGCAAGACGCAAGTTCCTTGGTTCTGTTTTAAACATTGGCCACTTGTCCTCAATATGTTTCATTGCTTCATCTGTGCTCCGATGCTTGGAATGAAACTCCATAAGTGCACTAAGTGATGGGCATCGAAACACCCTTTGCAATCTCGGTATCAATGGCATATGTCGCAAGACCTTCCTTGGGACTCCTGCAGTTTTCATCTTAACATCATATCTAGGCTCATTACATTTTGGGCATGTGTCCAACTCTGCATAGTTATTGCGATAGAGAATACAATCATTGGGGCATGCATGAATGGAGTTATAATAAAGTCCTAATTGACTCAAACATTTAAATGCCTCTCGTCTATCCCTCGGAAGGCAATGCCCATCTGGGTAGAATATCCCCCAGCAAACTACAAAAAAAATATCAAATTCACATGTTGGTATTTAAAAATGCATAATAAAAATAACACGAAGCAATCTCTTACTTGAATAGTTGTGAAATGCTATTATTGCTCCATCTGCACTTGTGCTGGAGATTTATTATTAATAGACATGTAGCCAAACGAGAGATTTTAGCATTTGGATATAATGGTTTATGTAGCTCGAAATCAAACGGCTCATCCATGAATTGGTTGCTATTGTCTTGGGCTTCATTGCCTTCAGTTTCTTTCGTCGGAAAAAAGTTGTTAATTGCTTCGGCTAGACTCGGGAACAAAATTCCCATCCAATGATTGGTCTGTCGAACTAGTTGAAATCTATGATCAAAGAACTAAAATTATTTGGGCTAATTCTTTCTAAAATATAAAGCTATATGATGTTAGCAAATATTACGTACCTCATCTCGTCCTCCACTTACAGTTGTTTGAATAGGCGCATTCGGGCATAATTCATAAGCGAACCTATGTTGCTCTCGAGTGTCAAATGTTTTTTGCTTGCTATCAGCACATTTTTTACACCAACAAAGTGCCACTTCATCAAAAACAGAGTCGCATGGATCAATCGTAGAAGTTGACGGTGATGAATAAACCCCCCTACCTACAATGTGGAAAAAAATTTGTACCTACACGTTGTAAAAAATCTCAAATGGAAAAGGGCATCTTTACCCTAAAATGGATGAGAACTAGTGAATTTTGGGAAACCCTAGGCGCACAACGCTAGGGCGGCGGCGGCGGCCTCCCGATTCTTGCAGGACAAAGAAGCAGGGATCGAGCTGGAGGAGCAGCGATCTAGCTGCTGCTGCCGCTTCTCAGCATCCACGGCAGTGCCTAATATGGCTTCTGTTGCTAGTCTCTTAGGGATCATTTGCAACAGGGAAGGTCGGCTGGAGTATGGACGCTATTTCTGCTAACTAGCTCTCTTGAATGGTCATGACAGTGTAAGAAATGGTATTTTAGGTGCTGCCTGAGGTCTGGGGTAGCGTAAGCGCCCGATACAGCTTAGAATCATCCTTAGTTTCAGACTCATCCTTAGCTTCATGATGTAAGTCATGAAGCTTTATGTTGTTCTCTCTGCTTCCATCGGGTATATGAGGTTGTTTTTAGTTGGTGAATATGCCTTTAGTTTGACAGCTACTACATGGCATTTCGTTCTTTGGGCTATGGTGCATTACTTATGGTTGCAACAGTGTCTCTTGAGGTGAAGTTGCCAATGCTGATGAGCTATACCTGGATGCGAGCTACCTTGTGGTATGCCTTCCTTTTTCTTGTGTAGACATCGGGCCAGCAGGGGCTTCCAGATAGACAGGTTCTTGGGTACTTGGATGGGTGCACTTACTGTGGTCATGTTAGGGATGGTTGCACTCATTGCACCTTAAGAATTTACTGCACTCATTGCAGTAAGACTTTTCTGCACTCACTGCAGGGGATACACTTTTTTGATAAACTCTGGCTTTTTGTTGTCATAAGAAAGGCTAAGTGTATATCTACAACTATTGCCCTCATATTTTTAGACATGGAAGAAGCTTTGTCCTCTCAAGGTCTAGGTGTTATTGCTCAAAGTTCTATGTGGATGAGCATGACAAGGCCATTGCAATTTGATAACTTGAGCTGCTTCACTTGGTCATGTTCCAGAATACAATCCTAGTTGCTCTGGTTGTTAGTAGTTGTGGTGGCAGGAAGAGTGCTCTGGATTTATTTAGATGGCATCTTGGGTACTTCAATGTTGCTGCTTCTATCCAATGGTTAGGAAGATTTGGAATGTAGTGGTTTCCTTTGTTTTGAGCGGTCTACTTTGTGTGAAACATTTCGGGGAAGAAAGCAAAGGTGCATTGAGTGGACTGCAAGAAACAATGATGACCTTAGTTTGCAGCATCTAGGAGAAGTGGTAAGCCGCAAGTGTGTTGATTTGCAGTATCTTTATCGTCTTGCTTTCTTCTGGGATTCTTGAGCATAGTATGTGGATTTTGCGAGAGACTTATTATTTCATGTCGCCCTCTCCTATCCCAGCTAGGAGATGATGTAGGATTTAGTGAAAGCATAGTAAAAGGAGGTCAAGAAGAGGCAGGAGGTCTATTTGTCACTTGGTACGGGAGGATTGAGTGCCATAGCTGTTAAGAGTATAAGGGAGACGAGCAACCACAAAGAATGTGGACCACCCACTGGGGGAGGGCCTTAAGACACATGTGTTGGAGAAGAAGGCGAGGGCTTTACACTTAGTACTCTTTGGAAAAGCATAGTGCCATCCTGTAATACCTTCGAACCCCAGTATAAGTTCCAACACACAAGTTAGTCCCATTATTTTAATACATAATTCTGTTAACCAATTCCAGCCTCCTCACAGTTATTCAATATATTATAAGCATTTCCCACAACGACCTAGCACAGACACAAATTAGTACCACCACTTTAACAATCTAGTTCATCACAGGATCCCCTTAACCAATTTCAGCTTTTTGACAATTATGAATAAGCATTTCTCAGAACCAACAAACCATACCTATTATAAATCAACCAATTTCAACCTCCTCACAATCATGAATAACCATTTCCCATAGCCAACAAACCATATCTATATATTAACAAGTCAAAAGAAAGTTCACAATGTTGAAGGACACTCAACCACATCAGCCAACAGCCATGGTACGATCACCCTTGTGCACAGGGATGTAATCTACACCAGGCTCAAGTATCACAACATCAGCACTGTCTGCACTACAAGAAGCATCATGAATATCCTCGAAGTTATTATCTTGCTCATCAGCAGGAATAGCATCATCCCAATACCGTCTCTGCCCACACCCATTCCTTTCCACAGGTACAAAACCTGCTGGCAGGCCAAACAAGATGGTTCTCATATCTGACGGCATGCAGTGACTAGGATTGAGTAGGACTCTCCATGCAACCCAGACACGGTGCTCATTGATATGGGCAGTGTTAGAAGGGATAATCCAAGAACTAGACAAGGTAAATTTTCCAGAACGAATCATCACGGACAACGTATACAACAAACTAGCAGTCAATCTACGGTTCCCATGGTAATTCACAAAATGGGCAGCTCGATTCAACAGGTTTTTGTTATCAAGCACAACTAAAATTTTCGTACCACCACAACTTCCCATCTCAAATACAAATCATTACCTTTCTCGATGAAGATGACAGACATAATGAACTTTTCCCACATCCTTCATACAGTACCCAATCATACCCTCAAAACAAATGAAGGCGAGTATTTTTAAGGGCTTTACATACCAATATCACACCAGGAGGCTTAGAAACCCAATTGAAATCTCTTTTTATGGCATTATTCATGGCCCCGGGACTCTTGCACCGGGCTCTAAAGACAGCCTGACAATGCAAGTGATCTACAGTTGCAGTACACTCCATAGCCACAGCTCCAGCCATATACCTCCGATTGCAAAACCCCACAAGACCATCATAAAAACTCATGGGCACATCTTGCCCAGACAGACCTAAGGTCACACTCACGTCTATGGCATTCCAGTCCTGCCCAACAGAACAACCACCATATCCCCCGGTCTCACACTCTTGAGAATCAGAAGAACTCAGGTTTATAATGTGGCTCAGAGAACCAGGGACAGAGCAACCAACACTCTTCCCTTTCCTCGCTGCCTTCTTCAGAGACATAATTTATAGACAAAACAAGAAAAACACAGCCGGCTTACCTCAGACAGAAATCCCCTTGCACAAGACTCCAGCTCCGCTCCCGACCTCTCCTTATCCTAAACCCCAAAACAAAAAGAATCCCACAGCCAAGACACATAACAGCCGCCGCCCTCGCCATCTCCGCCATCTCTGGAGCACACCATGTGAGGACTACCACTTCCGGCCAATCGAGCAACAGATGGTCACCCTAGATTCCAGGGTTTGGAATCCACAGTGCCACCGTCACCAACATACCCTTCTTCCATACGAATACTTATTCTCACCATTCAAAACCTTAGGTTAGAAATATACGTTTCCAAATTTTGGCCATATTATCTTTTAGTAGTGGGTCCTATGCCTCGTCCTCTGAAGTGGTGTTCAGGTTTCAGCACTTCAGCACCTTCAAAAACCAAGCCACGAGACAAAAACAAGCATCTTTGACAAAATTTGACATTTTAGCACTTCACCACTTCAGCATTTGAAGGAAGTTGTGTCATAAGCAGTTGAAAAAAATGACAATCAGCACCTCAGCACCTGACTAGAATAAATAAACTCTAAAATGCCAAAAGCTCCTCCTCAAATAGACGATTCAATTTATGCCTCAGCTCCATCCCCGCGGCAAAATTCCGCACCGTTCTTGGCATTTGCTTTGGGTATGGTTAGTAGCTTAAATTCCTGCCCAAATGTAAACTAATTCATTTCTGTAAACTTCAGGATTTTACCAATTTCTGGCCACAATCAGCTGTGTCGGAGTTCCAGCAGTTTTGGTTCTATATTTAACAGTCGATCTCAATCTGAGCTACCAAGATACACTCATAATCTCAACTTTATGGTCAGGCACTGCAAATATAGCAATGCGAATGGTGAAGGCATTCATTAAACTGTTTTGGGCTTTGGTTTTATTGCATTTTGTAAATCTACTGGTAGGTAAATTTTCTTCTGTGGGCATTGTGCATTTGCAAATGATGAGCGAAACTGAAATTCGGTTCGTCACAGGGCGCATTACTTCTCTGGGTTCCATGGGTTTCAGGGCACAAAAAATCGTTTGATTTTGATTTCATTGGTTGCAAACCATGGAATAATTTAAGGGCTAAACTTAGTTATTTGGCAATTTTTTGACACATTTTCAAAAAAAAATTGGCTAAAGTAAATGGAAAAAATTGGGAAAAAAACAATAATTTTAGCTTAACTTTTTTCGGGACTGTACCAACCCTGGAGCTCTTTAGGCAAATGCTAGAAAGTAACAGAGTGAAATTTTGTATTGTTTAGCTAAGCCATAGAAACTTTTAGAATGAATTTTGGGCTAGTTTAGCTAACATCATTCTAGTTTATATGAAATATATGATTAGTAGTTTAGTTTCTAGCATTATGAATTAATTTAAGTCCTAGACTTTGCTAGTTCGCATTATTTTAGAATGTTTTCACAAAGAAAATGACTAAAATAAGAGGAATATATTGAAAAAAAGTATAGTAATTTGGCTTCATATTTTCTGTTGGCCACACTATAGAAATTTTTGGAATGATATTTGGGTTAGTTTAGCTAAACGCTAGAAAGTATGAGAGGAAAAATGTGTACAGCTAAACCACAGAAAGTTTTGGGATTCATATCGAGCAAGTTTAGCTAAAGTCATTCTGGCTAATAAGAAATATGCGATTAGTAATTTATTCCCTGTTGCAAACCATCGCTTCCATTATTATGTCTGTTTCTGCTTATATGTGCTCTTGGAAGAAGCAGATATCAGAAATATTCTCCAATTCCGTCAGCGGCGGAGGAACTTGGAAGACAAATTGGGAAACTGTTTCTCTGTGCCATTATTCTGACTACATCGGTGATAATGGTTCTCCAAATCTGCACTGGAGCCACTGCTGCAGGCTGCTGTATTCTGCTGTATTTTTCTAAGTATTCTATAGGCTCAGCTCTACCGTACTTTTGTCAGGATTCTACGGCCTCCAATACTCCCCCGAATATGAATAACATAAGGTAGTGTATTTCTATTTTAGTTGCCTTGGATATTGCTAATACTGACCCTCGTTGTTGCATTAGATGCCTTGGATATTCTTCTGGCAACACATATTCATTCCTATATGCTCTCTGCACATGGCTATGTCTCTCGTCTGGAATATATTTCTACAACAAGGGTCTCTCATGCATGCAAATATAGGCTCCATTACATTTGCACCACAATCTCTGCTCGTATTTTACCTCATCCTCTCAATCTTAACTACCATAATAGTACGGCAGCACAGACTTGGATTTGTGGAAGGTAGAGAGATGCCATTTGGGTGGGGGCTTTCTCTACTTGCCATAGCCTTTGGACTTATTCTTCAGATTCCAGAGTTGTTCCCCATTGGAAGGTTATCAATATGGTGGAATACCTCAGTATTCTATCCTTGGGATCGCAGATGTGCTAGTTAACAACAATGCGCATAATCTCTTAAGGTCCAAGGAATTGAGATATGTCTTAAACATAACCAGTGAAGCATTTGGTGACTATATCATTACTATTCTCCTCTTGTTCAACAAGAGAGGGCATCTTTGCATAATCTTCTTATTAATTTTCATTATATATACAAGAAATTTATCGCGGCGGCCTTCTCATGTTCAAACCTGTGCAGTTGGACCCACTGTTAAAGTCCAACGTTTGGCAATGCAATGCCTGCTTAGAAAAAAGGAAGCTAACTTTGTCAAGGAACACATTCATTGTTTATACAAAGAAAGTTAGAAGCAAATAACAATATATCAAACTAGGGATCTACTAGGTGCCAAGTTTATGGTTTGGCCAGAGAGTTCCATTTGAGCCCTTAAACAAAAGGTTTAGTGCCTCATAAAAGAGGGGCTTGTTAAGGGAACGATTTTGGAGACAACACACTAAAGAAAATTTTTACTTTATCAGCATTTATTAATGCCTGTTGAACAATAAAACGGATCAAAAGACACAAATATTTTCTAAGGATTACGAACAATAAGAATGAATCTATGTACAATTATAAATGAACCATGAAGATTATAAAAAATAAAAATGAATCTTTGTACAACGGCAAATGAATCTTTTTACAATTGCAAACCTCCAAAATTAGAGTCCCATGCAACAGCAATGCAAGCAATCTATGTAGAGGAATGTGGAAGGAGACCTCCTGCTTGCTTACATCAAATTTCAATAATGGTCAGTCATGTTCCTCAAAAAGAGCATAAAGATCAGTTACAGCTGGTGCATCAGTGCCCATCCACCAATCTTCCCTCGCAGATTCAGGTGACTTTGCAACATCTGAAGGCCCTGACGTCACTGTTGTATCAGTGTCCATATCCATTACTTCATGTCTCAGGATGCTGCTAACCGGTTCTCAAATGTTCCAACTCTATGTTGACCTCGTGCCACTGCTGGTCCTCTCGCCATTCTCCCTCTAGATTGCACCCTTCTCCTTTGAGGAGGACTTTGCCCAACATCCATGGAAGGTCTAGATAATCTGCTTGCTTCCCTTGATGCATCCACAATCAACCATGTATGTAGAACATGAGCGCGCTTAGAAATGAGACGAATCAGTGCAGACAATGGAATGTTGTCCAAGACAACTATTTAACTGTCCTTATTAACGAGCTCATTGTGTTCACTAGAGCTCGATTCAACTTCAGAAGGCACTGGTGAAGTAGAAGCATCCAAAGAGCCCCAGAGACAGGCACACTCAGAACGCTTGATATCTGCCTCATAGGACTCATCTATAGATGTAGCTCCAGCCACAAGTAATGGATGGACATTTTCCATCTGGGTTTCTAAAAGGTTTCTAAAATACAGGCAGATACCCATTCATCGTTTTCTTCTTCAACATGGATATTCATTATCCGGCACTGAGGATGCATGCCCTGAATATAAACTAGAAAGGGTAACCATGCCCTGCATAAATCAAGACATTCAAAAGCTACATATCTAGCCACCTTTGGGTGGTTCATCACATAACATATATCATCCACATGTTCTGTTAACAATATGCATAATTGGTGTAAACAAAAGTGTTGTCCCCTTGAGACCTGCAACAGAGTGAGGGAATCAATGGTATGCAAAAAGTACAGAGCAATATCCTTTAATTTAGAATGGTGATATACCGTGAAATGCCCATCTTCATCAGCATATAATAAAAATAATTATTTTAGAATATCAAACAGCATGTCGAGCAATCCACATTCAAACACCAGGCGATGGATGATAATAGTAAGGATCTGAACTGAGAAATTGCTAAGTTGTGAATCTTGGCGTGAACAAACCTACTGCTAGCATAGACCTGCAAAATATATTTTAAAGCATAGAATAATCTATTTTTCAGTTGAGAGACAAAATCATTTGTCTTTCTGTTCTTCCAAACAAAAAAGCTAGAAGGAATGGAGCCCTGATAATGACCAAGAACCAACCTAGATCCAATATGATGCCCATGTACAGAAAGCCGTTTCTTCTTCTTTTTCGGCTTTAAGCTGTGGGATATCACTCTGTCAAGAGCTCCAGATCAGAGGATGCTGCGGGAACCAGTATTTGTATCAGGTCTCATACGGAGATGGATCTTTCACAGTGGGGGAGTTTTCAACAGCAGAAAATGACATAAGTGGCTCTATTCCTTTTTGTATCACAAAAAATGGAGTGTTATTAAGCTTAGGAATGAAATTAGGAGGAAGAATCTGACAAACCAAGGCTTATAAGATGATCCTCGACATGATCAGGGCAAGAATTCCGCAAGATCCTTGAATCGCACAGCCGAGATGGCCTTGCAGCAGAGATGCAATGCCGAGGCGCAGATCCGGCACTAGATGAGCTGAAGATTGAAACAATTTTTTGAAGCTTAGAAGATGGAACCTGTCGCCATAGCCAGACCGAGCCTGCCGCCATAGCCATAGCCAGACGGAGTTGTCTTGAATCCGTCAGCAAAGCTGTCCTGTTACATGGCTACCCTTTGTACCATGCCAGAAAGAACCATAGTCAGAGAGATGCAACACAGAAACACAAAATTTTTTTACTACCTGGGTTATGGCGGCGGTAAAAGCAGAGCTCGCCACCCGGAATGTAGCAAACGAACTGGCAGGAAGAGCACTTGACGGAGCAAAGTCCTCCAGAAGCAGATAAGATCAACGACGTGGCCTCCCTCGAAATTTTCACCTAATTATTTTTTCTTTCCTAATTTTTCCCCCACCCGAGAATCGAAGCATCAAAGGAATCGAATCTTGGTGAGAATCGATTATATAAGTGTAAATAATTTCTTTTATACTCTTTTTCTACGGGAGCAAACCATTACCCCAAACAACGCCTGCTTCAGTTGTCGGTCCTCCTTGTGATGTGGCTCCTTCAGCTTCCCCTCATAGTATATCTCCGTGCATTTCCCAATCTGTCTTTTCGCCATTTACACCCCTTGATATGGTGTCACTTGTTCCCCATGCTGATTTGTCTGTTCATATGCGGTGCAAGGTAGAGGTTATAGAGCCTTCTTCTGATCTGGTTGTGCGTGGAGCACCACCAGATGTGGTTCCTCCTGTTCCAGATGTAGAGATGTCTCAATGTGCGATTGCGCCTTTTGTTTTGAATGTTGCTGGTTCCCTTCAATAGTCTAAGAGTATCATCAGTCTGGAGGATGGTTGGTAACGTGTCTCCCTTAAGAAGGCAGCTCGAACAGAAACGACCTCGAGCAATTCATATTGGTGATTTGGAAATCTGATGCTCTGGTCGTAGTATCTCTGATGCTACCAGGTAGCTTTGCACAGAGAGACTATTTTCCCTCTGAGTTTTAAACATGTATCTCAGTCCCATGTACTTGTTTTCATGATTTAATGATGAATATGCTGTCGTCCTGTCAAAAAAAAAAAAAAAAGGGAGCCCAAACATATTATGAGGAAGCATATCCAAGATGAAGTGATGGAAATGATGGGGGCAGTGTCTGATGTTTGTAAAATCACCTCCCTCACTTAAAACGGGTGTGGCACTATGTTATATTTTGCAACCTTGAAAAATAATTAAGTATTGGAATATGAAAAATGATTGCATATGGCATTTATGAAAGTGTAACTAAGTTCAGGGTCGCTTCTAGAGTTGTTTTAATAGCAAGCTGAAGGCCTTTTTTTCCCATAGAAATTAAAAATAATAATAGCAAGCTAAAGTTGCTTAGGTTGCATGGTGAGTGATATAGAGCACTACATTTAGGGAATCGAGTCTGATGTAAATAACCAAAATAATTAACGATCCAAGTAAAGGTTACAAACACTAAAAACTCTTTAAGATATAGAATAGAATAGAATACATTTATGTCCTTTGTGCCATAAGGCCCCTGGACTTGTGTAGCATGGGCGAGCTCCCTACGAGGGTGATACTAGCACATCACGCTGTTATAATGTAGCCTTTTAAGGCTAACTCTTTATCTAGGCTGACTTTTTTTCTTTTAATCTGGCATCGGCTTTACCTCGGCTTCTTGGCCGTGCGGTGATCGTCGTTATCAATCGACTTTTTAGGCGAGCAATTTGTGTGAGGCTATATGACTTCGTTTTGTGCGGATCATATTACAAGCCCTCTTTCACCTTTGTGTACTTCTCATATTATGCGATTGTCATTACAAATTATTTGTGGATCGCGTCGCGCGGATCCCGTAATGATTACGTCATCTTCATTATCACGTGGGTGGTTCCCCCACCTTATATTTCTATATCGTCACGATGTCTCCATATATCGGGCGGTCACTAATCATGTGGTTCTCATCCTCTATTCTCCCCCGTCGCAGTTACGCATATCTTGTCCTCCTTGTCTACCCCTCTCCACTGTCTTTTTTCAATTCTTAGATCATGGCTTCCCATCCTAAATCGGCCGGTGTGTCCCTTACTTTTTTCCCCAATATGTTATCCGGTATATCGATGTCCTATTTGTTGGTGCGGATTAAAAACTTGTATGAGCGGTCATCTTAGGTCTGTATGTCTTTGCAGCCATGCTCTTGTCGCTATGTCGCCCTCCTCATTCCACTGCCCCTCTTCTATTAGGTCACTCAGGTTTAATCCCATCTGTCTGGTCCATGTTGCCACCTCTTTAAACCATCCGGTGCTTTTCGATGATATGTGATTTTCTTGATTCGGTGATTGCAATCTTTGGGCATTTCCCTTGTATGTCTCCGCGTTGTCCACGGCGGTACCTTATGGTTCTCTCCCATGCTCTCACTTCCATCGGTTTTTGCCACTGTTTGATGACCATGATTGTCGGGCGTTTTGTCCTTACCACAATTCACATGCATGCCATTGCCTAAAAATTCCTTCTGCTTTTCCGGTTTTTTTCATTAAACCCCCCATGCTTCCGCTCCGTTACAATTGAGTGGTGGCTATTCTTTGCTTGAATAGATAACATTTGATGTCCCAATCGGTTATTCTACTTACGGTACAAAAGTTTTTCATGTTAAAATAGCTTCCTATAGCTGATTGGAATCTGGCGTTAGCTCCTTTGGCCCATTTCCACATGCCATGTGCATCATAACCTAGATACCTATATTACATTGGTTCCTCTATCTCTTTACCTTTATATCTGAAAGGTTTATGCACGCTCTTGTGTCCAAAGATGACTATCTTAGTTTTTGCTAGATTCATTTGTCAACCCCAGATCCTCCGGGAATTGTTCTAGAATTTTGAGCGATGCATTGCATTCCTTTGTTCTTTGTTGCCATCATACTAAGATCATCCGCATATAGCATTATCGGTACCTTCGTGTCTCCTAGTGTGGGGCATACTTTCGTCTCCTTGCTTTGTTACGCTATGTATCCCCAGTAGTGCGTCTATGTATATTCCAAATAGAGTTGGGGATAGCGGGCAACCTGTTTTACCCGGTGTCCACAGTTATCGGCGATCCCTTCTGTTCCATCTTAGCATACACCTTATGATCTGATCTTGCTATCGATCCTACCATATTTCTGGGGCTTGCATATCCATCAATCTTTTTTTAAGAACTTCTCTCTGGAATTTGTATCAAATGCTTTTAAAATCTACAAAGCGACATATTATTTTCCTTCCTGTGCTTTGTTACGCTCTATTAATATCCGTAGGGTCCGCGAGGTGATCGTGGTTGAGTGCTCCAGTGCGAACCACAGCTTGCCCTTGTGCTCTCATATTTCCTTCTTACGCCCATTTCTTTAGTTTGTTATCCATTACCTTCCCAAACCATTTTCGCGAAAATCCGAGCTTACCATTATCGTCCTATAGTTCCCCCGGATCTTTTCTATTTCACCCTTATGTAGAGGTATGACTCTACGTTGTATGTCCACATGCGGAAGTCCGGTATGTATGATGCCATTGAAAATGTATGCGTAACTTTGTCTGCCAATTTACGTTTTGACTTTACTTGGCCAGTTCCACGGTTAGGCATTATAAATCCGGTTAACTTTGTGATTGGCCATCTGTTTAGGGCTAGCATTACTTCTATCATGTTGAAGCATGGTTTGTCCTGATCATCTTTGTATGGGTATTGGTGCCCGGAGGTGCCCCCGCTTGTATAATTTGTCGGGTAACTCTCCCATCCCGCGGTTCCAATGCCATCTTGTTAGTTCTTTGCTTTCATATTGCTACCCCCTCCTTTGTTTTGAATCCTCTCCAAAATCTTGAACGCTTTTTTCAGCATTTTTCCCCATGTACCATTGGTCTTTGTAGCGGGGTTATTGTATCTCTTCTTCTTGATGTCCTCTTATGTATCTTTGCCTTTTCTTCCCGGTATGTCTCCTTTCCTCTGTGTTTTCTCACCTTCCTCTTGTATTCTCTTTTTTCGTCATCATACCATCTTGAAGCTCTGAATGCCACTCTCCTCGATTTTGATCTTTTTCCCAAACACCTCGTTGCTACCCTTACCATGATGTCATTTAGGGTGTTTTCCCATTCTCACTTGCATTGTGCTTTCCCGGTCCCATTCTCCCATTTCCTCCTTGATCATTTGGGTGAAGGTTTCCTGCGTATTTCTCCTGGGCTTGAATCCTCACCACTGTCTTTATTATCTTCCTTTCTTTTCTACGTACTATCTTTTTGTGGCGTCCCCCTAAGCTCGATTGTTAGTTTAATCGGTCTATGGCTTTCCCTTTTCCCGGTTGGCCATTCTTGTAGCATCGGTCCCTCTATCTTTTCGGCTGCTTGATGGTTCACAATTATATAATCCACTATGCTCTTACCATGTGTGTTTTGGCTCGTGAAACCTCCTGATCCCCTCCATTTTCCCCGCCATTAGCTATAATCATCCTGATTTGCCGTGCATACCTCAACAATAATTCACCTCTAGCATTGACCTCGCCTTATCTTACGTATCCCTCGCCATTCCACATTGCCCTC
This sequence comes from Isoetes taiwanensis, assembly GCA_021234155.1. NCBI lineage: Eukaryota > Viridiplantae > Streptophyta > Lycopodiopsida > Isoetales > Isoetaceae > Isoetes > Isoetes taiwanensis. Next base: position 8,521,838 of record JAJEKV010000035.1, on the reverse strand, counting down.
GTCGTTATACACTATCGACCATCTTTCTCATCCGGTGTTATTGTACTTTGTGCTGTTCACGCTGCAGTTCACGGCATTTAGATCTCCTACTATAATCATTGGTCCTTGCCCTTCCATTTTAGTTATATTCTCTCTCGGCTCCGGCAATTCTAACTTATCAGCGTTTGGCGGGTAATATGCAATTATCGAGAACTACATCTTGTTTGTTTCTCAATTGGATACTCAAAACCATATATCTTTTATTGATATCACGAATGTAACATACATGCATTGTTAAGCTTTACTATTCTTTATAAACAAATGAAACTGCACTCCCCCTCCCTATTTTAAAATCCTGTCTTTCCGGCATGTGAATAGTTGGTATCCTTCCTCCTCTGCGCCTTTTTAACGTTATGCTCCCATGTCTCCGTCGGGCATATTATGTCGCGGCCATTAGGCACCTTCTAATCTTTCTCCATCATCCATGGGTACCCGTCACAGTTCGATTACCATAATGTCGGCGTCTTTTCCCAGAGGTTGCTCCCGGGGTCTCCATGTTTTGTACCATTGCCCGTTCTCCTTGGTCTTCCCGGTCTTCATTGTCGGGGTTGGCCCTCCGAACCACGCTTGTGTTGCCCTCTTAGTTTTCCGGCTTAAAGCTTCTTCCTGTTCCTCCACGGTTCCCTCTCACGAAGTGATTGCTCTTGAATGCTCCTAGAGCTCCCCCACCGATCTGTTCTCCGACCCCTGTTGTATAGACCCGGGGGTGTATGTTTCCTTCTCTGCTTCCGTTGATTTTGCTATCCCACCCAACCCACAGCTATATCTCCTCCTGCGGTTGAGGCGCTTGTTCCCTCACCCTCTTGTGTATGTAGACCTTGCCATTCTTGACCCCCGCTTGTATCCTGCTTGGTTTGGCTCCACGGCTTTGGCCAATTCTGCTGTCGACCCCACCCCCCTGCATCGCCGTTAATGACTCACGTACTTTGATTCCATTCCTCAATCACGGATCCCATCCGGGGATCCTTTCCTTGGTTGCCATGTCCCTCAGCGTCGGGTTTATGTGTCTCGATCTCCCCTCCATTGGCACGATCGTAGGGCTTTGGCGATGGCGCCCACGTGTTCCTTGAACCCGTTTCTATCACTTCTGCGGTAACTTCGATATATATCCTCGTTAGGCCTCTCACCTATCCCCAATTAGCCTAACATCATGCTTAATTTTATTTTGCTTCTCATATTCCATTAAATGTGGCTTTATCCTATCAAATGACTCCCATGCATCCAGCTCAACATTTGATTTCTCTAATTCAACCAACCTTTGCAAGATCTTTGCTTTCTCTTCTTCGATTTCGTCCATTCTGCGCTGCATTTCCTCATTCGTCTTCTCCACCCCTCCTACTCTCAAGTCCATGCTAGTGATGGCTATCTTGTTGCTATTGCGTTTTCATAATCGTTGAGTGCATCCAGGTTCGGGATCTTTGATTCTAGCCGCTTATCCATCTGTGCCAGGAAATCCCTAAGGTCTTGTTGGCTCACCGGGGCTCTTGTCGCATCTGATCTTCTCTGCTGGCTGCTATTGATACTGTCAGCCATAGCTCTCGTTTGCAAGAGAAACCTGTGCGGAAAGACTCTGTGGTGACTCTAGGCAGTGCGCTTAGGCTCGGCTCTCAATTGTAAGATAGCCGTCGACTCTCTCTAAGACTATATATTCCCTGATTCTAAACGGTATTCTTTATTCATAATTACCGTTCTAATTTTGAAATTCAAAATTTAAAATGCTAGAGGCCATAATTAATTCACGTATCCGTCTCTTTTTATTGTCGTTTACCTTCTTTTCGATGCATTTTGCCCAAGGTTGATCCTTTCGGGTTTTGAGGCTGATTAGTTGGGTAGATGCTTATGCGCATTGATTACGTTGGTATTCCGTCCGTACTGAATTTCTGTATCCCTGTATCTTTTGTAGTTCTGTATTCCTGTATTTCTGTGCATGTGTCATTTTGGTGGGCTGGAATCATGGAAGCGAGGGGGGGCCGTGCGTGGCCTCCCCCCTGTCGGTGGGTTAAAACCCTTCACGTCCATAAATTCCCCAATCCTTGGTAATGCGGTAATTTCTTCCTTTGGGGTATTCTTCATACCTCGCTATAAGTCATATGTTGTTCCGCGGATGTTTTATATTATATTGTATTATAATGAGTTTTTAGTGGTCCCAGGTTGCCCGGTTGGTGGGTCCAAGCCTCGCTATCACGGTTATGCGGAGGCTTGGCCTCAACGTCCCGTAACTTGCCCCGAGATCCACCTTTTACTCTGTCTTGTAGAAGTCGATGGCGAGGTATTCTCCATACCTCTAAATAAGTCATATCGCGTCCCCCGGTGCTAATGAGTTTTTGGTGGTCCGGGTTACCGGTTGGTGGGTCTAGCCCTCGCTATCACGGTGTCTGGCGGAGGGCATAGCCTCTACGTCCATTAACTTGCCCGTCGCCTTTTACTCTGGAGTTCCTTTGTTCTCTGTGTGTACTTTCCACGGTCCTCGCTTTGATCCGCCCTACACGTTGTTTTTTTATGGTAGGGTTACGCATGGCAAATTCTTCTTCGTTCCTTGCCTATTTGTCCACGATATATGGCCCCTCATCTTATACTCCCCTTTGTTTTGGGATGTGTTAGCCACCTTTTTCGTTCGGGGTAGATACCCCCGCGATATGATCCATTTTGTCCAATTTAGCATGTTATCTTTTACGTTCTATTGTCCAATGTCACCCAGTGTCTCTGTAATGCTTCCCTACTTTGTAGATATATCCTCTTGGTGTAACTTATCAACCATGCTCCCCTCGAGTACCATTCAATAATCCCTACTTATGTTCTATATTGTTAGAGTTAGAGTCCATCATTTCCATAATTTCCCATATATTAGGTGCATTGTCTCCGTGGGATATAACACTATGGGTGGGATCATTTCATCACTAAAGGCGATTTTTAAGACTACACAATGGAGCTAAATTATCGGTCACATATATTACTTTAGCTTTTATTGAGGCCGCTTTACCATTGACAACTATTGCTTCAATATAACCTTCATTCAAAATTTTCTCCATCTGGGAGATGTTACATATTTAAGTACATAACGAGATCATGAACTATATCTAATTCTTCATACCCGGATATGCATTCGGCTATCAATACACTCTGTCAGTCGTAATTTCCTTCTGCTATGTCCGGGTTTCCATCACTTAAACAATTTTCATCTGAAATTTTGGCGATATATCATACCTATTTTAGCGAGAATGGAATCATAAAAGAACGAAGAAGGCAAAGGACCAACGATAAAACAACGAAAAACAAGCAAAGAAAAAGATGTTACATGCCGCCAATCTATCTCCTCTAAATGCTACCCTTTTCTCACCCTTCATTTCAATTCCTTGGCCTTTTCCACAAGCGGCTCTCGATCTTCCTAACCTTTTCCGGGTTTCTTCCAACATCGCGGAGCACACCGAAATCTGGGATTCTTCTCCGCGGCAATATATCTGAAACTTTTCCAAGGTCGCGATTATGGGTTGTCTTGATATCTTAGCGGCCGATTGTATCGCCGCATGAATCGGCGGTTAAAGCCTTTGCATGGTTCTATCGGATCTGGCCCTTATGGAATCGTTTTTGTCGCCTAGAACCCCAGCACTTCCAATAACCCTAAAGAGTAGCCATGATCCATATATCACGAGCATGGTGGATTAAATCCTGAGAATAAATTACCTTCGCCCGCGGCTAATGCATGGCGGACCCGACAGCCCAAACATCGACAATTGGGTTCCACGATACCTACGGGTTGAAGCTCCTCAAGATCCGGATTAAAGGGAGCCTTTGTAAGGTTGCGGGGCTCGAGATCGCGGGTCTCTTCACGATTTTCTTTTCTTCCCGGCATTGTCGGTGCCAAATTCTTACCCTTATCCATCTTACGTAAGCTGCCTTGTTGTGGCGGGCGAGGCGGAGATGCCTTGGCTCTTCGTTGGTGTGAATTCTACTTCAAGATTCCTAGCGGCTTGGAAATTTTTCTTGTTGGTCTCTCTGGTGTCTATCTCTTTGTTTTATATAGTTATTAGGGTTCTGATACGTCAAATTCAGCCATTCAATACTACCGTCATTATTAATGCTTGTCTTGTCCTATCTTGTCTATCCGAATTTTCGTACGCGCATATTCCCTGTCTGTCTTCCTACTACTTATCTGACACACGTAAATATCGTCCTCCTCTATGTATTTTCATTATTTCATTATTACGCCTAGCCTAGATGTCATGATTATGATGGTGGATGGTCTAGAAATTTTCCATTTTCCTATCTTTTGATATTATATATTCACGCTCTATGCTGTGGTGCCACGTGCTCCATTCCCTGTAGCCGTCCGATTTGTTTTCGATATGTCCCTTTTGCCACGTGGTCCGTCCTCTTAAAACTGGCACTGATTTTTTTTTTTTTTTTTTTTTTTTTTTTTTTTCGTCGTCCACCCACCCTTATTCTTTATGTTTTCTTTTCTAATATCTTTTAATATTTTCTTTCCTATTTTCTTTCCTATTCATTTCTTTTTCCTACCGTTATAGAAACTTCAAAGGATTTGAATACAATTTTGAATTAAAATTTGAATTTTCCGTCGCCATATCCGGGAGCTTCATCCCTTACCGTTTTCCCCCTGTCTGTTAGCTCCCCCTACTCTTACCAGAGATCATTGGTTGATGCCGTCTACACTCTGTGCTTACTTTTACTTAACGATTCCTCCGTTTGCTTTGGTGTGGTACTCCGACGTTTACATTCATCGTCACCATTCTCATCTTCGTCTCCGGAATGGCACGATTTGATAGATCTAACATCTAAGCTATCTATAATACAATCCATCTATAATACAACGACTAACTATATTTGATTTGAGACAGTGCACATACTTGGTTTTCGCCCCCATCGCCCGTCCACCATCGCCCGCCATACCATCGCCCGCCATGAAGAAGTCATGAACTCGATATGTAATTTCTTTTGAAGCTAACTAAAAATGAGCTGATTATGATTCATATGACAAGTTAGGTACCATTGCATATCGAGGGATGCTAGAGATCTTAATTAGTTAATTTAGCTTACAACCTTAACTTCATTTTTATTGCCCATAAAATTTTATCGCCCGCTGGGGGGTGGGGGGATTTAAGATCTTCATGTGACAAACCATGTGCTAAGATAGCTCGATGTGGCATTGAAGTGCTTAGAAAATCAAAATCGTTAAAGTGCTTAGAATGTTGAAGTGCGTTAGAAAGTATGGATATGTAGAGTATATGTTCGTTCGCAGAAACACCTTATAAGTTGAGGTGGCATGATTTTTTTATGGAGAGGCCCTCCTACACCCTAACTAAAAAAATAGTGTCTATGTCTATCTATCTATCTTAAGCACTTTAGCACTTCAATATTTTAGAAGTTAGAATTTCAATGTTATGGCATTTGCTTAGAAGCTACAAAGAGCGGCCTTAAAGAGCAGCCTTAATGGCAAGTCGAGTATTATTTTGCAAAGCACCATGTCCTAAGGTACTTTGGTGCAACGTTGAAGTGCTTAGAATGTTGAAGTGTTGAAGTGCTTAGGAAGCGTGAACATGGCTATTGTTTTTATAAAAGATATTAGTAGGAAGGTGGACCCACTAGGTGCCTACTTCGTCTTTTTCGATCCATCAATTTATAGAGTGTTAGTATTTTTCGCACTTGCAATCACTTCATATATCAAATAGGAGGATCCTTGGCAGAAAATGTTTCTTCTTATTTTTTTATTATTATTATTAACGTGATAGATATTATTAATGAAGTGAGATATATATCAAGTATTTTTTTCACTATTGGCCTAGTTAGAAGTGACAAAATAGCTATGACTTGGGTTATGACTTAAAAGATTATAATAGATTTTTCTACGTCGACGAAGACGAAAGCAAAGTGAAGAGCAAAGCGGTGAAGTGCTTAGAGGGCTTGGTGGATACGGGGAGGTATGGTTGTTCACGAAAACATTTAATACATTGGTGTGGTAGGGTCTTTTGTGGAGAGTCACTCCTAAACACTTTAGCACTCCAACAGTTTAGAAGAAATCAAAATTTCAAAGTCATAGCACAACCTTTATTCATGGGTTTTAGGATTTTCAACACTTGAGCAAGACGTGGCATTTTTTATACGTTCAAAAACCAGACCACTAGCACTTCAGCACTTCAGCATTTGCACAAGTGTCATAACCATCACACCATCGGCACTTCAAATAGAATTTGAAAGTTCTAATTGTTTGCCTAGAGGCGACAAAAGAACACATTTTTTCGGGCAAAGTGCTGAAGTGCTTAGAAGGGTATGATGCCTCAGTTTATCTTTTAGTGGATCCTCTGTCTCGTCTTATGAAGTGGTGTTTGGGTTTCAGCACTTTTTAGCACCTTCAAAAACCAAACCACCAGATAAAAACAAAGCATCTTTGACAAAGTGTGACATTTTAGCACTTCAGCATTTGAAGGAAGTTGTGTCTTAAGCAGTTAAAGAAAAATGACAGTCAGCACTTCAGCACCTGACTAGAATAAATAATCCAAAATGCCTATTTGCTTAGAGGCGACAAAAGCACACATTTTTTAGTGCAAACTGCCGAAGTGCTTAGAAGGGTATTATGCCTCAGTTTATCTTTTAGTGGGTCCTCCTCTGCCTCGTCTTATGAGTGTTCGGGTTTTAGCACTTCAGCACCTTCAAAAACCAGAGCACCAGATAGAAACAAAGCATCTTTGACAAAATGTGACATTTTAGCATTCAAAAACCACCATCAAGGAAGTTGTGTCATAAGCAGTTAAAGAAAAATGACAATCAGCACCTCAGCACCTGGCTAGGATAAATAAACTCAAAATGCCAAAAGCTTCTCCTCAAATGGACGATTCAATGGATGTCTCAGCACCCCCGCGGCAAAATTCCGCACCCTTCTTGGCATTTGCTTTGGGTATGATAGTAGCTTAAATTCCTGCCCAAATGTAAACTAATTCATTTCTGTAAACTTCAGGATTTTACCAATTTCTGGCCACAATCAGCTGTGTCGGAGTTCCAGCAGTTTTGGTTCCATATTTAGCAGTTGATCTCAATCTGAGCTACCAAGATGCGCTCATAATCTCAACTTTATGGTCAGGCACTGCAAATATAGCAACACAAATGGTGAAGGAATTCGTTAAACCGTTTTGGGCTTTAGTTTTATTGCATTTTATAAATCTACTGGTAAATTTTCTTCTGTGCGCATTGTGCATTTGCAAATGATGAGCGAAACTGAAATTCGGTTCGTCACAGGGCACATTACTTCTCTGGGTTCCATGGGTTTCAGGGCAAAAAAAATCGTCTGATTTTGATTTCATTGGTTGCAAGCCATCGCTTCCATTAATATGTCTGTTTCTGCTTATATGCGCTCTTGGAAGAAGCGGATATCAGAAATATTCTCCAATTCCGTCAGCGGCGGAGGAAATCGGAAGGCAAATCGGAAAATTATTTCTCTGTGCCATTATTCCGACTACATCGGTGATAACGGTTCTCCAAATCTGCACCGCAGCTACTGCCGTAGGCTGCTGTATTCTGCTGTATTTTCCTACGTATTCTACAGGCTCAGCTCTACCATATTTTCGTCAGGATTCTACGGCCTCCAATACTCCCCCGGATACTAATAACATAAGGTAGTGTATTTCTATTTTAGTTGCCTTGGATTTTTGTTACATAAGGTAGTGTATTGCTAATGCTGACCCTCGTTGTTGCATTAGATGCCTTGGATATTCCTTCTGGCGACACATATTCATTCCTATGTGCTCTCTGCACATGGCTATGTCTCTCGTCTGGAATGTATTTCTACAACAAGGCTCTCTCATGGATGCAAATATAGGCTCCATTACATTTTCACCACAATCTCTGCTCGTATTTTACCTCATCTTCTCAATCTTAACTACCATAATCGTATGGCAGCACAGACTTGGATTTGTGGAAGGTAGAGAGATGCCATTTGGGTGGGGGCTTTCTCTACTTGCCATAGCCTTTGGACTTATTCTTCAAATTCCAGAGTTGTTCCCCATTGGAAGGTTATCAATATGGTGGCAAATACCTCAGTATTCTATCCTTGGGATCGCAGATGTTCTGGTTAACAACAATGAGCATAATCTCTTAAGGTCCAAGGAATTGAGAACTGTCTTAAACATAACCAGTGAAGCCTTTGGTGACTATATCATTACTTTTCTCCTCTTGTTCAACAAGAGAGGGCATCTTTGCATAATCTTCTTATTAATTTTCATTATATGTATAATTTCTTTTATACTCTTTTTCTACGGGAGCAAACCATTACCCCAAACAACGTCTGCTGCAATTGTTGGTCCTCCTTGTGATGTGGCTCCTTTAGCTTCCTCTCATAGTATATCTCCATGCATTTCCCAATCTGTCCTTTCGCCAGTTACACCCCTTGATATGGTGTCACTTGTTCCCCATGTTGATTCATCTGCGCTTACGCGGCACAAGGTAGAGGTTGTGGAGCCTTCTTCTGATCTGGTTGTGTGTCGAGCACCACCAGATGTGGTTTATCCTGTTTCAGATGTAGAGATGTCTCAATGTGCAATTGCGTCTTTTGTTTTTAATGTTGCTGGTTCCCTTCAATAGCTTAAGAGTATCATTAGTCTGGATGTCCGATGTTTGTAAAATCACGCCCCTCACTTAAAACGGGTGTGACACTATGTTGTATTTTGCAACCTTGAAGAGTAATTAAGTATTGGAATATGAAAAATGATTGCATATGGCATTTATGAAAGTCTAACTAAGTTCAGGGTCGCTTCTAGAGTTGTCTCGATGTGACAAACCATGTGCTAAGATAGCGCGATGTGGCATTGAAGTGCTTAGGAAATCAAAATTGTTAAAATGCTTAGAATGCTGAAGTGCTGAAAGTGCTTTAGAAAGTATGGATATGTAGAGGGTATCACATCAAAAACGATGCCCACATCCTCCTTAAAATCCCCCTCAAAATCCCCCTTTTCGTGGAATAGTAATGATTTTCAGAAACGGGGTATTTGGCCACATTCTCCCTTTGTGATTTTGTAGATTAGTATCCTCTTATTTGAAGTTTTTTTTATATCCCCTATTACCATATGTAATGTTCGTACCCCATTTCTTGCAACTAATATTCATACCCTTTCCTCAACAATCCCCCTTTTGTGATTTTGTAGTTTCATATCCCCTTATTCGAAACTTTCCTATACCCCATATACAATATTCGTACCCCATTATTTCTTGCAACCGCTATTCATACCCCTTTTCTCAACAATCCCCCTTTTGTGATTTTGTAGTTTGATATCCCCTTACTCGAAAATTTCTTCATTTGTACCCCATTCCATATGTGCGTACCCATTAAAACAATCAATGTTCATACCCCATTATGACAACAATCCCCCCTTTGTGATATATATCCTCCTATCAAAAATTCTTTCAGTTGTACTCTTATTTCTACATGCAATGTGTTCCCCGTTTCCATATGCAACAATCCCCCATTTCCATTTGCAATGTTTTACTCTGTTCCCTATTTCTGCAACTCCCCCTTTATATTTTATAGGCTAATATTCTCTTATCATGGCATGTTAATGTCTATAAAATTAGCTCTATACCATGCTGTAAAATTAGATGGGTACACAAACAACGTAAGCCAAGAATTAAAGTTAGATATTGAGATGCTTTGGGGGCGCCTATCCGCTTATGGTGACATTGGTTGGAAAGCGCTTTTATGCCATGCGAACAAGCCACCGTCAGAGCTCTATGATTGGGGCCATCAGTCCACATCTGCTCCGCACCGGTTGAGCCCGGCCCCTGCAATGCGGGTCGAGGTTTGGGGCGGTGCGCCTCTATGGCGACACGGAATGACTTTGGAGCAGTCACGGGAGAAGGCATTTTTGGCACGGGCACTTTGGGTGAAACCTTCTACCCCCATCGATTCGGGCCGCGGAAACCGGATTCTTGCCTTCCGCAGCCCCTTGATAGACACATCGCCTATTTTTAGAAAGTAGTTACTATGGGTGATGCTCGGCCCCTTTTGGGCTTACAATCGGGCAATGGGTCCGCAATGGCTTAGGCCCGTTAGAGGGGTAAGAGACATCAGTGGTTCGCCAGATGGAACGTGCAGGAGCACAGATGCGTGCAGGTGGACACAGCGGCCGATCGTGGGATGCCTGCGGAGTACCTGGACGCTTTGTTTCCTTGGCGAGCTCACGGACCCCGGCAGCTCGGCCCGAGTCAAAACGGCCCATTACAAAGAGGCACATCAACCCCGTGTTAGCGGGGTCCGCAATCTACCATGCGTTCCCCGCCCTGGCGCGGACTCATTGCCTCCATTAAGCACGGTGCCCACCATCTTCGCTGTCGAGGCGGGCGGGGTGGATTGGGAGCCCCGCCCGGACAAAGGCGCTCTGTCGGTCATCAGCGGGTGCCATTGAGGATGAGTCTCACACTTTCAGGTTGCCCGGCGCTCACCACATCCAGAGCGGATCGGCTCCCGCCGAATACCCCCGGACTTGCCCTTACATTTGCCGATGAACACACCGGGCCGATGCGTGCCCACTGGGTCGTACATTAGGTCTTTGGACACGCGCGAGGTCACCTTTGCCCCCTTTGCCGCTGTTGATTGGGGCACTCACGGGTGCGGTGCATGATATATATTTGGGTGTTTTACTTGTATATGTTATTATTGATGGTTGTCCCTCAGTCTGATTCGCGCCCACGGTTTTCCCTCGAAAACCCGCCGGTGGGGTTTTTAATCCGGCGATAATCAACTTGTCGCTGCGTTTTGTATTGGGTCCCATAGGCCGATTGGTCTCCGTGGACGATAAAAGTACCTTCCTTCCTTCCTTCCTTCTAATAGATCCAAAGTGCCATGCATTATATCACTTCAAACAATTAACCAACTCCAATTATCACTTCGAGCATGGACAATCTAGAGTACAGACCATATAGGCTGCTAATTATTGATCATTCACAAATCTTGCTACGCAAATGACATTTCTGCCAGTTCCAAGTGCATGGACATTCCACAATAAGCAAATCCAGTTTCATGCTTTGGGCACAAAAATAATGTGAGATAAAGAATAAGATACCACTAACGATGAAATGTTGCTCTTCAGAAATGCAAGTCTGTGATCCACCAAAGCTGCAAAAGGTCAAACAAAATTTAGTACAGATCATTAAATGATCTTGCTAGTGGAGAAACAAATGCCAAAAGAAAACTATTATTTCTTATTGGAATCTACATGCATCAACTAGCAGATTTTGATGCGTTCATGAGGTTAAATGGACAGCATAATGCTCAAGCAAATTCATAGTGAAAGCTAACCTACACTGCATGCCAAAGAGCCTAGAATTAAAGCTAGATATTGAGCATGCCCTTCTATAGATCCAAAGTGGATATATTAGCCAACCGTTACATAAAACTTTTACGCTTTTGTGGGAACAAAAAGTTTGCATGATTGACCATTGCTTTAAAGTGATGTAAAGGTAGATTGTCCAAATGGGAACAACAAAGCCATGCATTATATCACTTCAAACAATTAACCACTCAATTATCACTTGAACATGAAACTAGTGATGATAACAATCTAGAGTATATCTCGCTAAATGTTACTCGTTGCATGCCACTATTGACAAAATGAAGCCATTGTACATTTCGGCAAGATTAAGCACTTACATTTTGATAGCCCATTCCAACCGATTAAAAGTCGTTCACCTTTATGTTTTTAGGCAACTCCACGCGAAAAAAAATTCACCATTCTTGAAATACTATGTGAACTTCGCCACAAAACATCGCTGGAAGACCCGGTTGCATCTAAAGCGGAAGCAGACGGACTTTGAAGTAAAATCAAGCTCAAGGGGCAAGTCTTTGAGTCTATAGCATAGCCACGACCCGTCTTTGAGGTCATTCTTCCAATCCCATTACGAGTTGAACAAAAATGATCAATTAGGTTCGCGGGTGCAATCACGTAAGCAAGAACACTTCAAACAAAATATTACCGGGATGTACATCCGTAAAAGGAGATGGTAAAATGCAAACAAAACTTAATTCTCTAAGGAAAATAAATCCAAAGTTTAGATCTCACCTCTTCAAGAGCAGAGGTTGTTGCAGGGACATAATCAAGCTGCACACAGATGCTACCAAGTCATAGATTTCTCATTTGTGAAGAGGGGCCATAATAATCTACTCATCCCACAACAAGAGAATGGACATTTAGCGACGTGGGCTTGCGACGTCTGTGCGACGTGACGTCGCAAATAACGTGACCATGCGACGTCAATGCGGCGTCCGCGTCGCGGACACCGCCGTGCTATCGCGGCGTGTGGTCGCGACGTCGACACCGACGCGTGGCGGATCCGTCACGCCAGTGCACCACGTCGCATCGCGTGCGTCACTTTTGTGCGACGTCTAGTGTACTTTGTTCTTTTTGGAGAACAAGGGTGGTCTTCTGGCCACGAAATTGGTCCCCAGGGTAATGTCGATATTCTGAGTCCATTGGAAGAGCCAAATCATGGTTTTGGAGAGGGGAAATTGCTCGTCCATCACCAGGACCTTCGTAAGAGAACTTTTGTGGCAGCATGTGAGCTCTGGAAGACTCGGAGCTATTTCATCGTGCACCAACACTGCATATCCTAGTGAAATGTTTTTCTCATGTCCGCACCGGCGCGTTGCAATCGCTTTGTCAAAATTCCACCTTTTTTACGATGCGAAATTTTTTAGTTATGCGTTCTTTTGCATTCATGCTTCATAAATTCGTAATTAATGCATGGTATGGAATTAAATTCTGATTTTTTGTCAGTTGGCTTCCTAGGTCATCCCCAGCCTACAGGCAAATTTTTAGAATTTTCGGATAAAGTTCTGATCAAATAGGTAGCATTGGAACGGTCTAGGCAGCCTGTTGTTGGGCAGTAGCAAGACATTCATAAATTCGTAATTAATGCATAGTAAGGAATTAAATTCTGATTTTTTTGTCAGCAAGCTTCTTAAGTCATCGCCAAGCGTACATGCGGTTTTCAAAATTTCCGGACAAGGTTTAGATCAAAGTGTTTGCATTAGTATGCGTCAGGGCGACTGTTGTTGGAAGCGTGAGGCACACTTGCCCAAGTCAAACAAGGCCAGGACCTTGCAAGGCCGCCTCATTAGAGGGGAGAGTCCGAGCCCCAAGAGGCGAGCCACAAAAAGTTTCCCGGCAACCTTTCTGGCGGCTCCCGAGGGTCAGACGCTAAAGACCACACTCCCGGATCGGTTCCCCTATCCGGCCGTTGAATCCCGCGTTCAAGGGCCACAGCTCGATAAGGTCCAAAAAATCCAACATCCGTCCGTGAGAACTTATCAAACCCTTGGCGTCCTAGCGGCCCGGCCAGTGTAGAAACCAAAGTGTTTTGTGGTTCGGACATTCGCGGAGGCTCCGGAATGGCGATTCGACTTAGCCACATCGTCCGGGAGGCGAAATTACCCTAGAGACCAAGTTGCCGCGGTCGGTTTAGCAAAAAGAAAGAAACACTTAAGCCCTCGTTGCGGTATTAAATGACCACCTCCTAGGCCAATTGACTACGAGTGTGTTGGACATGAGATAGTTTGGCCTTCCCTCGAGAAGGGGTGGTCTTTTGGCCATGAAACTTGGTCCCCGGGGCAATGTCGGCGTTCGAGTCCATTGGCGAGCCGAATCACGATTCGGGAGAGGGAAGTTGCCCGTCCCGCCCGGGCCTTCGGGGAGAGGACTTTTGGGGCAAGCTGCTTCCGGATGATTTTTTAGTCCATGCTCAAAGTCAACACCCCCTCACGTCAAGACACGGCGCAAGGTCCTAGTCGAATCTGACAAGGATAGAGCCTCCGAAACGTAAACCCTATGAGTTGCCAGGTTCTAGCAGGGTTTGCGTTTTGGGTGCCGAGTTTTGGTCCTTTGCACTTGGGACTTGGCGATAAGATGCGATTGAGAACGCCAAGCAAGGGAGGCCCGGCGAATGGAGTTTGGATCTGTACTCCTCCCGTTGTGGCGGTTAGAAGTAAAGGGCGACTTTTTGCGGTAGCAAGACATTCATAAATTCGTAATTAATGCATAGTATAGAATTAAATTCTGATTTTTTGTCGTGAGGCTTCCTAAGTCATCGCCAACATCTGAGCCCAGTTTCAAAATTTCGGACAAGGTTTAGATCAAAGTGTTTGCATTAGAACGGTCCGGGCAGCCTGTTGTTGGGCAGCCGAGCTGGCACACTTGCCCAAGTCAAACAAGGCCAGGACCTTGCAAGGCCACCTCATTAGAGGGGAGAGTCCGGACCCCAGGAGGCGAGCCCCAAAAGTTTCGAGGCAGCCTTTCTGGCGGCTCCTCCCGGGGGGGCGTGCGCTAAAGACCACACTCCACGGATCTCGGTTCCCCTATCCGACCCGTTGAATCCTTCGTTCAAGGGCCCTGTCTCGATAAGGTCAAAAAATCCAACATCCGTCCCGTGAGAACTTATCAAACCCGTGGCGTCATGCGGTCGGCCGTGTAGAAACCAAAGTGTTTTGTCGTTCGGACATTGCGGAGGCTCGGGAATGGCGATTCGACTTTGCCACATCGTCCGGGAGGCGAAATTACCCTAGAGACCAAGTTGCGGTCAGTTTTGCAAAAGAAAAAACACTTACGCCCTACGTTGCGGTATTGACTGACCACCTCCTAGGCCAATTGACTACGAGTGTGTTGGACATGAGATAGTTTACGCTACCTCGAGAAGGGTGGTCTTTTGGCCATGAAACTTGGTCCCCATGGCAATGTCGGCGTTCCGAGTCCATTGGCGAGCGAATCACGATTCGGAGGGGGAAGTTGCCCGTCCGTCGCCGGGGCCTTGAGAGAGGACTTTTGGGGCAAAAATTGCTTCGGATGGTTTTAGGGTCCGTGCTCACAAGCGTCAATACCCCCTCTACGTCAAGACACGGCGCCAAAGGTCCTAGTCGAATCGACAAGGATAGAGCCTCGAAAATGTAAACCCTATGAGTTGCCGGGTTCTAGCGGGGTTTGCGTTTTGGGTGCCAGAGGATTTTGGTCCTTTGCACTTGGGACTTGGCTGATAAGATGCGATTGAAGCGAAGCAAGGGAGGCCCAGCGGAATGGAGTTTGGATCTGTACTCCTCCTCCGTTGTGGCGGTTAAGTAAAGGCGACTTTTGCGGTAGCAAGACATTCATAAATTCGTAATTAATGCATAGTACGGAATTAAATTCTGATTTTTTGTCAACAGGCTTCCTAAGTCATCGCCAACATCTGAGGCCAGTTTTCAAAATTTCGGACAAGGTTTAGATCAAAGTGTTTGCATTAGAGCGGTCAGGGCGGCTTGTTGTTGGGCGGTAGCAGCACCCTTGCCCAAGTCAAACAAGGCCAGGACCTTGCAAGGCCACCTCATTAGAGGGAGAGTCCAGGACCCCCAGGCCCGAGCCCAAAAAGTTTCCCGTGCAGCCTTTCTGGCGGCGCTCCCGGGGGCCGTCGCGCTAAAGACCACACTCCGGATCTCGGTTCCCCTATCCGGCCGTTGAATCCTTCATTCAAAGGGCCACAGTCTCGATAAGGTCAAAAATCCAACATCCGTCGGTGAGAACTTATCAAACCCTGAAGCGTCTGCGGTCGGCCAGTGTAGAAACCAAAGTGTTTTGTCGTTCGGACATTGCGGAGCTCCGGAATGGCGATTGACTTCGCCACATCATCCGTCGGAGGCCGAAATTACCCTAGAGACCAAGTTGCGGTCGGTTTTGCAAAAGAAAGAAACACTTCGCCCTCGTTGCGGTGTTGACGACCACCTCCTAGGCCAATTGACTATGAGTGTGTTGGACATGAGATAGTTTGGCGCTACCTCGAGAAGGGGTGGTCTTTTGGCCATGAAACTTGGTCCCGAGGCAATGTCGGCGTTCGAGTCCATTGGCGAGCGAATCACGATTCGGAGAGGGGAAGTTGCCCGTCCGTCGCCGGGGCCTTGAGGGAGAGGACTTTTGGGGCAAGCTGCTTCCGGATGGTTTTAGGGTCCGTGCTCACGGCGTCAACACCCCCCTCTCGTCAAGACACGGCGCAAGGTCCTAGTCGAATCGACAAGGATAGAGCCTCGAAGCGTAAACCCTATGAGTTGCGGGTTCTAGCGGGGTTTGCGTTTTGGGTGCCGAAGTTTTGGTCCTTTGCACTTGGGACTTGGCTGATAAGATGCAGTTGAGAACGCGAAAGCAAGGGAGGCCCAGCGGAATGGAGTTTGGATCTGTACTCCTCCCGTTGTGGCGGTTAAAGTAAAGGCGACTTTTACGGTAGCAAGACATTCATAAATTCGTAATTAATGCATAGTACGGAATTAAATTCTGATTTTTTGTCAGCAGGCTTCCTAAGTCATCGCCAACATACTGGCCAGTTTTCAAAATTTCGGGACAAGGTTTAGATCAAAGTGTTTGCATTAGAGCGGTCGGGGCAGCTTGTTGTTGGGCAGCGAGAGCTGGCACACTTGCCCAAGTCAAACAAGGCGGGACCTTGCAAGGCCACCTCATTAGAGGAGAGTCCGGACCCCGAGGCGAGCCCCAAAAAAAGTTTCGAGGCAGCCTTTCTGGCAGCTCTCCCGGGGGCCGTCGCTAAAGACCACACTCCGGATCTCGGTTCCCCTATCCGACCCGTTGAATCCTTAGTTCAAGGGCCCTGTCTCGATAAGGTCCAAAAAATCAACATCCGTCCCGGTGAGAACTTATCAAACCGCGAAGCATCTGCGGTCGGCCGTGTAGAAACCAAAGTGTTTTGTCGTTCGGACATTGGAGGAGCTCGGAATGGCGGTCGACTTATACACATCATCGGAGGCGAAATTACCCTAGAGACCAAGTTGCCGCGGTCAGTTTTGCAAAAAGAAAGAAACACTTCGTCCCTCGTTGCGGTGTTCGATGACCACCTCCTAGGCCAATTGACTACGAGTGTGTTGGACATGAGATAGTTTGGCGCTACCTCGAGAAGGGTGGTCTTTTGGCCATGAAACTTGGTCCCCAGGGCAATGTCAACGTTCAGGAGTCCATTGGCGAGCGAATCCGATTCCGGAGAGGGGAAGTTGCCCGTCCGTCGCCCGGGGGCCTTGGGAGAGGACTTTTGGGGCAAAGCTGCTTCGGATGGTTTTAGGGTCCGTGCTGCTGCGTCAACACCCCCTCTCGTCAAGACCGCGGCGCAAAGGTCCTAGTCGAATCGACAAGGATAGAGCCTCCGAAGCGTAAACCCTATGAGTTGCGGGTTCTAGCGGGGTTTTTGCGTTTTGGGTGCCGAGTTTTGGTCCTTTGCACTTGGGACTTGGCGATAAGATCACGATTGAAACGAAGCAAAGGGCCCAGCGGAATAGAGTTTGGATCTGTACTCCTCCGTTGTGGCGGTTAAAGTAAAGGGCGACTTTTGAAGTAGCAAGACATTCATAAATTCGTAATTAATGCATAGTGCGGAATTAAATTCTGATTTTTTTGTCAGCAGGCTTCCTAAGTCATCACCAACATCTGAGGCCAGTTTTCAAAATTTCCGGACAAGGTTTAGATCAAAGTGTTTGCATTAGAGCGGTCCGGGCAGCTGTTGTTGGGCAATGCCGAAGCTGGCACACTTGCCCAAGTCAAACAAGGCCAGGACCTTGCAAGGCCACCTCATTAGAGGGGAGAGTCCGGACCCCAAAGAGGCGAGCCCCAAAAAGTTTCGAGGCGGCCTTTCTGGCGGCGCTCCCAGGGGGCCCGTGCGCTAAAGACCACACTCCGGATCTCGGTTCCCCTATCCGGCCGTTGAATCCTTCGTTCAAGGGCCTGTCTCGATAAGGGCCAAAAAAATCAACATCCGTCCGTGAGAACTTATCAAACCCGAAAGCGTCTGCGGTCGGCAGTGTAGAAACCAAAGTGTTTTGTCGTTCGGACATTGTGGAGAGCTCGGAATGGCGATTTGACTTAGCCACATCATCCGGGAGGCCAAAATTACCCTAGAGACCAAGTTGCGGTCGGTTTTGCAAAAGAAAAAACACTTACGCCCTCGTTGCGATTCGATGACCCACCTCCTAGGCCAATTGACTCTGAGTGTGTTGGACATGAGATAGTTTGGCGCTACCTCGAGAAGGGGTGGTCTTTTTGGCCATGAAACTTGGTCTCGGGGCAATGTCGGCGTTAGGAGTTCATTGGCGAGCGAATCACGCTTCGGGAGAGGGAAGTTGCCCGTCCGTCGCCAAGGCCTTCCGGGAGAGGACTTTTGGGGCAAAGCTGCTTCCGGTGGTTTTAGGGTCCGTGCTGCAAGCGTCAACACCCCCCTCTATGTCAAGACACGGCCAAGGTCCTAGTCGAATTTGACAAGGATAGAGCCTCCGGCGTAAACCCTATGAGTTGCGGGTTCTAGCGGGGTTTGCGTTTTGGGTGCGAGTTTTGGTCCTTTGCACTTGGGACTTGGCGATAAGATGTAGTTGAAGCCTTGAAGCAAGAGGCCCAGCGGAATGGAGTTTGGATCACATACTCCTCCGTTGTGGCGGTTAAGTAAAGGCAGGCTTTTGCGGTAGCAAGACATTCATAAATTCGTAATTAATGCATAAATGCGGAATTAAATTCTGATTTTTTGTCGGCCAACTTCCTAAGTCATCGCCAACATCTGAGGCCGGTTCAAAATTTTAGGACAAGGTTTAGATCAAAGTGTTTGCATTAGAGCGGTCGGCGGCTTTGTTGTTGGGCAGCGGTGCACACTTGCCCAAGTCAAACAAGGCGGGGACCTTGCAAGGCCGTCTCATTAGAGGAGAGTCCAGAACCCCAAGAGGCGAGCCCCAAAAAGTTTCCCAAAGCGTAGCCTTTCTGGCGGCGCTCCCGGGGCCCGTGCGCTAAAGACCACACTCCGGGATCTCGGTTCCCCTATCCGGCCATTGAATCCTTCGTTCAAGGGCCCTCGTTCGATAAGGGCCAAAAAAAAAATCCAACATCCGTCAGGAGAACTTATCAAACCCGCCACCCGGGGCTCAAACATGCCACCCGGGCTCAAACATTAAGTAAGTAGTAGCAATAGAAGATTGGTTAAATCCGAATGTGATTTTATTTGCATATATGGCTCGGGAATGTCCAAATTAGCATAAGGACAAACTTTCATGACCATCGGATGAAAAAAAGGCACCAAAAAAAATTAAAAAGTGTTAGGCGTCGCTATAACAAAATCGTCGCGGACCGTCGCATGCGACGTTAAACCCGTATATCGATTTTGAAATCGTTTTAATATCACGATTTTGAAAATCGTATATCACGATTTCAAAATTACGTCGCATCTTGACGTCGCGACGTCGCATGCGGCGCCGTGTGTTTTTCTGATCCAGCGGGCCGTCTTTTCGGGACCATTCCTAGGCTTCCTTCTATCGACTATTTTGGGGCGATCTTGGCCTTCTGACCTTGAGCGACTTGCAAGCACTCTTTTTAAGGTTAGTAGATCATGGTTTTTGGATTGAATGGTTTTTGGATTGAATGATTTAGTGTAGATTTCAAATTTTTTTTCTTCTCTTTCCTTCTTTTCTTCTTCTTGTTTCTTCATTCTTCTTCTTTTTCCTTCTTTCCTCATTTCTTTCTTCGATTCTTCCCTTATTTCACTCTTCCATTCTTCCATTCTTCTATCTTCTTCCATTTCATTCTCTTATTTCTTCCATTCTTCTCTTTCTTCCCCTAATTTCTTTTTTCTCCTCTTTCCCCTTCTCTTCTTTCTCCCACCCTTCTCTTCTTCTTTGATTCATTCATTTTTTTTTTTTTTTCTTGTTTTACTATTTCTTCATCTTTTTTTTTTTTTTTTCTTTCTTCTTGATCTTTTTTTTTTTTTCGTTGTTCTTATTCTTCTAACTCTTTGTTGCTTTCTATTTCGATTTGGACCCGTCGGGATCTTGTTACACCGTCCTTCTTTTGGTAAGTTGATCGCTTGCATTTTATTTTTATAATTTTAAGCGAGGTTAAAAAATTGATGGGTAAAAACTTTGTTCAAGGAGCGAATTCGGCTCCACCTAGAGTGGGGAGGACCATGTGCCCGGTTCAGAAGTCCACTTCACTACGATCATATATTTTTCCTAGGTTAAGGAGTGGATTGTTCAAGGGCACGGTAGGCTCCACCTAGAGTGGAGAGGACCCGTGTGCGGGTTCAAGTCCTGACCACTTGTTATTTTTAGGTTTAAAATAAAATTGTAGTGGCTTGTTCAAGGGAACGCGGTAGGCTCCACTACAGTGGAGGCGACCCGGTGTTCGAGGTCAAGTCGACTTTTCTTGTAATTCTTAGGTAGAGGTGGCCAAATCTGGCTTATAACCCTAAAAGCGTATGTTAGCCAACTCTAGCTTTTAATCCGACTAATCCAGTTTGGAAGGGGCTCATTTCGATGATGGGGGGCTGCTTGAAAAAAAGGTACATGACCTAGTCATAGTCTTATTTTTATTCTTTTGTTTTGTGTTAATCTATCGATTTATAGAAAAGGCAAAGAGTGATTGCAAAATTGAAGTCGAATGCCAAAAATTGGGAGGCGATTGGTCAAAGGTCCTAAACCATAATCATCCATAAGGAAGATATCAAGGTATTTGTTATTTGTTGCCATTCGTTCAATTCGAAATAAGACATTTAACTTGTCATGTTGTATTCCTTGCAATCGGATCACTTTCGAGCGTGCAAAGGATTCCAGAAAAAACATCGCCTCCGCGGTTTGCCAAAGGCAACTTCAAGCAAAGCGAATTAGTCTCACTTGGGTTACGGCGGGCGAAATAGATTAAGTAAGTGCTATAAACTCTTAGTTCACGTTAACTTTCAATGTCATTGTCTAATATTGGTCGTATTGTTATAGAATTGGCTATACATGTTTTCCCCTAACAGGGAACACGTAAAGATAGCCACTACTCGCCTCTTGCCTCTTGTATATGATATTGTAACTAACTATTAAAATTCTTTCCTTTTTTTTAATTTTTTTTAATTTTTTTTTTAATTTTTTTTTTATTTTTTTTTTCGTCCCACCGTCGCCGCAGCGGCGTCCGTCGTCACGGCGGCGTCGTCACGTCTGAGTCCGTCTGTCGCGGCGTCACGGCGGCGTCGCTCGAAGCGACGGCGTAGCTGGCGTCGCATCGGGCGATGTCGCAGCGGCGATCTGTGGGGCGTGCGTGCG
This sequence comes from Isoetes taiwanensis, assembly GCA_021234155.1. NCBI lineage: Eukaryota > Viridiplantae > Streptophyta > Lycopodiopsida > Isoetales > Isoetaceae > Isoetes > Isoetes taiwanensis. The sequence continues at coordinate 8,500,732 of JAJEKV010000035.1, read as the reverse complement.
GCGACGTTATAGGCGTCGCTCAGACGTCGCTATAGACGTCGCTAAATGACCCTTTTCTTGTTGTGTCCGTATTAATTCAGCATATAGAGAGCAACATTCGTCGCTTCTTGTTTTCTTTTGTGGGCAAAAGATGAATTCATACAAATGAACAACACACCCAATATTTTGTTGTTTGCCAATTCGTCACCAAATTGCACCTTCCCTTTGTTGACACATGTTAAAAGACGAAAATCAACATTCAGATGTGAGCCTTGCCAGTTATCTGTTAAATAAGAAACCAGTCCAGTGTGCACATAATAAGGCCCTTTTTCCACGGTTGCCTTAAAATATGGCTGTCTCATAATTATAAGACAGCATTTTAGGTGCCACGTCATTTTTGTGGCATGTCTTAAAAAGATTAGTTTTCCACGGCTTCATTATAAGAGGTGTCTTATAATATAAGACATAATATAAGACATGTCTCTTAAATTTGGTTTTCCACTACTCCATAGTTTTCCTGATCCACGGCTTCTGAAAATAGTCTATGCCCAAGAGGAACTATGCAAAATTCCGTTCTCCCATAGTGTCGATGTTACGTAAACAACGGGGAGGGCTTTTTTCCTCCTGGATTCTTGTTTTTGTTTCGTCCATGGAAACTTTTGTTGGTGGCGGAGCTTAAGCGGCGCCGCCACTATTGTTTACATTCAGAAAATTTCACTGTTGTTTACAATCCAAAAATTCCATTACAATCCAAAATTCAATTACAATTCAAAACGGATTTACTCCTAGTTTCTGCAATTACAACACACGCAGCAAATGAAGATCCATTACAAGACCTCTGCGTTGCAGATCTAACCTCCAAACCATCTGCAAACGGATTTCCATGCAAAACTGAACCAAAAGCAGAGGATTTTGCATTCCGAGGCCCTCGAGAACATCTGCGGTGTTGAATTCAGCGGGTTTCAACGGTGGCGTAGTATCCGTGTCACAATTTCAGTCTTAACACAAATGGAATATCTGCTATGAGTTACTCTTGCTCCGGAGCTATAAACTCCCCCATATCCATGCCCGGTACTCTGAGCTTATCCTCATTCTCAAAGGAACTGCTGAGGCCGGAACAACAAAACACAATCCGAACACCTTTCCTCATATAGTGTACTGGCGCAAGAAAAACCAAAAAGCAAGTTAGAAATTTATAAAGAACACTAAAAGTAAAAAAATTACCTTCGGAAGCTCAAGAAACCTCGCCCGGAAGACTCAAGAACTCCCAAGAACTCGTTCCAAGAACTCCCGAACTTCGCCCGGAAAGTCGCTAGAACTTCGCCCGAACTCCTCGGAACTCCTCGAATGCGAACTTCGCGAACTCCTTCAAATCCGAGAAAAAACTTGAAGCTAACGAAGATGCGCCTTGTCTGACTTCGCAAGAACTCAAAACAACTTCTCGAACTCAAAAACTCAAAGAAAGCTTCAAAGAAAGCTCCAAATCTCGTAAAAATCGGCATCAAAATGAAGCTAAGGGGATGACGCCACCGTCAGTCAAGCTACACGGGCGCCCACAACAAATGGCCTCAAAAAGACTCAAAAACTGCCGGAGTTCACGCCATCGCCAAAGCTTCGCGCTCAAAAGAAACAACATCAGGGCCAATTCATCCAAAAAATCCCGCGTCCGGCGACCGCGTCGGCGCCACCTCGGAAAAAAGCCCTCCCCGGTTGTTTACGTAAACCGAACATTTTGTCGAATTCGTTGGCGGAAACTTTCGGTGGGCGCACCACTCGCGCGACTCCGCCCGGCCATAAAGCGCCGCTGAAAGTTCCATACCACCGGGCCACGGAAACTCCTCTCGTACGCGGTTTCCTATTACAAAAACTATCACAGTACATTAGTGTCGATGTTACAAAACTATCTGGTAATAATTCGGGATTAGCGGCTGAGTAAATGTACCCGCAGCCCACCCGAAATGGTCGATGGGAATGAAAACTTTCTCTCGGGGGGTAGAAATTTCTCTGGGACAAATTTCTACATCAAATAGATGGACAAATTAAGCTACGAAAGATTCTCGCGGCTTGAATCGAGGATGGATTCAATCGGGAGTTCAACTTTGATTCTAAAGCACGGTGGCTCTAACACGAAGCACGCCTGCTCTCGCCGGAAGAACCCGCTCTAACACGAAACACGCTCTGTTCGAGCTCTTGAGGCACGATTTGTCTTGATCCGATGACCAAAACCTACCCACAGCCGAGTTGGCTCTGTTCAGAAGGCACGATTTGTGCACAACCGAGTTGTCTCAGAGAAAAAGTCGAAACACCTTCTGCATCAGAAGAGTTGGCTAAGGATTATAACGGGTTGGCTGCCCCTTCTGCATCAGAAGAGATCTTGTCTTAAGGATTATAAGGGGCTGGCTGTCCCTTCTGCATCAGAAAAGATTTGACGAAGAGATATGTGGAAAAGATTGTGAGGAAGAGATTATGATTCCAGACCTGTTCAATACCTATTCAGGGCCCGGGTAAAAGCATGTTAGGGTGTACCACTTTTGGAACCTGCAAAAGTACATACACTAGGTACTTCAGAACTGGGTACTTTCTCATTTTTCTTTTCATTAAAACTAGTACAAAAGTCCAAAATAAAAGTCAAGGACGTGTTAATATTTAAAGGTAAGATAAATATAATGCTATCTAAGTCCAAAATATATATAAAAGTTCTAAAATGTATCTTTTATTGACATATTACACAGGTACCCAGTACCCAGTCCTGGATACCTTTTTAGGTACTTTTTTAGTCACTAAATAATACTTTTTAAGGGACACCCTAACATGCTTTCACCCGCCCAACAAAACTGAGCAATCCGGGCTGCAACTTTCTATGGTAACCGGTTTCGACCTGCACCCTCCATATTTCCAGTATATCAGATGCTTCAAGTCCAGCAATGGCAGTTCCGGCGTTGACGATTCCACTCCAACCCTTTTTTTGTGACGCCCTAAATTTTAGGCAAAGAAGCATCGTGATTGGATAGGATTAGATGTCTTATTTTCTGGCGGGGGGTTTCCCGGAAGAAAATAAGACTACAGAGTTGTACGGAAGGCCTATAAGACATGTCTTATAAATTGCAGTGGAAAAACTAGCCTATCTTATATGCTTATGTGGCCCAATAATACGTTGATAAATATAAGACACCAGTGTCGTGGAAAAAGGGCCTAATACATAGATTTTGTCTCTCTATGTACAGAACATAATGAACCCATACTTGATTTGCTGCATGACGGTCAGCTTGCAATGATATTCCAGCAGATGCTGCCTCTGAAATGACGGCAATAAGTTTCTTTCCATCCATAAACTGCTGCTTCTCATGCATGTTTATCATCTCCAATGTAACTTCCTTTCTGCAGCATGAGGGACTAAGATACCGAAAAATGTACACAAGGTCGAAAAGAAACAAAATTCATCGTTAAAAACTTGTACAAGAACAGTTTTAAACATACGTGTTCCGGGCCTGGTATACCACGCCATTTCCACTACTTGCTCTGACCAAAATTCCTCGCTGCCCTGTCATCTCTGCTACACAATCTGGGCCACCTAGCTGCCGATCCGATCCGGACGGCGCATTTCTCCATTCCGTCATTTCTGATTTCGGGTTATGGTAAATAGTGAATAAAACTTTTAAATGGACCATACGAAATAACTTGACCATACGAAATACTTTTACAGGGCTAAGTGCATACGAAATATCTTGACCATTTCCGAGTGCCAATATTTTTTTTAAATTCCAAGGGGTCCAAGCGTGGAGTTGGGGGGCAATTTCGCGCTAGGTAAGCACCCATGAAGCACTAATATGCCAATTTTTTTTTAAAAAAAATTGAAGGTCGATGACGAGCCGTCATCATTTTTCATGTCGGGCATGTCGGACCCGCTGAGCTCATTCCGTCCTCCGTTCATGATTTCCAATCATCCCTTTAACTTTTTTTCAAAAGCAGAGATGGGCATGCAGACGAACTTCAATTTAGGAGAAAGCTGCGGAATACTTCCTCCAGCCGAAACTTTGCATTTACAGGTAATCTCCATTGTTTTTTATGCCTTTTTTTTTCCCTCATTGCATGCTTGCGTTGAATCGATCTATAGGAAATGAGGATAGCATCGTCAATAGAGGAGTTTGCTGTGTACCGAGGTCTTTGTAATGAAGGCAGAGATCCTTCAGCATTGAGTTGGGATGATTGCAATCAGAATGATTTTCTGTCTGTATGGAATTGCAACCTAAAAGACAATAAGATAAAGCTGCACCAAATTCGGCCTGAGTTTGAAGAGGAACTGAATGATCTGGTTCGAAGGGTTTATCAGCATAGTTTGAAGAATAAGGAAGCAAGAACTCAGTTTGCTAGGGCATTTGCATGGCAGCACACAAAGAAGGCAATTGCAAATCCTATTAATTTCAGAGTTAATTGGGCAAGATTTGCATGGAAGTCGATGCAAATTTCAATGAGGAACAACCAGACAAGGACTGTGAGAGAACAAATGGGTTATTCCAACATTGCCAATTCCATATCCCATTTGGAAGCAGATTTGAAATTGTTTAGTGAGGAAGTTTTGACTTTAGAAAATCAGTTGAAGGAAAAGCAGATGCAGCTGGTCGAAACAAAAGGTCTTCTCCGTGGATATGATGCATCAGCTGCATCTATTTGCAAAGACGTCAAGGAAGTGAAGGAAAAATTGGCAGCGTTGGAATTGCGTTGGAAGAAATCTGTCCCGAAGAGGATGCAGCTCTGTCTAAGTTTAGAGATGAAGAAAAGTTGCTGGGCCTTACTCTTCTTTCCCTCCTAAAGAACAAGGAATCTGGGAACAATACGCAGGAAATAGAAGATGCCATTAGTCACCTGAACACGTTGATAACAATTAAAGTTGAAGCACAGTCAGACCTGCAAACTAAAATTTCAAACTTGCAGCATTTGCGAACAAACTTTGTAACAAGTACCTTGATAATACCTACAGCTGGGAACTGGCCATTTGCAGATGGAGTGTCGGGTTGTTTGGCTTGTGGCATGGCCTTCTGTGCAGATTATTCCTTGTATGTCCAGTTATCTTGTGGTCACAAATTTCATCTATTCTGCTTCCACAAGTGTATAGAGAACTTGCAATGTCACGTGTGCAAAATAGATGTACTTAAAGATCTTTATACAGAATTGGGTTATCTCGTTGTACCCGACATCGTTAATAATGAAGATGAAGATACTAACAATGCCAGTAAAGTAGCTTCTGCAGAGTTTGATGATGAAGATGTTGAATACACCAGTCCACAGAAATTAGAAGTGAAAAGACGTCCTCAAACACGTGCTGTTGCCAAAAAACAGTCAGGTAAAATTGTCTCTCACATACCATTGATAGCACCTGCCTAAATAATTACTTTAATTTAACTAGTATCAGGAAATAAGAGGAAGAAGCAGCAAGATAGCAGTGCTGCATGCTCAAACACGGAGGCTCCAGTTCATATTTCTGTTTTGGGTTAGTTTCTAACTTATATTTTGCAATCAATGTTAAATTCTGACTTGCTTTATGTTTGACAAAGATGGTTTAATGGAGAAGACTGAAAAGAATCGTGTAAAACCTGCTGAATGCTCGAACAGTGATGGTCGAGCTGGCAATAATAATGCAAGTAAGTTGTTGACACATTTTTATTTTTTAAGTTGTTGATTTCTATTTGAATAATGTTCCTCTCTTGCAGCAAATGAAGATGCACATGAAGATCCAGCAGGAAATGGTCAGAGTTGTCCCAAAAGTCTGCAAGAAGAACCTAAGTCTGTTAAGTTGGGAAGGAAGAGGACTCCCAAACGTTTTCAGTTTTCTGCTACAGCAAAACCTAGTAAGCCAAAACATATAAAAGGCAAGGGGGAAAAACTGCTGGAAAGAACATCAAGAAACATGAGGTAGAAGAAACCATAATTCCAGCAATTTATGAAACCCTCAAAGAAGCCGTTAAAGAAACTCAATCCGTCAAAGAAGCCGTCAAAGATACTCGATCAGGAACGGATAGAAATTCAGGCCTAGGTAATGTATTTCCCTTCTAAATTTGTCTTGTAACTTAGCTAACATGTTAATTTTGCAAACCAGGTATGACCTCTAGCTTCAAGGCAGATTCTTGGAACTCCAGTCAGATTCACAACCTCTGGTTTCCCGGAAACTATAACTCTGACATCCAAAGCACCTTTGGCACTCTTCAAAACACATTTGGCACTTCTCAAATCCCACCTGTATTGAACTTGCCTGCTACACTGCCAAAAGTTATCGAGGAAAAACATGATCCCATTTCTCAAGTTAATGCAGATGTTCATGTCCATACAGAATTTACAACAACACAAGCTGCTGCAGATGTTCAAATTCCTGAAATTGCACCTCAAGTTAATGCACAAGTCAGTCCAAATGGCTCGGATACAGATACAGGTGACAGTGATGACGACATGACCTTGGCTCAGTTCACTAGATCCAAAGCTTGACCTGTACTACTTTCAGCAAATTATACTGTTAATAGCTGCAATTATGTCATGAATAGGCAGCAATTTTGTCTTGTAGATATGTGCAGCATTTTTTGTCTTGTAGTTGTCCATAATGTCCTGCACATTACGGAAGATAGAACTATCAGATCCTTTGGTTTTTCTCTATGATATGGACAGTAGAACCACAACTGGGGTTCATATGGACAACATCATTCCAGTTTTTTTTTCTGTATATCTTTACAATCCAGGAACTGCATTGAGACTTTGGTATTAAGGAAAAGAAACTGCACGTTGCAGCACAATATATACACTTCATGAACAAAGCCTACAAATACACTTCATGCAATTAGAATATGAGAAACCTTCAGAGCTGCATTAAGGACATTGAACTAGCACATGTTTTCGAATTAATATCTGAACATATATTGAAATTCAACAATCGTGGATGGTTACTAACATCAATATTCATATTAATAGATTCTTATCTTATAAAACATAAAGTTGGCTCTTAGGAGCTGGCCCAACTATAGCTGAGGGATGGCATTGAGATGGTGGATAGTAGCCATCGTGAAGGGTACTAATGCAATATCGTGGAGGGTACTAATGCCAAGGGAGATTTTGCTGAATTTTCATGATATAAACAAAAGCCTGCATCCTTTGAATATATACTACTACTCAAAAGACACCTCAAGTTGCATAAATTTTGCAGCAGATTCTGCTATCATTATGTCATGCAGTACTAACAGCTTACTTCTCATCATCTTGATAAGCATTAGCATTTTGGAAACCATCCACTGCCCCTCAGGTGACATCAACTTCTAGAATGTGTCATCATATTACAGTTTGTTAGGTAGAAGCTAATGCACTGAAATTATATACAATAACCCTACAAGCTGAAATACATGTGCCGAATAAGTTACTTCCATTTCACACTGATCACTCTTAACGAAAAAGATAGCACGCATATTTCTGTAGCTCTCCAGTTGAAAAATCGAGAAGGCTTCCAAGCAGTTTTCTCTTAATGACCGAGAGTGATTCTTCACGTCTACATGCAACATTGAATTCTCAATATTTACCAATTAAAAGATATTTCAACCCACAGCCTATAATTGCACAGCCATCAAATAAAGAGAGTGGCACCAGCACCAACACCCGTTCTGATGATGTTCTTGAACAATAGGAAAATGGACTATGCAAGTTCAGCAGAGGAGAAGCCATCTAACCTTGATCACAGATTGGGCAGCATGCACTCTAAATGTTGCAGACAAATAAATGGAAACCTTCTAGGGATAACCCTTTCAAATCTTGTGAAGCTTGCAGGTTAGCAAACGACACGTATGATGATGTGTCCAACACAGTATGATGATGTGTGCAAGTCGAAGTCAGCTAGTATTAATTTTGTGCTAGCCTAATGGCCAAGGTAGGTAGTGCAGTTGATGGGCCCTAAGGCATTAAAATTTGTGCCTCAGTTTGCCTTCTTGTGTCTTTCTACATGTTACTTACAGGTCAAAAACCACCTTGCATGTATATTCCACCTTACTTATAGGTTTGTTTTTATCCACCTGCAAAGCATAGCATGCTGTCCCCTTACTTACAGGTTTGTTTTTATCCACCTGCAAGCCTGTAAACCTGTAAGGATGGATATCTACTGCATGCAATTAAAGTAATATTGCACAAAACATGAGAATTTTGGGGGCCCAAAGCATAACGGTACCCCATATTTTCCTTCACTTCTCAAATGTACAAATGTGAAATGGAAAACCAGGGAAGATGCCATTAATAAGATCCTTAACTGCTAAGGGCCTTGGAGTCTGGTATATCTGCAAGTCTGGTATATCTGCAATAAGAAAAAACCTGCCAAGTCTGGTATATCTGCAATAAGAAAAAAGGCATGACAGAGATCTATGGGCCACAAAATCAACCACCAAGCCTGCAAATCTGAAGTATATGAAACATTCACAGAAATTATCCAAATGAGAAAGAAAATTCAAAAATGTTCTTTATTATTCAATGATATTGGATACAAAACTCTTCCTTTTGATACAAAATTAAACCTTTGTCTTTTTCCTTGGTTTATTCTGCTTGCAAACCTTCTGTTTGCAAACCTTCCTTCGTTTATTCTGCTTGCAAGCCTTCCTTCATTTATTCTGCTTGCAAGCCTTCTTATTTCTGGCCACTACCTTCTTCACATTTGCCCTTAAGATGTCTTGTTTCCTTCGTGTCTTCTTCTTGGCTATGCAAATGGGCACTTGCCGGTCAGTGTTTTGTCGGTCGGTGGTAAAGAGTCAATGATATACTCGTGTGCTTCCAAAGGTAAATGGTATACATTGTCTTCATTTGCATCAACAATCAAATCTACCTTTGCGCTTATGACGAGATGTGAATAACAATTAACATCAGGCATATTACTTAACAGCTCGTATCTATCTTCGCCCAGGAACTTGTAATATTTACATGTTAGAATTACCTCTTGCCTGCTAAATTTTGAACCCCAGTAATCTTCGAATGCATTGTCTACCACATGTTTCGGTTCAGTACACTTCACAATCCAGAAATCAACATTTTTTTCATTATTTTCTTCCGCATTTATGATAAAATTGTCACCAACTTCCACACTAGTTACGCTTTCCCTTTGGTTGTCCCCTTCGTATTGGACATGAGTCATAGTTGCCTCTTTTTGCATGATCTCAGGCTTCAAAGTTGAATATGTATACCGACAAAGTCTCTTCGAATGCTTACACCTATTCCATAACTCCTTTCAACAGTTTGTACAAAAGCAAGACAAAGCTCTATGAGCCACCATAGTAGGCCTATCTCGACAAATTGGTCTGATAGAATGGATGTTTTGGGTCCCCTTCAAAGTATCACAATCATACTTTATCCTCCTGCAAACATCACCTACCTTTACAAGCCAAAATACCCTGCGCAAACACACAAAGACTACATTAGCAACATAGACAACATAGACATTCTTTGTGCATCTATTATTGAACTTTAAACTGCTTTTGGCAGCTGCAAGGAATTGCATATGGTGCTGCAGCCTGTACGTAGCACTTAAGCACATATAGCAAATGAAAGATTTTCAGCATGCATAAGAAATAATTCAATGCGTTGCCCGTGCCAATCCTACTTCTCAACCTAGCATTCTAAACAGGTTATGCTCAAAAGTGCAACATAGACTACATCAACACTAAATAACCTGTGAATATATGTACTACATGAATGTGCATGAATTAGTCTTGGCGTCTGGGATGATGTTCTTGTCTTTGGTGCCTCTCTTCACTCTGAAATACCAAACTAAGAACTAATCGCATCCTCGGCATTCCTAAGAGGTGTACTATCTCGCTTCAACATCTCACTCGTTAATATCCTCTTTATGACAGCCCCAGCGCCATCATGTTCCCCTTTGCCATGGCATGATGCAAAAAAATTCCAGCCAATCTTGACATCAACCTACCTAAATAGTAAAAGGCCCTCGAAGATTTGAACTGTGATGCACATCCGTCGGACCAAAAAATATGCTTTGAATATTTTACACCTTTACTTATCAAATAATCAGCATGCTTTTGGAGGCAATGTTGTATGAATAAAGTGTCATGCTCTCGATCGTCTGACATGTAAAAATGACTTTCTTTCACAAGTTTGCGATAACCTACGATAAGATTAGGATTTTCACCTTCGTTTGTATGTCTGTAAGAGATGTGCACAAGTATTGGACATTGTTCGTTCCTCCAATGCATTGTTTGGATCTCTTGCTGAATTTTGAATGTATAATTCTTGGCGAAGTCAATAGCCGGGGCCACGATCGTGTCTTTTTAGAATGTTTGTAAACATTCCTTGAACTGAAAAGGCACTGCCACCGTGCCCGTATGATTGTGAGGAATGAATTGCTTTGTGGATGCATCTTCAGCATGTTCCACAAACTCATGCAAGGAAGTGTTCTTGTAAAGCCAACTTCATCACATCCTTGCTTTTGACAATTGGTTTTCTGCTTTGCCTACATCCTTCACATAAGTCTCTTTGACACGCAACATAATACACTAGTCGACCAATGCATGCATTAACCAAAGTATATAGTTAGTCAATAGATTAATCCTACATCATTCCACAAAAACATAGGCTGGAATTACTGGGACAAATACACAAACAAAAAAGCGAATTAACTATTCAATGCAAAAAAAAAAATTGATTACAAATTTTAAAAAGACTATCAATGAAATGATAGAGTAGTTACCTTCTCAAAGTTCTTCCATTCTAACTTTATTGTCTTCCTCTTTTCTTTCGGACATTTCTGGAATAATTTCAGCCCACAATCAGCACACTCCATAGTCAAACACTTCGAGTTATGCCAATCTGTAGTCTCTTGCTTAGGACACACCATAGACCTCCACATATCACTAACATTGTTGAAGGTGTGTTAAACTTGCTTTGCTAAGTTGGGCTGGGACCACAAATAGAACACTTGCATGTACAATTTGGACCGTGAATGTTAGGATCACGTCTTACTTTATTAATTGCTTGCACGACAAACTCCATTCTCATATGGTAAAATGCGACAACCACGTTTCCCTTTCCTTAAGCCTTTTGACAAACTTAGGCTTCAAAGCTTCAAACAATCTAAGCCCTATCTTCATGTCCGGATATTGACGTTTGAATCTTCTATAGAACATGATCTGCAATTCAAAGAATAGAAGGTAAGTCGCGAAATGTTATTTCTAGCAAAAGACAAACAATTAGATACCTGTGTCTCTTCTTGTAAGTGAATGGGATGCAGATTATACGGCTTTGCTATCTTTTGACCATTACTATGTCTCCTCAACTTAATCACCTGCCTTTTATTTGGAGAGACTCTAGTTTCAGAAATCCAAAAGTTGTGTACCTTTTCACGGTCCGAATCAGAAAGCCTATCAGATCTGCTCTTCCTCTTGAACATGGACCAAGATCCTCCAAATTCAGCGCGTTTCCTTTTGTCCAACGCAGCATAGACAGCCCTTCTCTTCATGTTCAAGGCCTTTGCAACCGCTGATCGATTGTTGCATGAATTCACTGCCATCATCAAAGTAGATGACCTCGCTTGATTAACATCAGATAGTCCTGCCATGTTTTTGGCTTTGAAGAGTCTCTTTCACGTTCTCAACAACATGCTTGTATACATTAAGTGCCTTATTCCCAATGATGTCAAATTCAGGTAACTGTTCAGCAGCCCTGGATATGACTTCCTTTCTATCATCAGAATCCAAATTCAAGCATACCTCATTGATGAAATCCACAATAACCTTCGAAAGCTTTTGTTTCTTCCTAGTGGTCAATCCTTCCGTGCTATTGTTTGATTGAAGGCCAGCTTTTATAGAATCCCTTTTCTTCTTCCTCTGCAATTTCCTTTTGGCAGCTAATATTCTTCTACATGCAGTGTTAGGAGATATACAATTGCAGACCTTGCTGCAACCACTGTTTGTTGCACAGGTCCCATTAATTTTATCATTCAAAACTGGAGATGATATTACCTCAGAAGCCTTCAAATCAGTGGAAGTTTGAGTCTGCATGTCATTGTCATTGGGAATGCCATCTTCTGCATCTAATTTTCGAATAGGATGTTGGATGTGAATTCCTAGAGCAGAAGCAAGCTCATCTGGATCTTGGCCTCCAAACCGAGATGTGAATTCAGTTGCATAGGAGGAAACAAGATCCATTGAATTCCAGGCCAAGAGCTCTGCAAATTTCCAAAACAAAAAAAATTTCCATCCAAATTTTTGAAAATGATTTGGAGCTGGTAGAATCCGCCAGAAAGCGGGAGAACCATCCCACAGTTTCGGATCGATGACATGGCCAACGAACTTGCTAATTGGGAGATTTTGGTTTCGCGCTCTCTGAACCAAAAAGGCTTGTCAAATTTTTTTTCTTGACGGGTTAAAATTTTCATTAAACTCAAGTAAAGCACCCATAAAGCACTATATGTCCAGGACACGAAAATTGGCCCCCAACTCCACGCTTGGACCCCAAGACCATTACCTTGTTTTGCGGGGGCTATCATTTGCATATAATAATATCAATACAAGAAATTTATCGCGGTGGCCTTGGCCACCGTGAACATTTCTCTTCGCCGACTCACTCCTGAAAAGAGGGATTTGTGTAACTTTGGCATAAGCTTTATGCGGTATGACCTTAAACCTAGTCATAACATCACATTCGAGAATTTCCAGTTCGACTTTCTGGAGGGCTTTGAAATTTATAGCCACGTGCTTATCTTCACGACTTGCTAAACAATTTGGAAGGTCCTTTCAAAAAGATATTGCAAAGTTCTAGTGTTTGTTGTGTCATATTTGATTGTTTGCACATGGACTTCTATGTTATGTAGCTTTAAGTATAGTTGCTTTAACAATAGCATACCAAGCCCAGCTTTTGCAAATTAATTATTTGAAAGTAGTATATGATAAATGAACTGGAGAAAATGGGACCATCCCTCATTCAAGCTTTTCTAATGATTTGATCTCTGGGCACATGCCACTTTCATCACATGCTTCAATGATACGAAACTGACTGCATGTTCCAATCTTGAAATAAAGTTGCAAGTCAGTGGTTGTAAACAATGCAAGAAATGTACCTAGTTTTCGTTTTGGATTGTGTTTAATCCACCAAGCACATAGCTTAGAACTCAAATATTCTAATAATTGTACCTAAAGAACGAACCCTTGCCATTAATACTTGTATTTTAAACATCTTTATACGACTAGCAAATCGAGATTGAAACGAATACTTGTATTTAGAGTTTTACAAACATCTATGCATGATTAACAAATCAAGCTTGAAACGAATACTTGTTGTTTTTATAGAGTTTTAAACGGCGGTGAAGCCATCGTCACTAGTTGTATTGATATAGAGTTAAATTTTTAAAAAATGTTTCATCGTTAATCTGACAGGATTCCCTACTTGATGGCTTTCTTAATTTCATCATAGGATGCAGGCTTCTCAAGCCTAACAGTGAGATCGACCACAGAGACATCAGGGGTTGGAACCCTGAATGCCATGCCAGTGAGTTTTCCATTGAGTGCTGGCAACACTTTAGCCACAACCTGTTTCAAATTAACAAATGAACTTCTTAGTGTAACAGATACCTAAAACATAAATCATTAAAATCACAAGAGGTGACAGAAATGTCAATGCTCACCTTAGCAGCTCCAGTTGTGCCGGGAATGATGTTAAATCCAGCTCCCCTTCCAGCACGCCAGTCCATGGCTGATGGTCCATCAATAGTCTTCTGGGTTGCTTTTGTTATAAAACAGAAATGAAAAATTAGTTCCAACATCAGAAATGGTAGTACTACATACTAAGATATTTAGTAAGATATTTACCTATAAAGGAAGTGAACAGTGGTCATCAAACCCTCAACGATGCCAAATTTCTCATGAATAACCTACAAAGGCGATATTGATCAGAATGACTTAAAATAAAAAATGGTGATATTAATCAGAATGGCTACAAAGAAGTGATATATACAAATAGATACATACTTTAGCAAGAGGGGCAAGACAACTGGTTGTGCAGCTAGCATTTGAAACAATGTTTTGTTCTGGTTTATATTCATGCTCGTTGACTCCCATCACAAACATGGGTGCATCCTTGCTGGGAGCACTGATCACAATGCGCTTGGCACCTCCCTGCACGTGATTAAAAACACCAACTTTATTTTTATTGAGGCACAAATCTAAACAATAAAAACCAAAACGCACATATTTGGATTGAACACTGCGCAAATCTGAAAACAGAACAACAAAAGTCACAGGAATATCTACAGATCCCAAGTTTTTACCTTCAAATGAGCAGCATGAAGTATGCCTGCATCTTCTTCCAAATAAGAACTTAGCAATGCGAAGACATAGTATTTCGGGAATTAAGCATGCTTTTTGCCTTGTACATATGAAGTATGCCTGCATCTTTTAAATAAGAACTTAGCATTGTAGGCATGTATGTACAGAATATTTGTATACAGCTATGCAGAGATCTAGCTCTGGCAAATCCGTAGCTTGGAAAGAAGCCTCAGACCTCCACAACCCATTTTATCTGCAGAAAATGGAATATTATCTGCCTAAGGAGTTTTTACCTATTTCGATTAATGGATTTGCGGTGTGCCTAAAGGCATTCATCCAGTGCAAACTCTCTGTGACCCCTTGCTTCCAAGCACACAAAGTATAGCGACTCCAGCAGCACTTTGTTTCTTTCCCCCTTCCCCAAGCACTATTTCTTTCTCCCTTCCCCAAGGTTGGGCCCTTTTTTCAAACCTTCAGCGAGCCCCCTGCTTTTAAGTCCTGGCTATGGCGTGTAAATCTGCATAACTCTGCCCATCGACTTCATTTAATGCGCACCACTCTGTACATGATTCAATCATGAAATGGGGGGGTTTGCTTCCAGACGAAGAAAGGGGAAGATCCACTGGATGCCCTAATCTAAATATCGTCCCCTCTTCATAACGTGGCTATCGGATGTCAGATGCAAATACACAGCAGATTCAAGCACAGAAGCTGAAATAATTTACTAAAAGCACAGATATATACTCGATTTTCGCCCTTCTGCATGTTCAAAGCTTCTACTGCCAAGAGCAGATCACAAATATCTGTCTGGGTTCTCCGCGATAGATGGAGCTTGTGCCGCTTTCCAGCTCCAGCGATGGCGATGCAAGGCGCATAGCCAAGCCAAATCCGGCCGCATGGCACGCCGGCCAAGTGCCTTACTTCGTTGTTTTTTTTCTGTAATTTTTTAAGCACTATTTTTTCCTCAGAACGGTACGTGTCAATTTCAGGAGAAAGCATCTATTAAGAATATGCCAAAAGCATTTTCATAGGAGAGTTATATATGTTAGACAAGAGTTTAACTTTGGGCTACTTTAGAATATCATGTGGCCATTCAATACCACCATATGTGCCACAACCCTTCGGCCATTTCTCCGCTATAAGTGTTGTTTACTTCTATTTGTCCCATCTGCCAAATGAGGGTAATACATTGTCTTTGCTATACTACCTTAACGCACTGGTCCTCGGGTTTACACGGTCGGATCTAATCTGGACCGTTCATTTGACAGCTGTTATCAGCTAGTAACACGCATGTTCTTGAAAATTTATGGAGACAGTCCTGTAACAGCCTAGGGTTTCCTCTGCCCTTCTCTGCATCTGCCATAACACCCTAGGATTTTCTCTGTCGGCGTAGGGCGAGGTCTGACTATGGCGATTGCCGGATCTACCATGGCTTCAAGATCTTATTTTCTGAACAGGTTGCCGGATCTCATTTTTTGAACAGCTTGAAGATGCTAGATCTACCATGGCTTCATTCTTTTTCAGTCTTCAGGATGCCGGATCTACCATTGCACACAGGATCTTATTTTCTGAACAGGGCTTCGCTGCAGCTTTGCCGGAACAGGGCTGGGCTTCCCTTGCAAGCAAGCTACTAAAAACTCTCAAATGGGGCTTTCCTGCAAACAGACTATCAAAACAGAGCTTAAAAATAGAGCTGGACTGCCGGATTAGTGAAGGTGAGTGTAAACCCTCGGACCAGTGCGTTAAGGGAGATAACGCCCTGGCCCTCGGGCGTTCACCATAAAAAAAATTTTCGGCTCGCCATTTTGGCCATGCCTCAATTTTTTTTATGGTAACGCCCTCGGCCCAGGGCGTTATCTACCCCATAATATATGGTGGCCTTGGGGTCCTTTCCTCGCACGTCTCCATATATATTAGCCCCTTGAGCCATTGCCTTGAGATGTATGTTTGGTGCTCCCCCTTTATGGAAATATCATGTCTATAAATATTTCTTGCAATTCACTCGTAGATGTTAGTGGAATATTTCAAGGTCAGATTACAGATATTCTATGTAACCATTACTCGATCCAATAAAACCATTGCTTGTCCCTCACAATTTTGTCATTTATTCAACATAAACCCTATTTGATAATATTAGGCATCCTGCCCCTAACAATTCCCATGCTCTGCTTCGTGAAATGCCACACATACTTCATGCCAACAAACATTTTTTCCAAAACCCAATTTGTGTACTTTTATGTGCACTCTCTTGCATAAAAAAGCATGTTGTGCTAAGACCATTTTTTTCCGTTACTAGATTAATTCTTTGTCCATGCACGCATCTCTACACCATGATGATCTTGCATCATAAATAATTAAGTCTAATGACTGGCCATTGTTAGCACAACGGAATACTGAGATATTCCCACTCCATTTCCCATTAGTGCCAATTGTTTAAATAGAATCCCATCTCCCACAAATTAGTCCTGCTTATTTTCATATGCTAAAACACATGGATTGAAATATTGATGCTTGATGGAAACGTTGTACCTTCAGAAATCATGTTTGGATATATAACTGATAACTATTTATTTATTTATATATAAAAAAGCCCTACCACCTACCGGAAGGCAAGAGCTGATCCCCTTGTCTAACTCTGATTACCCCGTTTCTCCTCATCCCCCCATTCTAAATTGCAATCCCTCGATTACGCCATCATTACCCCTACTAAACCTACTACCCCATTTCTTCTCATCTCGCGTTCTAAATTGCAATCCCCCATTACTCCCTCATTACCCCTACTAACCTTGACTACCCCATTTCTCGTCATCTACCATTCTTCATTTTTTTTTTTGTAGACATCCCCATGTTCTAAATTACAATCCCCCATTACTCCCTCATTACCCCTACTAACCATGACTACCCTATTTCTCGTCATCCCCATTCTCCATTTTTTTTTTTGTAGAAATCCCCCATGTTCTAGATTGCAATCCCCCTATTACTCCCTTACTTACCCATAATACCCCTGATTACCCCATTTCTCCTCATCCTCCATTTTTCATTTTCTATAGAAAATCCCCATGTTCTAAATTGAAATCCCCCATTACTCCCTCATTAACTCTACTAACCATGACTACCCCATTTCTCCTCACCCCCCATTCTTCATTTTTTTAGTAGAAATCCCCATGTTCTAAATTGCAATCCCCTTATTACTCCCTCATTACCTCTAATACCCTTGACTACTCCATTTCTCCTCATTCCCCATTCTTCATTTTTTACAAAAAATCCCCATATTCGAAATCGCAATCCCCCGTTACTCCCTCAATACCCCTAACATAGAACTAAAATTCCCTTCTCCACAAAAGATTATCCTTTGCTCCTCAATTCTCCATTTCCAAAAGGGGGTATTTTAAGGAGGATGTGGGCATCGTTTTTTATGTGTATGTTCGTTCGCAGAAACACCTTATAAGTTAAGGTGGCATGGGGGAGGCCCTCCTAAACCCTAACTAAAAAAAAAATAGTGTCTATGTCTATCTATCTATATTACACACTTTAGCACTTCTGAAGTGCTTAGAAGGATTATGCCTCTCTTTATATGGTTAAAATCGTTCTGTGGGTTCTGCCTTGTCTTGTGAGATATGTCAGGTTTTCAGCACTTCATCATTTGACAAAAGTGACATTCCGTGGCATTTTAAACAAAAAGTGACATTTTTTTATTTAACGTCAGCAATTAAGAAGTATTCCAAAATGCCCAATCTGCCTCGAGTTTTGCGGCTCCACACAAAATTCCACAGCGTTCTTTGCATTTGCTTTGGCTAGATGGTATTGTATGGGTAGAGTAGCTTAAATCCTTGCTCGAATGTTTTTTTATTCACTTCAAAAAACCTCATGACGCTATCAAATTTTGGCCACAATCTCCTACTTCGGAGTTCTAGCAGTCAATCTGAGTTACCAGGCTGCACTCATAATCTAACTCTAAGATCGGGCACTTCAAATGTAGCAACACTAATTGTGAAGGCATTCCTCAAACATTTTCGGGCTAATTCTGTAAATCTAGGGGCAACGTTTCTTCTCTGGGCTTTCTGTATTTTAAAATGAGCCAAACCAAAACTCTGTTTCTTACAGGGCACATTCTTTCTCTGAACTCCATGGGTTTTAAGCCACAAGAAATACTTTGGTTTTGATGTTATTGATTTTGATGTTATTGGTCGTGCTGTATTTCACTGTATTTTTCTACCTAAGGATTCTACAGGCTCAGCTGTACCATTTTTTCATGAGCATCTTATACTCCAAAGTAGTATTTCTATTTTTAGTTGTCTTAGATATTGCTATATTGACCCTCTTTGTTGCATTAGATGTCTTGGATGTTCTTTGTGGCCACAAATATGGATTTCTATGTGCTTTTTGCACATGGCTATGTCTCTTGTGTGGAACGTATTTCTATAGCAAGGGTCTCTCGTGGATGCAAATATAGGCTACATTACATTTGCACCACAATTTCTCCTCGCATTTTACCTCATCTTTAAATCTTAACTACCATGTTATGGCTAAATCTTGGTTTATGTAAACATGGGCCTACGCATATCCTAGAAAATGCTGGGAATCATGCAATATGGGCCATCCCCTTATAAGTCTTAATCTCAAAATACCAATTGTTTAAATAATCTAGAGAATTTAAAACAAATGACGAATACTGCCCTACATTTTAATACACATGAAATGTATGGACACAAGCTCAATAAAAAAAATGGCAAATGCTCCATTGTAACGCTTAGATTTTAGTACACATATGATACTTATGTAGCAAAATAAGTGTCTAAAATAACAATCACTTATTAAACTCGGAGAGGAATTGACGTGGGTTAAGATCAAAGAGCTAGAGGAAGGGAGAGAACATACTTGTGGGTCCCACGCTTGAGAACAATGATATACCTACAATTAAAAAGGCCACACAAAACAATGGAACAAAAGGAAACAAAAGAGGCGATGGTTTGACAGGAGTCCTACACTGCCGAAAACAAAGAAGAGGAGTGAGGAGTAAGATTGGAATTCCAGTAAAGCTTGGAGCAGGTCGATTTTCCTAAGATTTATTTCAGAATACAAGGATTGTGGGGCTATTTCTAGTAAGAATTAATCTGGTTTGATTGTGGTGGGAACATCACCAGCTTGAAGGATTAATGGAATGAAATCGGAATCTCCTTGTATTGTATGAATAGTAATTTGGTAAACATTTTCTCTGGAGAGGGAGCAGATTTAGTCCCAAAAACTTCGATTCATATTCACATAAACCATCAGAGTACATCGAAGAAGTACTGCCTCCCACGAGGCTACATACATAAAAGCCACGTATACGGATAACAAGATGATACAATACAAGATAACCAAGTCCCCTAGCTATCACATAGCCTGCACATGCTTCTGCATATTAGTAATATGCATAAGAGTTATCCAACAGAGTCAACATGAAGCAATGACTGGCTGACTGATTGCAGCCTCTGTCACGCAGATGCTTCCCACTATATCTAGACAGTACGTCGTCTAGAACCCCCGCATTGGTGGATCCAGTATAAGGGGTAAAACTGCAAGCATGATAATTAGGGACCTAGATTGCTAGACTGTCGGTTACATCCATCACTGTCCTATATTGGTGACGGGTTTCACCTCACCATCAACCATTGTCCTTAATAGATGAGCCACCTCATCTACATCCATGCCATGCATAAAATGCCCTTATGATAAACTCCTAGTGCTTATATGCTCTACATCACAGCTCATGGAGCTAGCATCCAAAGATGCACATACAAAGCATTAGAAACAACCCAATGTCACTAGCTTGTTGGCACGCATGTGGCAATATCCCATACCATTGTCTCATACTGCCTCACTAGCACAACGATGTTTCCATACTTTAGCAAGCACCAACTTGCCCGTTCACAGCAAAACTATAGCCGGTGTGCAAGAACAAATCTTAAAGTACCCTCGGGAAATCACAATATTGGCTCATCATCTTTGAGCCAGGTACAATTCCGTTTTACACCAAGTTTATGAGCTAACAAGAGGACAGAACTGAATCCAGTTATGCACGTCCGCTCCCTCTCCAGAGGGAAGGTCTACCAATTTACTATTCATACAACACAAGAGGTTCCAGTTTCATTTCACTATTCCTTTTGGCTGGTGATGTTCCCACCACAATCAAGCCAGATTAATTCTTATCAGAAATCACCCCCAAGCCAAAATTCTTGTATTCTGAAATAGATCTTAGGCAAATCGACCTGCTTCAAGCTTCACTGGAATTCCGTTCTTACTGCCAGCTCAGAGGTCGTCACATGGTCCTGCCACGTCGACAAGTGTTCCCATCAATTTGGATAGGGCGGAGATCCAGACGGAAAGACTACAGGCATCAAAATTGGCCCAACAGGCTGTCGAATCTTGTCTGTAGGCCATCGGTTAGACCCAACTGTCCTCTTGTATGTTGCCACATGGCCTTGCCACATGGTTACAGAGGAAATAAAAGATGCAACGGAGGCAAATGGCAGTAGTAAAGGGGCAGTAATATAAAGGCTCAAAAATTGAGTTGTCGCGTAGGAGCATAGATTCAAAGTCAAGGCCACACCACAGTAGAGGTGGATTGATATCATAATCCCTAACTAAGAGGTTGGTAGAGGTGGTGTTCCTGCTCTAAGAGGTTGATCGAGGCACAATTTGGCCGATTCTGATGTTAATAAGTCTCCTTTTCAAGAGCTATACTGAAACGTGGCTGCCTAACGCATTTTCCCACATTGGTTCCTATACGTAATTCTGTTTTCTCTTAAATATAGAGGGCAGTGAAGAATATATTGAATAATTAGTCTATATCAGTCAAACGTGGCTTATACGTATCTAACATATATAACTCTCCTATGAAAATGCTTTTGGCATATTCTTAATTGATGCTTTCTCTGAAAATTGACACGTCTGGATTCGAGGAAAAATAGTGTTTAAAAAATGACGAAAAAACAACGAAGTAAGGCACTTGGCCGGCGTGCCATGCGGCCGGATTTGGCTTGGCTATGCGCCTTGCATCGCCATCGCTGGAGCTGGGAAGCGGCACAAGCTCCATCTATCGCAGAGAACCCAGACAGATATTTGTGATCTGCTCTTGGCAGTAGAAGCTTTGAACATGCAGAAGGGCAAAAATCGAGTATATATCTGTGCTTTTAGTAAATTATTTCAGCTTACGTGCTTGAATCTGCGTGTATTTGCATCGGCATCCGATAGCCACGTTATGAAGAGGGGCGATATTTAGATTAGAGCATCCGGTGGATCTTCCCCTTTCTTAGCCCGGAAGCAAACCCCCATTTCATGATTGAATCATGTGCAGTCTTTTGCGCATTAAATGAAGCCGATGGGGCGAGTTATCTGATTTACACGCCATAGCCAGGACTTAAAAGCGGGGGGGCTGTTGAAGGTTTGAAAAAAGGATCCGACACGGGAGAAAGAAATAGTGCTTGGGGAAGGGGGAAAGAAACAAAGTCTTCTTTGGAGTAAAGCTATACCTTGTGTGCTTGGAAGCAAAGGGTCCGCGAAGGGTTTACCTTTGGATGAATGCCTTTAGGCACAAGCGCCAAATCCATTAATCGAAATAGATAAAAAAATCCTTAGGCGGATAATATTCCATTTTACTACGCAGATAAAATGGGTTGTGGAGGTCTGCGGCTTCTTTCCAAGCTCTGGTTGCGAGCTAGATCTCTGCATAGTATACAAATATTACGTACATACATGCCTACCTTTGCTAAGTTCTTATTTAGAAGATCTTGCGGCATACTTCATATATACAAGGCAAAAAGCATGCTTAATTCCCGAAATACTATGTCTTCGCATTGTTAAGTTCTTATTTGGAAGATGCAGGCATACTTCATGCTGCTCATTTGAAGGTAAAAACTTGGGATCTGTAGATATTCCTGTGACTTTTGTTGTTACGTTTTGATTTTTTGCGATGTTCAATCCAAAATATGTGGGTTTTGGTTTTTATTGTTTAGATTTGTGCCTTGATAAAAATAAAGTTGGTGTTTTTAATCACTTGCAGGGAGGTGCCAAGCGCATTGTGATCAGTGCTCCCAGCAAGGATGCACCCATGTTTGTGATGGGAGTCAACGAGCATGAATATAAACCAGAATAAAACATTGTTTCAAATGCTAGCTGCACAACCAGTTGTCTTGCCCCTCTTGCTAAAGTATGTATCTATTTGTATATATCACTTCTTTGTAGCCATTCTGATTAATATCACCATTTTTTATTTTAAGTCATTCTGATCAATATCGCCTTTGTAGGTTATTCATGAGAAATTTGGCATCATTGAGGGTTTGATGACCACTGTTCACTCCCTCATAGGTAAATATCACTACCATTTCTGATGTTGGAACTAATTTTTCGTTTCTGTTTTATAACAAAAGCAACCCATAAGACTATTGATGGACCATCAGCCATGGACTGGCGTGCTGGAAGGGGAGCTGGATTTAACATCATTCCCGGCACAACTGGAGCTGCTAAGGTGAGCATTGACATTTCTGTCACCTCTTGTGATTTTAATGATTTATGTTTTAGGTATCTATTACACTAAGAAGTTCATTTGTTAATTTGAAATAGGCTGTGGCTAAAGTGTTGCCAGCACTCAATGGAAAACTCATTGGCATGGCATTCAGGGTTCCAACCCCTGATGTCTCTGTGGTCGATCTCACTGTTAGGCTTGAGAAGCCTGCATCCTATGATGAAATTAAGAAAGCCATCAAATAGGGAATCCTGTCAGATTAACGATGAAACATTTATTAAAAATTTAACTCCTATATCAATACAACTAGTGACGATGGCTTCACCGCCGTTTAAAACTCTATAAAAACAACAAGTATTCGTTTCAAGCTTGATTTGTTAATCATGCATAGATGTTTGTAAAACTCTAAATACAAGTATTCGTTTCAATCTCGATTTGCTAGTCGTATAAAGATGTTTAAAATACAAGTATTAATGGCAAGGGTTCATTCTTTAGGTACAATTATTAGAATACTTGGGTTCTAAGCTATGTGCTTAGTGGATTAAACACAATCCAAAACGAAAACTAGGTACATTTCTTGCATTGTTTACAACCACTGACTTGCAACTTTATTTCAAGATTGGAACATGCAGTCAGTTTCGTATCATTGAAGCATGTGATGAAAGTGGCATGTGCCCAGAGATCAAATCATTAGAAAAGCTTGAATGAGGGATGGTCCCATTTTCTCCAGTTCATTTATCATATACTACTTTCAAATAATTAATTTGCAAAAGCTGGGCTTGGTATGCTATTGTTAAAGCAACTATACTTAAAGCTACATAACATAGAAGTCCATGTGCAAACAATCAAATATGACACAACAAACACTAGAACTTTGCAATATCTTTTTGAAAGGACCTTCCAAATTGTTTAGCAAGTCGTGAAAATAAGCACGTGGCTATAAATTTCAAAGCCCTCCAGAAAGTCGAACTGGAAATTCTCGAATGTGATGTTATGACTAGGTTTAAGGTCATACCGCATAAAGCTTATGCCAAAGTTACACAAATCCCTCTTTTCAGGAGTGAGTCGGCGAAGAGAAATGTTCGCGGCGGCCTTGGCCGCCGCGATAAATTTCTTGTATAGGTAAAAAACCTACAAACGTCTCTATACTAGAAGACATGTCTCCTCACATGACTAGAATTGCCACCTAGCGTGGTCACATGACACTTGCCATGTCATCAATCCTTGATCTATATGATCATTAATCCTATATTCTAATACTCCCCCTTGATCAATAGATCAAGAAGGATTGAACTCCCATTTGGCAAATCTTTCCCTCAAGAGAGAGAATTTAAATGCCTTTTAAATTTGAGAATTCAAACTCTAAACTCTAGACTTATTAATGCTACGAGGATGCCTAGATCATATAAGTTAGGCCTTCTTCCCCTTGGTTAAGATCATACAATGGGATCCTTCTTTAGGTGGAAAATGATTTAATAACCAAGCAAGGATCAATAGGTGGATGATCAAGAATAACTGCTTAACTGCTCGACCCCCTCTATACACCTCCTACTTTACTTTGGTTAACTCAAAACTTTGTTGGGCTAGCTATTATAATGTCAGATCTTTCTAAACTGAGTCAGGGAATCGACGTAGATTACAACCATGTAGATTACAACCATGTTGCAAGATAAAGCTTACAACCATGTTAAAAGATAAGAAGATTTTTTGCAAGATTAGATCGACGTAGATTACAACCATGTTGCAAGATAAGAAGATTTTTTGCAAGATTTGAAATTTTTTGATCGGACGTGGAAACCCTTCCTATTTTCCCATGCCTTTGGAAAATAGGAAGGGTTTCCATTTGAATTAAATTTTAAATTCTCGGGTGTCGTGCATATTTATGAGCGTGCACCATTAATGGGCGGCATCCGTCTTGAAAAGCGTGGTCCATAAATGTACGTGTCAATATTAAAAATATTAAAAAAATGGAAACCCTTCCCATTTTTCGCGGAAACCCTTCCGATTTTCAAATAGGATAATGAAAACCGGAAGGGTTTCTATGGAAATTTGAAAGGGTTTCCACGGGAGGCCAACCCAAATCGGGCGTACTTAAAACCATCGTATTTACCGGGCTATAATCTGCCATTTTGCACAATTTCCATGCGCTCACACTATCTCCCCCCGATTGGGGTTATTAAATAAATTAGTGGAAACCCTTCCGGGCTTCAATATGGAAACCCTACCGGATTTCCATGAAAACCGGAAGGGTTTCCATATCTTGAACCCCGGAAGGGTTTCCGTAAAGAAATATAAATAGATTATTTTTTGGGGGGAAGAGATATCCACCGCTAATTAATTGCTAGAAATTAATTCCTACGGCTATTCTTGAAAAGCTTTTTAGAGAAAGGGATTTTTTTTTGTCTTGTTCTTCTTCCGGCGATTTCTTTCCTGTAAGTGAGAATTAGAAGCAGATCAGGAAGTGTTTCAAGGGGATTAGGCAAAGGCGGAAGTGTTTCAGCGATTCAAGAACGGTTTTAGTGAGTGATTCAATCAGGTATGAATGAAGAAGCCAATGTTCCGGTGGATTTCTGAGTTCCTGAAGCATTGGCATTGGCCCTGTGTTTTGATTTTTTGCTTTTGCAGGAAAGAGTGCAAGGCCGAAGCTTTTCGTTTACATAACGCCGTAAGTTGGAAGCAAAGCGAAGCTGGAAGCTTTTGGTTTCGCAAAAACCGTGAAAGGAAGGAAACAAAACGAAACTGGAAGCTTTTGATTTCTGTAAGAGTGCACAAAAGGCTGGAAGCAAAACCCGCCGAATTCACAGGGTTTCAATTCAACTGATGGTAATTTCTTTTTTGGAAGGTTTCTATGGCAAGGCAGTAAGCACATGAAGCACAAATGAAGCGGCTAATCCAAGGTAAAATTTCTGTAATTTGTATGCTATTTTCTCTGGTAAAATTTCTGTAATTTGCATGCTATTTTCTCTATTAATCTGCCATTTCCTCAGCCGAATCCCTTCTCTGTTGTAAGGGGGCCGCTTAATAGTAAAAAATTATGGTGTAGATGCATCCGATTTCTCTTGAGAATTGGCAAACTAATTTCCACAAAACTATTACTTAACTTAAAACTTTGATCTTTCAAGACTGATAAGCCCGACCAGCTCTATGGTTCTTAGCTGTTTCGTTTCAGAATCAAAGGATACAGTGTGTTTTTTCTTGTACCTGCATTTCTTCAGATAGAAAATCCGGCTTCATATCCGGCCTTGTACGCTTCTAATCCAGTATTCAGCTATATATCTGCCCTTGAATCCGGCCTGTACGTTCATATCTGACTTGGATTCTGGCCCTGTTGGCTCACTTTCGGCCTTGCATGCTACAAATCCGGCCTTGATAGCTTATATCCGACCGAGTACCCAGCAGATTAGGCAATCCATTTTTCAGAACTTTTCGATCTAGGCTTGTGGAAGAAACAACCAAAAGCCTGATTTCCAATTTCTAGATTTCCTATGCACAGTATTGCTTTCAATTGGTAGTATTTTGTTTAGGGATGATGG
Source organism: Isoetes taiwanensis (assembly GCA_021234155.1). Taxonomy (NCBI): domain Eukaryota; kingdom Viridiplantae; phylum Streptophyta; class Lycopodiopsida; order Isoetales; family Isoetaceae; genus Isoetes; species Isoetes taiwanensis. Next base: position 8,474,432 of record JAJEKV010000035.1, on the reverse strand, counting down.
TACTGCTGATTCTTTATTTTGTAATTAAAGGCTGAGTCACAAACATTTGAGAAAGTACAACAAATAACCTAGAATCAGATGTTTGTCCATCTTGTTCATTATAGCATACAAATAATTAGCACATGCAATTAGCATGTAAATAATTGCATCTATTTCTTTGAAGAATGGCTTAATTCTAGTGAAAACTTTTTGAATCCTTTTCATCTTGAATGCTTGAAGGTGGAGCGCATTTACCAATTGGGCAGATCATGAATCCTCTTCGACATTCTTATTTCCTTATGATAAATATTAGAAACGCTTGGGTTTTAACCCAATCCAGAACTCCAAATGTATTGTGTTCAAATTTATAAATAAAAGCACTCAAAGTGTTATTTTTATCCTATCATTGCATCTCTACTTCTTCCTTTTGCTTATGTAAATGGTCATGGCAATAAGAAAAGCCTAAGGCTGTTCTCTAGCAAAGTAAAAAAGGGTTCTCTATATCCACCCAAATGGATTCTACCTTGACAGATTGTAGTGTATAGTTATAAGTCAAACGTGAACTAACAAATTCTGGTGCCATGATGCAACATAATAGAGTGCAACTTCACACGTACGCACTATCCTGGTCAAACATTGTACACGCATGGCAGTTTAATACACGAGATTCTAAACCTTCAATATGTTTGCACGCCTTCAATTCAATTCAATTTTAAGCTTTGATAACAAAATAATTTGACCGAAAGAACCATGATCTAAAACCAGGACTTCCCATAATTTGTACCTTGCAAGAAGTTCCATGTTATGTTGGGTGTTACGTGCCAGAATTTTTGAGATCATGTTATATTGGGTGTTAAGTGCCAGAATTTTTGAGATTAAAACTGATCTCAATTCTTAGTTAATATGGAGTTCTAACTGCATGTGGAAACCTAACCTATTTTCCTCCTCATGTGGAAACCTAACCTGTTTTCCTCCTCCTGTGGAAACCCTTCCTATTTTTCTCCTCCTGTGGTTCCACTCAAAATTTGAATTTTGAGTGACATGCGCTCGATGGACGTGCGCCTTAATGTCAGGCGTCCGTGTGGAAAGGCGTGAGCCATAAAGGCTCACGTGTGTAAATATTTTGAAAAAAAATAATTTTGTGGAAACCCTTCCGGATTTCCATGGAAACCCTTCCGGATTTTCCAATATGGAAACCCTTCCGGCTTTCAATGGAAACCCTTCCGGGTTTTCAAGTTCTGGAAACCGGAAGGATTTCCATGCCCTTCCGGGTTTTATTGAAAACCGGAAGGGTTTCCATTAAAAGCCGGAAGGGTTTCCAAGGAAAGCCGGAAGGGTTTCCATTAAAACCCAGAAGGGTTTCCGTGGGAGGCCAACCCAAATCGGGCGTACTTAAAACTATCGATTTCCATGGCTTTGATGTCTTCATATTTTTTTGTGGCATATTGCAGTGCGTCAGCGACAGGTTTAGGGCTGCCTCCTCGCTGTAACCCTCAGAAATTAGGGCTTAATTGCTTGGCATGGAATGCGCTTCTAAAATAGCATTAATTCGATCTCTGCTATGCCCATTCTAGATTCAGGAGTTTCGAAGGTCTGTAGGATGTATGCCAGCGCGTCTTCTGGAATTGCTTCTGGCATCGACTCTAGTTTCACAGCCTGTACTGGTGCTCTTCGAAGAACCAATGTTGTAAGTGCAGGAATACGATCTCTGTCTGCGTCGACTTCCCTTTTAGGGTTCGCAAAAATTGCTCCGGCTGGCTGCATATTCCTTTTCTTAGCACCTTGCATGATTGTTTCAGTGTTCACAATGTTTCTGTGGGGAATCAATTTTTTGCTTTGCTCAAATTCTGGGGCCTTATATGGCATCGCTTCTTTGAGCACGAATAATGCCTCCCTTGTGAAGACGAAGGCTGCCTCTAGCATCAGAACAACTGCCAGAGATTTTTAAGCTCTCCATCAATTGATATGGCACCATCGATTCAACATCGTCCTCTGTCTCTAGATCATGTGATACTCCTACCATGTTTTGCAATGCCTTCATGCACATATTTCGGTTTTCTTGTGCTACATTTTACAGCAAACAGGTCATCTGGATAATTCCAGTGTATTTGGAAGATTTGATTGGCATCAACGACATCGTCAAGGATATACCGGTGGGTCTGTGCTTTTATCATTCCTCTGATCAGCACCAGGGGTGATATTTTCAACAGATATCTCTGCCTTGAGTTGAGCATGATTTTTTCCCTTCAATTTTTCTTCTGCAGGTTTGCCTCTTTCCAGAAATTCCATAGCTTCTTTATAAGATTCTGCAAAAGAGTACCTTTCCATAATTATTTGAAGGAGCACATCATTGTCTTAATTAGCTTCACCTGCATCGTCTTTCGGTGCCATTGGGGCACGTAATTCATCCAGACAAATTTGATCCTTCAAATTCCATTCCATTACAGCATCTGTGCATGCCAGAGTCAAAGTATCTCATGCGGCAATTGTTATCTGTTGTCAGAGATAACAGAAAATCCCGGGCAGAATTTGTTATATGGTCATAAAGATTCTGTTGTCAACAAACAGTTAGTTAAGACTTTAGTTAAGTCTTTATGTTTTCAGTTAGCACAAGTTCTATTTATATAGCATGATCATGAGGATACAACTCATCCTTTTGTGTGATCCCACTTGATCGTTGTCTTCAGAAAGCGATGCACATGCGCATGTTACTTTCTTATCAAATTGAGCTTTCTATTTACATTCAATTTGAGTTTCAACAGGTTATGGGCCCACGAAGTGCTTAAACAAGACCGCTTAAATTAGTCTCATTTATCGTCTATTTTCTTTCCCTTTTCGACATGGAAAATAGCATCTTTGTCGCATCAACCGCCTTCGCCTTGTACCTAAGTTCTCGGCAAAGACTTCCATATGTGGAAGTGGAGGATCGCGATATGTTTTGGAAGATCACAATCTTTGGGGAAATTGTGGATCTCAACTCTCCTTCATCCCGATGGAGATAATGTGTTCTGAGGGTCTTGTAGTGGATCCGGAAAAGCAGATCGAAAAGGATCCTAAAGAAGATCCCAAGAGGGGTCCTAAAGAAGATTCCAAGAGGGGTCTAACTGATCTGGAGAAAGATCGTAAGGCAAAGCTATGGCTGTGCCAAGGATTAGAAGACACCCCTGCAAGATTGGTCAAGGGTGCCAGAACCAGTCGAGAAATCATGAAAATTCTGGAGCATCACTATGCCTCAAGAAATGCTTCTCAGCGTGTTCTTTTAGGCAGCCAGCTTTATGCTTTGAAGTTGTCTGAAAATGGGGATGTTACCGAGCATATCTGCAAAATGAAGGAACTCATTGACGATCTGGATGCCACTGGCGCAGAAGTCACTGAGGATGAAAAAGTCTGCTTACTCCTTAACAGTTTGCCTCCAAATTTTGCTGGGCTAGTTATCAATCTCCAAGGCAGGGTTGAGGATTATTCTTTTGAAGCTGATCTGGATCGTGTTTAGCAAGAAGCTCTGCGCCAACAACAGTCCCAATTGGTCCCTAAAGGTGAATCCTTGATGGTTGCTAAACTTTGTGATCAAACAGATGCTTTGATGCTTGCAGACTCAAAGGATCACTCTAGAAGACCTCAAAATCGTCAGAATCGGCGTCCTAGGCCAGACAGGAGCACAATCAAATGCTTTCGATGTCAAGAAATGGGTCAGTATGCCCAAGAATGCACTGCTCCTGCACCTGTGAAGCAACGAAAGCCACAAGGAGAAGACTCGGGTAATCTAGTGGAAGACCACAATTGCCTTGTTGAGGATTCATCCCTTGAATATTTATTTGCTGCCCATGAGCTCTCTGACACACATCTCCATGCCTGGTTCTTGGATTCTGGTGCCACAAGCCACATGACTCCCCTCAAGTCCAATTTTATCACCTACACTCCTCTTCAGACCCATCGATGTGTCAAAATGGGTGATCATTCTCAGCAATTTGGCATTGCTTCAGGTACTGTTGAGATAACTCTTCCTTCCAAAGATCAAGAAATGCGTCAAGGATGTCTTGCATGTTCTGGCCCGCAAAAGTCTTCTTTACGTTGAGTCGTATTACGATCTTTGGGCTTCTTGTCAAGTTTACCAGTGCAGAATGTCAAATATACAATGGTCTGGACAAACTCCTGTTCTCTGGCAGATGTTTTGGAAATCTGTATCAAGTCATTGGCTTCCCTCCTTCTGTTGACTCTGCCAATCTTGCCTTCATACCACCTTCTCCGCGAGTCCCTTTGGCACTTCCGCTAGGCCACATTGGTTTCCACAATCTTGCTCGTTTATCCCAAAGAGGGACGACGCGACATTCTCCTTCTCCATCTTCACCATGCAATGTTTGCCTCGTCGGCAAAGAACAACACTCGCTCTTCCTTTCCTTTGTCCTCGCCGACAGCCACCGGGCATACCTCCGGCTTGTTCCGCCCGGATCTATGCGGACCAATTTCTCCACCCACACATTCTGGAGCACAATACGTCTTGGTTTTCTGGATGATCACAGCCGAGAGATCTTCATTTTTTTGCTCAAAAAGAAAACATGAGGTTTTTTTTCAAACTTTGTTTCTTTTATGACCAGAGGGCTCCGGACTTTTCTGGGACATTCCTTGGCCATCCTGGCGCAGCGATGGAGGTGGTGAATTCACCTCAAATGAATTTGCTTTCGATTCGCAATCAACATGGAATTGGCATGAGGTTTCATCCCACGGCACTCCCCGCAAAATGGGCGAAGCGAAAAGGTAAATGTACTTTGATTAACATGACTTCATGATCTACTTATAGCCATGCGGTTCCGGCAAAGTTTTGGGGAGAGGCTATCCATACCGCTTCCTATATCATCAACCGTACTCCTCACTCTAGTATTGCTCACAAAATTCCTCATGAGATTTGGTGCAGTGCGTCTTTTTTTTCCTTAAACATTTTTAGTGTCTTTGGTCGCAAAGCATTTGCTCATATCCCTGCTGCTAAGAGATCCAAGCTTGATCCCCAAGCCATTCCTTGTATGTTTCTAGGGTATTCCAACACCACCAAAGGCTATCGATTGCTTAATCTTGCCACTCACAAACTCCTTGTTACCTGTCATGCTACGTTCAATGAATATGAGAGTTGCTTTTCCTGTGACGTCCCCTACTCGTATACGGTGCCCTCACCGTATACAAACAGAGTTCATCCCCATACCAGCTCCATGCTAGTACAGGGGCCCTCCACATGACACCGCAACCGTGGCCGGGTTCCGATTGGGAAGAGTGGAAGGGTCATTGCACCGTCTCCCTCAGGGCCTACCTAGCTGCGGAAGCGTAAACATATATGTCAGTAGCACATACATCAACATCATATGACCATCACGAAGGATGGTCCTCCACATATCTGCATAGACAAAGATCAGCACATCGCATAAGGAATCCTACCCAAGGCTCAGACTCAAAGGGATGGCCCGGCGGCTTGGGTCTCGAGTTCAAGGGTGCATTGAATTCATGGCAATGGATTAAAACTAGCATATGAACATGGCTTAGGGTTGTCCACTCCATCCGCCCCTCCCATTGCACTTTGCGAGTGGTCTCGAAAAGTGTCGGGACTGGCAGAGTGCCCGCCCGGATGCATAGCCAATGGGGCTACTCACGGGTTCATCCTCCCAGCCCGATGGGGCGGTGGGGATCACTCCCTCCAGATCTACATCTTTGACCCAAGGTGACTAGAGGGCCCCGCCGGGGTATTCGACCAACCCACTGGAAAGTGAACACCACTTCACTTCGGGTGTCGAGCCCATGCCTTGCCGCATCGCTAAAGTGGCAAGCCATTGGACCTAGTCCACAATGATCCCGGTAGGCTTTACACACCGGAGGGATGGCTTTCAAGAGTCGGACACATGAACCTCCTTCTTAGCCGTCCTCGCCCCTTCACCCACATCCCTGTGGCTCTTGTGCACGTAGAATCTACAAGGTGTGCTAGAGAGGCTACTCTAGGAGCATCAACTACAAAGCTTTGGGTCTCTACCCCCTTCCCAATACAAGGAGTTCATAGAGATACATCATCCATATACTTCACGAGAGAACTAAAGAACTAGATCTAATCTACAACATAGAGTTAGGTTCTTTAGTTAGAATCGCTATCTAGAGATCTAGAGGGGGTGCTATGGGCAATTTAATAGGCTAAACCTACTTGATTCTATGACTAAAATAGGATTTAGACTATCTAATTGGCCAAATACCCTGATCCTTGAGGGGCTCCTCCCCGACTGAGCTCGACCATCCCGCCGAGGCGGCTCGAATCAAGGGAAACTAAGGATGCAATTCTCCCGCAGAGTGGGAGGCGGGTTTTAAGCTTTGAGGCAGACCAAAACAGAGTTCTAAAGCCCTAAAATCGAAAATGGGCAAGTTAGGGTTCCCTACCCTATATAGACAAGGGGGGTGGCTAGGGTTTCCAATTGTCCCCTTTTGGCATGTGGGATAATTGGAAATGGGCCCACTTGCCTTTAAGGGCTAGGTGGCCAAATGTGCACACATGGAAATGTGTGCCCACATTAATGTGTACATTGGGAAATGTGCACATTAATTGCACCTATGGGTGTGGCCCACTTGGCATGAAGTGTCCACTTGGAAATGTGTGCCCACATTAATGTGTACATTGGAAAATGTGCACATTAATAGTTACACATTATATTTACAGCGAGTTACCCCTAGGGCTACCCACGGCTACACGCTAAGCGTGCGCTGTCGGTGGGAGTGGGCGTGTGCGGCGTGGCCGGCGATGCGGTATACGTCCCGGGCGTATCTTGTCTTTGAACGCGTCACATTCTCCCCACCTTGAAATGATGTTGTCCGCAGCATCGTGGGTCTCCCCACCTTAGGATCAACCTAACCTGCAATCAACCTGATACATACGAAAACTACCATAATCCTTACACATTTATTAAGATTACCTTAAGGTAATATTTTTATGACATTATCAGAACATTATATTATGAAACAACTTATCAATTCATAACAATTCTAAACAGGTTACTCCATAACTCACTTAACATGACAATTAGCGTCCGAGGTACTCTTCATTCCTTGCAACACATTCCAACAAAATTTGTGTTGCAAGTCTTCGTAGCTCGACCTCCTTGCCCTCCGGAGCGCTCTATTGGCTGCTGTGTTGACACTACGTTAGTACCATTTAATTATTAATAAAATTTTGGTTATATGGTGACCACCCCACCTATCTACATGGATGCATGGCTAATCTCCGGTAGGAAGAGGGTGAATCTTCCATTATGGCGGCGGAGACGGCGCCTATATGCCTATATGCGCTCATGCCTACACCTCTAGTTGCTTGGCGTGGAGGATATCCTTCTCGCGTGGGGAAGGAAGGATAGATTCCTCCTATCAAAGCATATATGGGGCTAAAGGTGCTTTCCCTATCAATGCATTCCTCAATGACCTCTTTTCTCTCTGGGCCGTCTACTTCCGGTGGGGCGTATAGACTTTCTAATCTACCTTCCACTGCCCAAGCGAAATGCGGTCATGCCTACATTGACATTACACCCGCCCTAGAGATCACCGGGTGGGTCCCATCATCGGTAACAACGCATCGACCCATACTAAGCATAGGTTGCATCGTGGATTAATCTTAATTACACAAAAATTAACCTACACAAATCGACATGCACGAGCGATTTCTTTGGAGATGACCTTGCCGTCCCATTGCTCCATAAACCGTGGATCTTTGCTTTACTAAATCTTTCTTAAAGTACCCGCGTCGCGTCTTCCAGCGGTAAGTGTTTCCACTTGACCAAATCTTTGGAGGAATTCGATCTCCTCGTTTTCTTGAAAGCTTTATCAAGAATCAATTACGAACTATTTCCGGTGTTCCTCAGTCATTTCCAACAACGTTGGGAATCCAAGACTTAAATGCGGATTTGGGTATGCTTCTTCAACAAACTCCGTGGAAGACCTTATGAATCTTTAGGTGTCTTTGGCAAGTCTAGCTTGTAGGATTGATTACCTACTCTCTTGACTATTACGAAAGGTCCAGCCCACCTTGGAGCAAGCTTCTTGCAATTCCGATCCTGAGCTTTGCACGCCTCACCTTGATCTTGAGCCAAACATCATCTCCAACTTTGAACTCTCTTCGCTCGATGCTTGCTCACGATGCTCTTCCTCGACGGCGACTTCTTGCTGCTAGGAGATAACCTCGAACTTCTTCCACAAGGCTGCGCATGTCGGCCAACATGCACACTCTGAAACTTCCACTTTTGACACGGGGTTGTGCCAAGTGTGCGAGTTAAACAGCGATAGCCATAATTGATCATAAAATCGGCGACATTTGGAATGATTCTGCTTTGCTATTGTATGCAAACTCCACCAAGTGAATAAATTCTTCCCACATAGTTTGCTTATTCCGGACATAGTTTCGTAGCATGTCCTCTAAAATCCTGTTGGTCCGCTCCGCCGGCCATCCGTCTCGAGGATGATACCCGTGCTCATGGATAACCGTGCGGATTGTGCAAAAGAGGTCTTGCCAAAAGCGCTCATGAACTTGGATCCCCAATGGAGATGATCTCCCTTGGCATGCCATGAAGCACGAAGATCTCTTTGGTGAAGAGCTTTCTTTGTATCCATAAATGCATGTATCGTGGTCTTGCAAGGCACAAAATGTGCATTTTCGACAACTTGTCGACTACTACCATCAAAGCATCTTTTCCCTCTTACGGTCCTTGGGAGTCCTGTGATAAAATCCATCTTTGATTACCTCCCACTTAGCGTTTGGCACCTCTAATGGCTCTAAAGCTCACGAATTGAAAGGCTCTCGCCTTTCGTCTGGCGACATAGCTGGCATTCCTTGATGTAGCGCTACACCGCTTCTTCATTCCAGGCCAATAATAGGCTGGCGCGCTGAAATATGTTTTCATGAATCCCGCATGGCGGCTATTGGGGCTGTTGTGCGTGTCGTGGAGGATCAATTTCCTTACACCCGATGATTCGCACGCATACGGCTTGTTCTTATGGTACAACAGGTTGCCTTCCTTCTTATAATGTTTAAAGGCTTCCCGCTCCTTATCTGTTCTAGCCTCCTTAGAGAGGCTTGCCCATACTTCCTTGAAATCCACATCCGTTGGCAAGGACTCTTCAATCTTCTTACCAAAGTCGCTGGAGATTGTCGAAATTGCATTGCAATGCACTCTAGTTGTCAGGGGATGCCTTGAAAGCGCATCCGCTACCACATTGAGCTTCCCTGGCTTGTAGACTATATCAAAGTCGTATTCTTCAAGGAACTCCATCCACCTTCTCTGCCTCAGGTTGAGGTGTGGTTGCGTGAATACATATTGGAGGCTCTGGTGGTCTGTATCCAACTGGAACTTCCTTCCCAAAAGGTAGTGCCTCCAAATTCTTAATGCCCTGACAACCGCAAGCAATTCCTGATCGTGCGTGGGGTAGCGCGTTTCGGCGTCGTTCATCTTCCTGGAATCATACGCTACCACCAGCTCTTCCATAAGCCGCACTTTTGTAGCTATCTTACTTTACGTCCGTCGCTACAAGCTTATCTTTCTCACGGGTCCCGGGGTTAAGGCTTGGGGCTGTTGTTAAAGCTTCCTTCAACAATTCAAACCACAGCGGGCTTTCTTGTGCCAATGCTGCGCCCAATCTTTCACTTTCTCAAAAGCCCTCGTCAAGTTACATTAGCGGGGCTGCAATCTTAGCAAAGTTCTTCCCGCGAACTTCTCAGAGTACCTATTAGTCGAAAGCTTTCGACTTCATGCACATTCTTGAGCGCCCGGCCACCTAATGGCGGCTTCAATCTTTGCGGGATCCGTCGAGATGCCTTACCGAGATCACATGACCCTAGGTACTCCACCTTCTACATTTGGAGAGTGGCGCCCGACAACTTGGCCAAAGTGGTGCCTCTTCAACTTCTCCGGCCTCTTCTCAAGTGTTGTACATGCTCTTCAAAGGGATGCTGCTATACACCAAAATGTCATCAAAGAAAACAATCACAAAGGTGTCTAAGAACTCCCTCAAGATGTCGTTCATGAGCCTCATGAACGTTGGCGGGGGCATTCGATAAGCGAAAGGGCATTACCGTGAACTCATAGTGCCCATACCGCGCGTTACGAAGGCCGGTCTTATGGATATCTTCTTCCTTTATCCTGATCGATGATACCGACCTTAAGTCGATTTTGGAGAAGATCTTTTGCACCTTGGGCTGATCCATCAAGTCATCGATGCGGGGAGCGCATACTTGTTCTTAATGGTGTGCTTGTTCAACCGCCTATAATCTATGCACATCCTTAAGCGCCATCCTTCTTCTTAACGAAGAGAATGGGCTCCAAATGGCGAAAACACTAGGTCTAATGAAACCTAGGTCCAGCCAGCTCCACCAATCGCTTCTTTAGCTCAGACAACTCTGCGTTGTCATTCTATATGGAGCCTTACTTGTTGGCTTTGTTCCCGGTTCGAGTGCAATCTACTTTTCGACTCCCCTATAAGGAGGGAGCTGCTTGATCTCATCCGGAAAGAGATCATGGAACTCCGCGATCGCCTTAGCTACTTGCCCGGCAACTTGTCGAGCACCTTGTCTTCTTTGCTTCCTTCCCATTCGGCTCACTAATCTCAAGCTTGAAGATGTATGCCACCTGCTCGCTCTTGATGCACTTGAACAACCTCTTAGAAGACATGCACGCATGATGGGAACAACTTCTTTACACCGTGATTTCGATGATCTTGCCGTCCGTTGGGAAGGTCACCTTCCGGGCTTTCCCGCCGATAATGGCCCCTGTGGCCCAAGGTACTCCATTCCTATGATCAAGTCATACTTGCCAATGCCCATTACTTCTGCCCCCATCCTGGATATTAATCCACGGCAAGTCGATGTCGGTTAATTCTCTTGCCCGCCCGTCGCGCTGCGCACCACTTGCTAAGACAAGCGGGTCTTGGCTTTGACTTTAGTGGCTTCAACTTCAACATTTGAACCATTCACGGGGATGCAAAGTTATGGCTACTTCACAGTCTATCAAGACTATGAAGGACTTGGCCTTGGCCTTCCCCTCTTGTGGAAATTATTTTATCTTGGCTCTCTAGCTTGCTCTGTATCTGTGCGGCAAAGATGTGGCACTCACCACGAATGTAGTCGCGGGCTTCATTGCCGCCGTCGTCGTCGACAGGCGTCCCAATCTCCTAACTCAGCTAGAGTCTGCGACTCATGACGTAAGGCGGTTTGCTGTCTATGGCTTTGGCTGGAAACACCAAGCACCCATTTGCTTTTCTATGCACTCCTGCCTCTTTTCCTTGGGCATACCGCTGCCAAAGGATCTGACCTTGCTTTGGGAGTAGTTTGACCCCTCCCGCTTGTCCTTGAAGGACACACCTGCTTCTTCTCTGCTTTGTTTCCCCGGTTTCCCACCATATGGGGCTCCTAGTTGGGCACGGATTTGTGCCCTAGGGCTATAGCTTCTGTCGCCTTGCCTTTATCCACGGAAATCGCATTTGCCACGCCCCACTATTCTCGAGGTCCCGACCACCCAAGCTTATAGCCTTGGACTCTCCTTGATACTATCTTAGGGTTTTATTGCCTCACAAGCTTGCGGATCTCCTCATTCAGCCCCTCAATATAACTTTCAACCTGCATGCTTCTCCCCCAACTTTGGCACATACACCTTAGCCTCATGAATTCTTCTCATATATTTCTGGACTGATTTGTTTCCCTGTTGGAGCCTATAGAACTTCTTTGCATCATCTTTGGACTTATGTTCCTTGGGACATAATGGGCGCTTGAAGGCTTTAACAAACTTCACGAACTTACAAGCATCCCTGCTTAAGCCATGTGCCTTTGCATAACCCTTCCACCAAATCCGTGCGGCTAGTTGGTCTAGTTGAAAACATTTGCCACTCTTCCTTTGTCTTTATCCTTCATGCCATAAGCATTGCCGGTACTCACTCATTTCATCCGCCATGCCTCCTTCTTCTAATCGACTGTTCTCCCCACGAGAACTGTTCGATTCGGGCCTTCCATACATTGCCCGGTGTGGAATCTACCTTCTTCCGTAGTCGAGGCCACAGGTGTCTCTTTGTCGTCCCTCACGGGGTGTTCCTCTGCCTTCCCTCTTGATTGTTCCTTTGCCTTCCATCTTTTTAGGTCCGAGGCCTATTCTTCCTCTTCCTCGGTCGGATCGAGTCCTGAACTTGAGTCGGAAGATTCGGACTGGAGGATCTTCTTCTCTTGCTCCTCTTCTTGTCCTTCCTTTCTCCGGGGCTTCGCTTAAGGCGGTGGCGTTGCCCAAGAACCCATCGCCTTGTGGACGGCAAGGCCTTTATCTCGCTCGGTGTCCGTCCTCATCGGGATATCTCCTCCTCTGGGGTCATGGGTTCCATATCTTCAAATAGGTTCCTTGCCGGGTGGTGCAGGGAGTGCCGCTCTTCTATAAGGTCTCGCGGTTAATCGTTCCCCTGCGTTTAGGCCTCTAGCTGCATACACAAGTAATTCATGGCTATATGGTTAGTTTCATTTGTTCTCTTGCATTGTTTATGTTTGTTGGTATAATTGTGGGGCAAAAATATATTAACAAAACATTTAAAGTGCAACGAATTGTATTATATATCATATAATATTTTAATACAAAAAGTTTAGGGATCAAGAGTCTAACTAATCTTGAAATCGCGCCCATTAAGGCGGGTTGTCTTCAAGAAACTTCTTAACTTGGGTCGTCCCTACCCAGTGACCCAAGTTCTGATGATGCTGGCCGACGAGCCTCCCCTCGTAAGGCTCTCACCAAATCTTCTACCCTACGATTGGGATGTAAGGGCCGCGGTCACCCCCAATCTCGCTTTGGCGTGGATGGGGTATGGCGAAGTCGAAGAGGTCGAGTGCCATTGCCCTCTTGACTAAGGCAAGATAGTCGACGTTTGTTGCTATTGAGCATGCTGCTTAGAAGCCTCGAGAGTGCAATCAAAGATGAACACTCCTTCTTCACCTCTGGGATGAACTTGCGGTGTATTATACCGCTATTCTCCCATCCATCGGCCGTGACAAGTAGTACACGGCGACACGTCGACGTTGGTAAGCGAAGCTTCTCAAGCTTGTTTGGCCTCCCGACTACATCTTGCTTACAGACTCGTCGACCTCAATTTGGTCAGCTCCATGTAGTCTTCAATTGTCGCGGTCGAGCCTCGAGGTCGATTCCTTCTCCCTCTTGCCGGGGTGGTGTCGAAGGACTTCGGCATTAGGATGCTCGTGGTCTTCCCACCGGATCCCCATCTGTTCTTGGGCGCGAGGAACTCCTCCTACGTTGGCAGCTCATTTCGTCCATCATTTGCCTGATGCTTCTTTGTAGGCACGGATATGGGAGGTCGTTTCCCACATTGTAGGTGTCGGCCTCCCTCACTTGAAGGAAAGTCAGGGGGCTCCCGGGGCGATGAAGTCGATCCATGTCGATTACTTGCGGTTGGTGGAAGCGATTAGTCCAACCGAGCTCCCTCTCCCCGCATTTGGGGAGGTTACGGATGTCGTGAGGAGTAGATACTCCTCTCCGTTGATATTGATAGGGGCTAGGCTTGATGCCTAGCCGAGTGGAAACAACTCCTGATGCCTACTTTCTGCTTTCGAAGTTGATCAGCTCTGCTACGCTTGGGCGCCCGTTCTTGTAAGATGTCGAGCTCCGTGTATCCTTCATCGTCCGACTCCTTCTTCTCCTTCTCTTGCTTCTTGTTCTGTTGATCTTTGCAAAAGCATCTACTCTTCCTCTTGCCTTTGCTATGGGGTCTACCTCCGCCGAGGAGGATAGGAGTTACTATCATCGGGTTTTGTTGGTGGGATAAGAAGATGGCTAGGGCTGCGATGTAAAGAGAAGTACTTGGTCTGTTGTTTGTCGGGGGACCATGTAGTCGAGCAGCCTCTGCGCCTTATTAGTTAAGTATTTGGCGATGTTGGGGACATGCCCAAAGTACTTGAAGGGATGGGGGGAGCGAAGTATCCTATGCAAGGGGGACTTGAACAAGGGAGGGTCCTACCCTAGCCTGAAATTCCGCTAGCACCGCCTTATATCTTTGGGGGTTGCATTTAAGCGTAGCTTGGATGTCAATTTCTTTCCCAAAGACTTGGAAGATGTCGTTGACATCCGCCAGCGGCATGGGCGTTTGTACCATCGCCCAAGTCGGCGATGGCCATTGATCTAGCAAAAGAAGGGGTATCAAGCGGATGCGAAAGCGCCTCGAGGGCCGGAAGATCGCCTAATTGTGGGAGCAAATTTGCGGGGGTGCTAAATGAGAAATGGGGGACTTATTTATAGAATTGGGGAAAACCCTAATTTTTGGATGACCTAGATTTTACTAAGATTAGGCAATTCTGATCTATTAAGGGATGCAATTGCAAGTTTGAAGACTATTTCTAGGGTTTGAGCATGCTAAGAACAACGACTGAACCTATTGTACAATTTGGAGATCAAAATGGTATGAGGTCTCACCGCGTGTTTCTAAGGCCATTTTGAGAATGTCGAAATCTGTCCTGGCGCGACGTGTGAGACATGGGTCCTAATTGGGCTAGGCTTACTCAATTCAAGTGATCTAAGGCTGTAATTCCACTAAACTCATCGAGTTAGGCAGAATTGACCCCTTATTTGGTCGATTTGGAGTTGTTTTGGGCATTTTGGGCATGGTCTCACCGTTCGCCCGGCCGATTTTGAGAATGTCGAAATGCATCTGGCGCGGCGACGTGTGAGACATCGTCTCAATTTTGGCTCAAGGCTCCAATTTAATTAAAACAAAAGCTAGGGATCGATATCTTAACTTATTTAAACAAGGTTTGACACTTCATTTACACAAAAATTTCTTTATATTAACAAAACTTTACAGTTATTTACAAAATCTCAAGGCCATTCTCCCTTGATGTGTGAGGCCAGATGCATGTCCTGCTTCATGAGGGTGACCCTCTTTGCGTGTACTGTGCAAGCCGTTGAATCTTCAAAATGCTGCACTATTTTCGCCGGTAGCCTCCTCAAACACAACGACATCTGCCGGGGTCCACGCCAAGATGTTCATGTTATATTCTTGCATAACTTCGGACCAAGCGTTGGAGCGGCGGAATCAGAGTCCAGAACTCTTACGGAAGTGGCGGATCTCCCAGAGGGCCCTGCCTTCTAACTTCTTCTTCTTACTCCGCTTCTTACACGGTGCTCGGGAGGCTTGGGCTGGGTGGCGGTGGCAGTGCCTTGTGGGTACTCGGGCCTTATTTGTCCTCACCCGTGCTCACGGAAGTAGGCATTGTATGCCTCCACTTCTCCATATAGGAGTTGCGTTCCCTAATCCTCTTCATGGAGACCTTCACGGGGTCTATCACATATCGCCTTTGGGGTCGTGGGGCTTTAACCCTATCCCACGTCCGGAAAAGGTGGGGGCTTATTAGCTGTCCCGAGCCTCCTCACGTTCTTGGGCTACGTGCTCTTCCTCCTCCTCTCGACCGGGGTTTTGAAGAGCTTGCTCGCGTCCTCGCAAGACGTACGTAGTCCTCATCTGAGTCGTCGGTGGTGGGGGTCTCCTCTCCCGGCGGCTCGTTGATGGCCAGGACCCAGCGGCTCGCTTCCCGACCTTTACCGTTTCCCTTTTACACGCCTTTACGGCTTTTGGCCTTCCTCTTCTTGGAGCTGGCGTAAGTGGATCCTCTTCGACTCTTTGTCCCTTTGCTCCCGGCTCTTTGGCTTCATACTTGTGAATGGCGTGCAAGGTCGACCTCTTCGTCCGGGGTGAGGATT
Organism: Isoetes taiwanensis; assembly: GCA_021234155.1. NCBI lineage: Eukaryota > Viridiplantae > Streptophyta > Lycopodiopsida > Isoetales > Isoetaceae > Isoetes > Isoetes taiwanensis. The sequence goes on along the minus strand of JAJEKV010000035.1, from coordinate 8,458,716 downwards.
ACGTGTTTCTTGCTCCTCTCTTCCTTGCTCTTCTGCTGTGGATCTCAGCCTGGGGTTGCTCACGGTGTCGATTAGTCCTTTGCTCCCTCTGCTCCTCACCGTGGGTTGGTATTCCCACGAGGAGTTGGTCACATGGGCGCCCTACACCGCTCTATTTGTTCTCACTTCTTCCCTCCTCTGTCGCGATCTCCTCGAGGATTTGGTGCATGACATCCGTCCATTAGATCTCCTAAGAGCTCTGTATGTGCTCGGATTCCGATCTTCTTCTTAAACCGACGAAGATTCGGCCCGTCATGGAGAAGGCGTTCCCGGAAATTACGTGAAGGAGGCCGGGCGTTGGAGGATCCGGCCGGCTAGGCTTCCTTGCGATGCCGCTTTTGTGCGGGCCATCATTTTACGGTTTGTCGTCGAAACTTACGCCCGAAAGATGCCTTTGGCAATCACGGCGAAAGTTCTGGGGAAGAACACGAAAAAATGGGAGGGGCTAGGTCTATTTATAGGGCCAAATTTTAGGTCAACTTTTAAACTACCTTTTTGGGTTGTCTAAAGCATCTAAAACACCTAATTAAGCAAGGTCTCACGTTAGTTCCCACCCGATTTTGAGAATCTCAAAATCCGTCTCCGGCGCCGACGATGTGAGACATGGTGGGGCCCACTACTAAATTAACATGTAACATGCTAATTCTACTGATTCTTAGCTTAAATTTAGAATTATCAAGCTATTTTACCGTAATTTACAACTTTTTGGTGTCAAGGCGAATGTCTCACGTTATCGCCCGGCCGATTTTGAGAATCTCCGAAATCGTCTGGCGCCGACGTGTGAGACCACCCTACTTTTTGATGTTGGCTCACCATTTTTTAGTCTTTTTACATTTTTATTCATTTTAAAACTGTTACTAGCTTAGCATAACTACAAAATGAAAAAAAAATTTCCCCATTTTCGAGGTTCAAGGGTCCTATCAAGTTAGTGCTCTTGGGGAACATGGCGATTCTTTGCTCTTGGTCTCCAAGAACATAGCTCGATACCAACAACGGATCGCCCCTACTGCATTATCACGGTGCCCTCACCAGTATACAAACAGGAGTTCATCCCCCATACCAGCTCCATGCTAGATACGGGGCCCTCCACATGACACCGCAACCATGGCGGGTTCCGGTGGGAAGAGTGGAAGGGTCATTGCACCCGTCTCCCTCGGGGGCCTACCTAGTCGGAAGCGTAAACATATATGTCGGTAGCACATACATCAACATCATATGACCATCCGCAGGATGGTCCTCCACATATCCGCATAGACAAAGATCAGCACATCGCATAAGGAATCCTACAGGCTCGGACTCAAAGGGATGGTGGCGGCTTGGAGTCTCGAAAGTTACGTTGCGAGGCCGAAATTCATGGCAATGGATTCGGCCGGCATATGAACATGGCTTAGGTTGTCCACTCCATCCGCCCTCCCGTGCACACTTTGCGAGTGGTCTGAAAGTGTCCGGACTGGCCTGTAGCCCACCGGATGCATAGCCAGCGGGGGCTACTCACGGGTTCATCCTCCCGATTCAGATGGGGCGGTGGGGATCACTCCCTCGAGAGATCTACATGCTGACCCAAGGTGACTAGAGGGCCACTGCCCGTATTCGACCGAACCCATCGAAAGTGAACACCACTTCCGCGGTGTGAGCCCATGCCTTGCCCGCCGGTGGCAAGCCGTTGGACCTAGTCACAATGATCCCCGAAGTAGGCTTTACACACACGGAGGGATCGTTCAAGAGTCGGGACATGAACCTCCTTTCTTAGCCGTCGGCCCCTTCACCCACATCCCTATGTGGCTCTTGTACCTGAGCGAATCTACAAGTGTGCTAGAGAGGCTACTCTAGGAGCATCAACTACAAAGCTTTAGGTCTCTACCCCCTTCCCAATACAAGGAGTTCATAGAGATACATCATCCATATACTTCACGAGGAACTAAAGAACTAGATCTAATCTACAACATAGAGTTAGGTTCTTTAGTTTAGAATCTACTATCTAGAGATCTAGAGGGCTGCTATGGGCAATTTAATAGGCTAAACCCTCGATTCTATGACTAAAATAGGTTTTAGACTATCTAATTGGCCAAATACCCTCGATCCTTGAGGGCTCCTCGACTGGTGCTCGACCATCTGGCAGGCGCCTTTCGAATCAAGGGAAACTAAGGATGCAATTCTTCGGTAGATCTGGGGGCGGTTTTAGTGTTGAGGCAGCCAAAACAGTTCTAAAGCCCTAAAATCTAAAATGGGCAAGTTAGGGTTCCCTACCCTATATAGACAAGGGGGTGGCTAGGGTTTCCAATTGTCCCCTTTGGCATGTGGGATAGTTGGAAATGGGCCCACTTGCCTTTAAGGGCTAGGTGGCCAAATGTGCACACATGGAAATGTGTGCCCACATTAATGTGTACATTGGGAAATGTGCACATTAATTGCACCTATGGGTGTGGCCCACTTGGCATGAAGTGTCCACTTGGAAATGTGTGCCCACATTAATGTGTACATTGGAAAATGTGCACATTAATAGTGCACATTTTCTGGCGAAGTTGCCCCCCTGGGCTACCCACTGCTACACGCTAAGCGTCGTACCACCGGCCGGGCAAGCGGTACGCGTGCGCCAGCGGAGGCAATGACGTATACGCCTTGGGGGCGATATCTCGTGTCTTTGAACGTCACATTTCCCTTCCCATTACCTCATCCACTATTGAAGTCCCTATGGATTATGTGTTACCATCAGCCCCTTGCCTTGTGCCATCTCTTGCGCTGATCACTCCGGCAGGGCCTGCTCCAATCATGCCATCGTCTCATGATCATTCTCCAGCACCCACTGCCGGCCGATCCCATGTCACCACCATCTGGGCCAGATCCGGATACTTCTCCATCCAGAGCCCCGCAAGCTCTGCGCCCATGCCGCGTCAACCTCCTCGCTTGGACCCGCGATTCTGACATGTTGGTAGAAGAACCCATCCTTGAACCTCGCTCTTACTGCAGGGCCATGGCATCTCCTCATCATGCCGCAGTGGCTTCTTGCCATGCAAGCCGAAATACAATCTATCCATGCCAACCACACTTGGACTCTTGTCTCACGCCCCTTTGATCGCACTATCATTGGTAGTCATTGGGTTTTCAAAGTCAAATATAATCATCTTGGCCATGTTGATCGCTTCAAAGCCCGTCTTTGTTGCCCCGCGTGGTTTCAATCAAGTCGAAGGCCTTGACTATGCTTTGAAACTTTTGCCCCCGTTGTAAAATTCCATCCATTACGCCTTCTTCTTGCTTATGCCACTCAAAACCATTACTATATCCATCAAATGGACGTTAACAATGCCTTCTTACATGGTGATCTCAAAGAAGAAGTGTACATTGAGCAACCTGAAGGTTTTGTTGAAGCTGCCAACTCCACCAAAGTCTGCAAACTCTCCAAAGCTCTCTATGGCTTAAAACAAAGCTTCACGTTCTTGGTATGACAAGCTGGATCAAAGCCTTATCCATCTAAAATTCTCCAGCCAATCTGATCCCAAATTCTATTTTTCCTTATCTTCCCATATCTTGATCATCCTGGTATATGTGGATGACCTTCTCATCATTGCTGATTCTCTCACTGCTCTCAATGACCTCAAAATTCAGCTCCAAAACCAATTTCATATGAAAGATTTGGGCCAAGCCTCTTATTTCCTTGGCATGGAAATCCGCCACGATCAGTCCAACGGAACCCTCCATCTCAACCAATACAAGTACCTTATCGATATTCTCAAGAACGATTTCAAATGCTACAATCTAATTCGGTTTCTACACCTCTCGACCATGGCGCCCATTTTTAATGCGACGAACCCTCCTTGCTCACCATCATTTGACCATATCCGTCCTTTCCTATATCGCGACTATTCTTGTCCTCTTGAATTTTGCAGCTACCTATACACGCCCCGACCTCTCCTTACTATCAGGTAAACTCACAATTCTGCCTTGACCCTAAACAGACCCATTGCGGCGCCTTGAACGCCTCCTCCGTTACCTTGCCGGAACAAGAAAACATGGCTTATGTTATCAATCACGTGAGCATCCCTCTCTTCAAGGATATTCGACGCCTTGATTGGGGAGTGACCAACATGACCGCAAGTCCATCTCCCGGCTTCATTTTCACTTATGGAGTCATCAAGTATCACCGGAGGCAGCAGAAAATGCAAATGCGTGGCATTATCCACCACCGGCCGAAGTATGTTGCTCTTACACATGCCAAAGAAGAAGCTATCCGGCAACGCGCCTCGGTCTTGAGCTTGGTATTCTTTCCTCTCTGGACTTCTCATTCATATCGATAATCGGTGCCATGGCATTGCTAAGAAATCCGATGATGCATCGCCGCGATGAAACACATTGATCCGCAATACCATTTCATTCGTGATCTGATCAAAATGGGACAATCCTCCTTACCTATTGTCCCATCAACACATGCCGCAGATATGATGACAAAGGCTTTTTAGCCCGCATCAAGTTCTCTAAATTTGTGGACTTTATCCACTTGGTATGTCTCCGAAAAGTGGGGGCTATGGTTGACAAATGAGCCACACCTAGATTTTCTATCTCGAAGTGGGGTGTTATCTTTGTCGAGATAACGTAAAATCCGGCGGAATTTGTTATATGGTCATAAAGATTCTGTTGTCAACAAACAGTTAGTTAAGACTTTAGTTAAGTCTTTATGTTTTCAGTTAGCACAAGTTTTATTTATATAGCATGATCGTGAGGACACAACTCATCCTTTTGTGTGATCCCACTTGATCGTTGTCTTCTGTAGCAGTGCCTGTACGCCTGCATGTTACTTTCTTATCAAATTGAGCTTTCTATTTACATTCAATTTGAGTTTCAACAGCAATTACTTCTGCACTGGGTGCGTCCTGAACCTATGTATATAGTGCTTGTGGTTCATACCCTGTAACTAGATGTGCTTCATACCCCGTAAGATCTTCTGTTTCGTGGTGATCTTGAATCTTCATTACTTCAGGAATGGTATCTTCCTGAATTGGCCCTGTGCACTTGTTGGCATCCCCATGGAATAATAGGACGTCTCCTATTTCCTTTCTGCCTGGTTTCTCTTGCTTGAGAAAATCTCTTCTGCAACCATTCTTCTGCCTCTTTCTGCAAACAATTGCATTCTTCAAGAGACTCTTCCTTCTCCTTAAAAATTTCCTCAAGGAAAGAGCTCTTCGGAAATTCTTCTTCCATAATCAAACAATTTGATTCTTTAAATCCCTTACTTCCATCTGATTGCATTGCTGCATTGCTTGATGTTAAGTCTCCTAGGATCGATTCAGAGCTCAGGCTCTGATACCATCTTAAATATAGAGAGCATGAAGAATATATTGGATAATCAGTCTATATCACCCAAACATGGCTTGTACATAAAGAACCAGTCTATATCACCCAAACATGGCTTGTACATAAAGAACCTACAAAACGACACGTCTCTATTTGTAGGACACGTCCCTATGCTAGAAGACATATCTCCTACCTAGGCATGGTCACACAAAATCTTTGTAAAAAAATCCTTCATTTGCCAACAATTTATACAGGGCCTATTTTATGAGCAATAGCCCAACATTGCAGGTAATCCCGGAAGCCAAATTTTAAGCCGAAATTGCTACTATGCCACAAAAATCAGATCGAAGCAGAATAATATAAACCATACATGATTTGAACATCTGCTTGAAAAATTCATGAATGAAGCCAACGTTCTGGCCGAAAGCTAGAAATGTATCCCATTCTCCCATCCATTTTGAGAGCAACATAGGGATTCACAATCAGGCTCACAAAAATCGAAATCGAAGTATTGGCTAGGAGAAAGGACGGAATTGCAATTACAAATAGATAGTTTTTGGATCGGCCTTGTTTCTAGCTCTTAAACAAACCATCTTTGAGAAGCCCAAATTACTCTCAACCAAATTGGGCTTTATAGCATTGATTCTAGGCTACTCTAATGCCTTCTAAACACCAAGTCCTATAAGAAACAGAGCATTTGGCGAAATTTAAATTTGATATGGCTCGCATTTTTGCAGCAGAAGTTTCTATTCGTGACAATAACCCCTGGGGGATGCACCTATTATATAGGGGGTATGCCACCTGCGTGCAAGGGGTTGGCAAAAACCCCCTTGTATACGTGTTTGAATTTTTTCAAGAACCCCCTTTCCAGCCACATACAGTGCCAAAATCGCCCTAAAAACTCCAAAAAACTACCCCTAGGACGAGTATATGTACGGTTTAAGGGAAAAACAAACCCTTTCGGGTCACTCACGTGGTTTGTACGGCCAAAACTATGTGAACCCCCCTTGCAATAACCGAAGAGCTTCCAGTTCAATTCCTTTCTGTACGCAACCCTTAACCCAAAAACCTTCAGTTCAATTTCTTTCTGTAAGCAACCTGGCATTTTCACTGCAAAAAATCCATTGCCCAACTCTGAGTGTGTCTGTCTCAACTGGCACAGAATTACAGCCTTGATTTTGCTCAAAAACACTACATGCAATTGTTGGAAATAGTGAAAACCGTCTTCCCACAACCCATCCAAACAGCAACCGAACCCCACTCGCTTGCCACAGAGAAATTGTGAGGTTCAGAAGCAATGGATGCTTCAATCCGACAACTTGCTAGAACAACCCTTTCTATTTAGATAATTGGGTGAAATACATGCTTGACTTTGAGGACGTTTTGTATCGTATGTGCAAAGGATTGGGCAGCCAATTTGGTTTAGAATATCGCATAATTTCCATGCATTACGTAAGGCCACACAATTTCACCACGCAATTTGTGGCAATTTGATGGCCACGAACTTCAAACATGTACGGTCGGATGGCTTCCTCATGTAGTCTCACGGCACATTTCTTATTATCGTTCATTTATGACCATTGATCACTGTAATATTCCCTCTATTATTCCTCGCAGAGCATTGTGGACCGTTCGTTGACTCCATGATGGGGTCAAATTGCCATTTCCACATCAGCATAAGATTTATAAACCATTGTCTGGGGTCAACATACAGCTGTGTCACAAATACTCATGCAAAAGAGGGGAATTGAACCCCCTGCCATTAGAGGCAGACCCAGCATCATATGACATCTCTGTATAGACAACAACTTGTCCCGTCCATTACCACTATGTCCATCCATTTGAACGGAGGCACTCCTTGTGTGCCTGTAACGCTTCTCAAAGTAGCATTGCGCAGACAAAATGAAACAAAATCAGGGCGATCAGACAATGGGTTTCTCCATCGTTCAGTAACCTCAGAACCCCAGTTGCCACATAACTCAGCACAAAATAAAATGAACTCACATAAAACAACAAAATTTGAAAATTTGAAAGAGTATGCAGAACCAGACCATTTCCAAAGATGCAAGAGACCCCTTAAGCTTTAAATGGAACCTTCAACAGAAGCACTTTAAGGAATCATGGTGGCGGGATTATGAACATGTGATCTTACCTTAATGCATGCAAACCCACATTGAACATGAGGCATGAAACCCATACATGTTACTGCGAAACTGCCCAAGCAAACAACTTGAACATTTTAAATGTCACATCATAGCCACAGATTCCTTACCCGGTTTCTGGATTCCGAGATAGAACGGAAAAGGGGAAAAAGATCCAAATCGAGATCTTGTATTGTCTAAAAGATTAAGCTCTTTGGCTGCCATTTATGTTCAGAAGAAGTGTGTTGGAAGCAGATCTCGACAAACATGGTTGGAAAGCAAAAAGCGGGGTTGAGCGGATCGCGAGAAGTAGCTATGGCGATTTACCACGAACAAAACTAGGGCTTCAGAACACTCACCCATCCGAAAGTGTAGAACGGACTACTCCATAGCCGTTTTCCAAGTACTTCAAAGCATTTTATATCTATGAGCTTCACTATATTTAAAGTAGAGCTCGAATCGACCATGCTCGGGTACATCAGATTTCAACCGAGCGATGCATGCAGCTAGAAATAAAAGAAAAATGGGCGTGCCTTTGCAACCCCTGATCTCCAATTTACCATAATGGGGATGGGTTTTCCCCCATACATTTAACTCCATTTACCACAGAGAAAACTCGGCTTCAAGAACTTTTGGCTATGGCGATAGATTAGGGTTATGCCGAGCCGTTTATGCCGGTTATGCCACCATTTTGAAGCTTAATGTACCGTTTATGCTCAAATCCAGGTATCTTTGCCCACACACGCTCAAATCCAGCGGTCTTTTCCATTCTTTTTCGCCCGCCACGTACGGAATCTAAGGCTTCAACAAAAACAGCAACTTAAATTCCCGCAGACGGAATCTAAGGCTTCAACAATCAAGCTAACACTATGCTCGACTTTACCTCCAACGAAGCCAAAGAAGGCCGCCCCATTATTTTATTCTTCCTCCCTAAGCCTCAAGCGTGGTCACTCCAATCGACAACACGGATCTCGGCTCCGACTCAACTCCATGGTTTTGCCATCCACTACCGTTCCGCCATGAAAAAAAAAAAAATTCCACTCGGATCAAACCCAGGCGCCACACCGTCAGCAAAATTTTCTGATTGGCATATACATTACATGCTCCAAACCATTGCAAACCTTATGTAAGAGCTCCCCCATTCCACATTTTTGCCACCTTATGTAGCAAGGGTTTCAATCCGAGCCCTCGAACACAACGAGATTTTTAACTTGGGCCCTCGATATAGTATATTCACTAGCATCAAAAGGATATTTCATCACCCCAGCTCCCAAGGGTTTGCCCATTCGGGCTCCCAAAAATACCTATTATTGTTCAAAGAAAAAAGATATCTACAAAATACACACAGTGGTAATTCCTATTGATTTGCCAAAAAAACACATCCTAAACATAGCCAAATCAACCTTAAAGTCATTTTGACTAATAAGGGATACAAAAACTTGTTGGCTTCAGTATAAAACTTGTTTCATAAAAAAGCCATGACTCTCGAGGTTGCATCTAGTTCTTGCATATCAAACATATTCACACTTTAAATTAAATTCCCCCTAAAACCCCCTTTGGTTTTGGTGCATATTCACACGAGGGGTGACTCCGGGGCAGCGAGAGCCCCTTTTATACCCCCTAAAACAGTATAATACATGCATGAAATCAACACAATTGAGTACATTGCCTCAAACCTTATAGTATTTCGCAACTCTCATTATATAGTATAAAAAAACTTGTACGAGCATGATCGCTATCTACGGTCCAAATCAAAGAATAAGTCGTGAATATGCCTATCTAATAGCTCTCGTTGCCCGGAGTCACCCCTCGTGTGAATATGCACCAAAACCAAAGGGGGTTTTAGGGGGAATTTAATTTAAAGTGTTGGATGTAATGGTTTGTGTTAACTAACAAATTTTTTGGCCCCTTCAGGGCCTTGGGGATGGGTTAGAGATGGATGAAGAAAGTTGATGTATCCAACCAACCATAATGACAACACATCAATAAGGTCTTCGCCATGTGAAGGTGGTGGTTGCGCTGATGGTGGCGGGACTAATTGAACTTGATCTTCATTTATAGGGTTCTCTGTTATAGCAATAATGTTTGGATCAACATCGTGTTGACTTCAGGGGTCAGAGGAATGTCATGTGGAATTGATGGATTGGAGATTCTATAGTCTGCATTAACATAAAGGAAAGAAATTGGTTAAATTGATATTAATTTAGAAAATAGAACTTTAATAGCGAAATAAAATCGAATCAAATAAAAGCTTTTGACAACGATATGCTCTACAATAATGTTTTTATTCACAAACCATTGCATGAACATCAACGGTACTCTGCAGTAACAATTGATGAGGTTCATAAAGAATCAATGACACTACTTTATGGGTTGCCTGACCTTGGTTTAACAGGTGAAGAGAATAAGCCAATTTGGTGATGTGGAGTAGGTTTCTATAATGGAAGATGAAGCGAGATCAAGGGTAGAGGTTTTGAAGCAAACTTGCTCTGTTAGCGTTCCACGTGTTGTTACTCACAATGAAACCATTGTTTATCAATCCATATGATTTTGAATGCTCTACCTCTAGCTTAAAGGTAATGCATGATTCACCTGCTGGTTTGATTAAAGTTCCAAACCTACAACATAAATGCATTCTTGTAGCCACCGTTTGGCTGATCTGCATGATTCAGAAAAGGGCGTGGAATAATTCGCCTGTTGTGTGCACAAGAATCCGTTTGTTGATTGAAGATAAAGGCTGGCTGCTATGAGCAATCCGGCAGGCCAGGAATATCCAAGAGTTGGAAGCAAACAAAGGGCCTAAACTCTAGACTCTTTTTGAATCTGCAGCAAATCTTAGAACAGACAAAGGGAAGGAAACATAGGCGGGTTTTGCAGCACTACATTATAGAACCAGGAAACCAATACCTTGTAGAAAAAATCAATATGCTAACTGAAGAAACATTAAAAAACAAATACCTTTGTAAGTGTGAGCAAAAAATCCACCTCGTGGTAGCAAAAATCCACTCCAGCAACAAGAATTCAAGAGGGCAAGTACACATGCACACATGCACACACATGCACACATGCACACACATGCACTTGCACTTGCACTTGCACATGCACAATACACATGCACATACATACACATGCATATACATGCACCTGCACATGCACGTGCACATGCATCTGCATGCACATGCACACACATGCACATGCATACACATGCGCAGTGTTCATGCGCAAACATATGCAGAGAAAGACAACAACCCTCGGATTGTTCCAACCAACGAAAATCAACGGCCCATAAAGGGTGCACTCTAGAAATACTATTTAATACACCTAAACGAATACAACAACGAAATCATAGAAAAACCATGTGAAAAAGCGTATAAAAATCTAAAAGTAACCCCCTGTTATTTTACTAGATATTCATATGATGCTAAATAGTCACGCATTCCTAGGAATTGTCTTCTATAATGAGTAACGAAAAGAGATTATCTCTCATTATGCTCAAAAAAGAAATGCTTTAGAGTTGCCCCTTCTTCGTCCACATGTGCCACTTTTTCTAATTCTTCTCCCACCACTTTATTGATTCGAATTGTTTCCTGATCAATGCCAGCAGTCTTCATATCTTTGGCCAATGCCCTTCTTTTGAAATTGTACTTCCTTACACCATAGACTTATTTTTCTTCTTAGTGTCTTGCTTTCAGTTTTTGTAGCTTCAACATCTTTCCTTTTCCTTTTAGTAAATGATTTCTTCTCTCTCACTGGTGTACTTTCCACAGTCTCTTCCTTCTCACTGACTTCTTTAGAGCATAATTCCTCATCCTTTTCTGTAGCTGAGTCCTTATCACCTGCCAAATCCTTGTCCTCACTAGCTGCTTTTCTTTCAGTAGCTGCTATTTTCCTTAACATTCTTTTAAGCCTCAACGATGCATCCTTCATCACTTTTGCAAATCTAGAAAGTGGTACATAATCTTCACTAGCACAATTAGACTTGATAGGTGAAGCTTGCTGGTTTATATATGAGTTCAATACCTGATCCAATTGTGCTGACAGAGAACCCTTTGCCTGTGCAAGCACATTTACCAACTTTATCTCTGCTATCACATTCATGCCAAGCTTATGAAATAAATCTGGTTGAATGGTGGAATTAGATACCTTGCATTTACCTTCATTCAACAAGGCTGAAGCTAGATGGTACTCATGATCACAACTCAGAACCAAAGACAACTTGTACCTATTGTGGAAAATTAGGCCACAAGCACAACAAGCACTAAAGTTGCAGTTTCCTGGTAGTCTTCTTTTGATAGTGTTGTTGAAAAATGGTTAGTCACATTCTTCAATTCTGTAAGGTGGATAAGATTGCCTCTCAGGCTTGATATTTTACCATCCTTCTCCTTCATCTCAAATTCTAAGGTGCTCTTCGTCATGGTACTTGCTTTTGTAGTTGAAGACTTGAAAATCTTCTCAAGCTTGTTTAAGTAGTATATCTCCATGGTTAGTATTTGCACAACTCCTTCAGCAAATCACCATCTCCATTTCTTTAAATCCTCAACTTCCTTCCTGATCTCTTCAAGCTCGAGACTGAATTTCTCATTTGACTTTGCCTCTGCAGCTAAGCTAAACTCAATTGCATGCAACTCTTCTGCCATAATTGCTTATTCTCAATCTTAATTGTAGCTTCCTTAATCAATTCAATGTTATCTTTTAAAGCAGAAAGGTCCAACTTACGACTTTCTCAAAAAGTACCTTTGCTCGATTGTGTAACCTGGACTTTCTTCCTCCTTGACCTGCAATTTCTGTGCTTTATGACTTGTGCTCCAAAAGTTGCCAAATTAATCTTGTACTTTGCAGGGTTTGAAATAGCTGAATCACAATTTTCCCATGCAAAGGAATAAGCTACCTGCTTTCTCACTTCATTGTTTACCATATTTTCTGTTTGATATAGTTTTTTCAACAATCTGTCCAATTTTTCTCGGTGTCGAGGATGCACCATCGAAACTTTGATCTTGTTTTTTAGACCTTCTTGCCAAATTGAGGACCATTGTGTATCTGTTATATTGTCTTATAACCATTTCACTTTCCAAGTAGGCTGTAATCCTTCACCAAAAAGAATTTCAATGAAATCTTGCTCAGTCACAACTTCGTCCATTATTAAACAGTCGAATCAACGAATTATGTGACAAAATTACAAATTGAAATAGCAAAAAGGTTTCAAAAACTGGGGATTCAAATTAAGGGACCAAAATAGAGGAAGAAGAAAAGGGCGCGCGAGAACTAAGGCAAATGATTTCTTCCTTAATAGATTATGACTGCTCGAAATTTAGGTGCTTGGTGCTTTCACACATTTTGGGGTACCACTATCAAATTACACCCAGAAGCAACTTCATGCAAAGCAATTCGCTCTTTGAGCTCCTTATTGTCTGATTGGTATACTTAAATAAGCTACCGGACTTGCTGTAATAAGGATGAAATCTTCTCCATAGAGACAAAAACCACCAAATATGGGTAAAGAAATGCCTAGGATCAGAGCAAAAAAAATCGGTAATATATTGCAGTTCAAACTGGCATGAACCCACTCGAGAACAAGGAAAATATGTGAAAAATACGCGTGAAATATGCAAGAAATACACCAAAATTGGCAAAGAATATGATATATGATGAGGAATCAAAAATACAATGGTCTGAAGGCAAGCAGGAACATGAGCCAGATGCCTAGAAGGCTCAAGACTAGCGCTGAACTGGAATGGTTTGATAAGAATGAGGCTCCTACTTATATATCTAAACCAATGGGCCAGATCGCACCACTCCAACGGATGAGATCTTGCCAAGTGTCGCATGTGCTGGAATGTTCTAGAACCTCCTAAAAGCTACTGCGCATATGTGGATGATGCAAGAGAATATCGTCAAGGATAATAGTTAGCGTAGTTGGCAAAGGTATATGGCTTGCGACTAGAAAGTTGCAAGTTTAAACCCTGTCTCGCGCAACTATCTTTTTGCATTTGTGTGATGACTATATTTGTACATACGAGTATAATACCCGTATGGTCGTCACAAAATGTATTATATAATTCTTAAACTTATATTGTTGAGAGCCGAGCACAAGCGCACTGCCTAAGAGCCACCACAGAGTCCTTTGGCACAGGATTATCTTGCAAACGAGGACCATGGCCGACAGCACCAATGGTAGCCAGCAGAGAAGGTCGGATGTGGCAAGAGCCCCTTGAGCCAACGGGACCCTCGGGGACTTCACACGAGATGGATAAGCGGTTGGAATCAAAGATCCCGAACACGGATGCACTCAACGCCTGGCCGAAACGTTACGCTGAAACAAAACGACCATCAGCTAGCATGGACCTGAGAGTAGGAGGGGTGGAGAAGACGAATGAGGAAATGCAGCGGAGGATGGACGAAATCAAGAAGAAAAGGCAAAGATCACGCAAAGGTTGGTTGAATTAGAGAAATCAAATGTTGAGCGGATGCATGGGAGTCATTTGATAGGATAAAGCCACACTTAAGGGAATATGAGGAACAAAATAAAATTAAGCATGATGTTAGGCTAATTGGGATAGCGAGAAAGGCCTAACGAGGATATATATCGAAGCTTCTTGCGGGATAGAAAGCGGTGTTCAAGGAGCACGAGTCATCATCAAAGCCCTACGATCGAAGCCAATGGAGGGGGAGACCGAGACACATAAACTTGGCGTTAAGGGATTTGGCTACCAAGGAAAGGATCCCTACGGATGGGATCCGGTTGAGGAATGGAATCAAAGTATGCGGAGTCATGCTTCTGCGATGCGTAGAGGGGTATTGCGGGGAGTTGGCCAAAGCCGGGATCCGGAACCAAGCGAGGATACAAGCCGGGGGAAGAATGGCAAGGTCTTTATACACAAGAGGGGAGAGAACGTTTACTCAACCGCAGAAACAGACGGCAGGTCGCAGAGGGCCGCAGGGGCGAGGGGATAGAAAAATCAACGAGGCGAGAGAAGGGAAAACATACCGATGTCTATACAACGGGGGCTGGAGAACAAGACTGCAGGGAGGAAGCCTAAGAGCAAAAAGCACGGTAGAAGGAACCGCAAGGGTAATAGGGAAGAAACGAAACGGGAAACGAAGAGCGAAAGCAACACAAGCAAGGTTCGGAGGGCCAACCCCGGACAATGAAGACCTCTCGGGAAGACCAAGGAGGATGGGTATTGGTACGAAAAATACGAGAGATACTGAATGAGCAACCCTCTGGGAAAAGACGTTGACATTGTGGTAATCGAACCATGCACGGTACCCATGGGATGATGGAGAAAGGTTAGAAGGTGCCCAAGGTTGTGACATAGTATGCACAGCCGAGACTTGGGAGCATAACGCCAAAAAGGCCGCTGAAGAGGGAAGGATACCAACTGTTCACATGTTGGAAAACAGGCAATTTAAAATAGGGAGAGTGGGAGGTTTGGCTTGTTATATAAAAAAAGTCGCGGCGCAACAATGCATGTATGTTACATTCAGATATCAATAAAAAGATATATGGTTTTGAATATCAAACCCAAAACAAACAAGATGTGGTTACGATAATTACATATTACCCGTAGAGCATTGATAAACTAGAATTGCTAGATCTGGGAGAGAATATAACGAAATGGAAGGAGCAAGGACCAGTGATTATAATAGGAGATCTAAATGCTAGAACCGGATAGGAACAAGCACAGAGTACACACACGGATGAGATAGGGGGGGCGATTAATGTATACTGATGAGGGCAATGAGGTGGCGAGAGGGATCTGAGAAGATAAAGGCAGGTCAATGCTAGAGGTGAATTGCTGGCTGAAGTATGCACAAAGAACAGGGGATGATTATAGCCAATGGTGTGGGAAAATGGAGGGGATCGGGGAGGCTTCACGAGCAAAAACACACATGGTAAGAGCATAGTGGATTATATAATTGTGAACGACCAAGCAGCAAAAAAGATAGAAGGGCTGATGCTACAAGAATGGCCGACCGGGAGAAGGGAAAGCCATAGACCAGTTAAACTAACAATCGGGCTAGGGGGGACGCCACAAAAAGACAAAGACAAAAGAAAGGAAGATAATAAAGACAGGGTGAAGATTCGGCCTGGGAGAAACACGCGCAGTAAACCTTCACCCAAATGATCAAGGAGGAAATGGGAGAATGGAACTGGGAGAGCACAACGCAGAGTGAGAATGGAAACACCCTAAATGACATCATGGTAAGGGTAGCAACAGAGGTGTTTGGGAAAAGATCAAAATCGGGAAAAAACAGGGGCATTTAGAGCTTGGGATGGTATGATGATGGCGAGTGTAGAGAATACAAGAGGAAAGTAAGAAAACATAGGGGAAAGGAGACATCACCGAAAGAAAGGGCGCATACATAAGATTCTTGAAGAAGAAGAGATACAATAACCTTATTCGGACACCAATGGTACTTGGGAAAATCTTGAAAAAACAGCCCCAAGGTTTGGAGAGGACTCAAAAATAAAGGAGGGGGTAGTAATGTGAAAGCAAAAAGCGAACAAGATGACATTGGAACCGGGGATGGGAAAGTTACTTGGATAAATTATACAAGGCAGGGGCACCTCCGATGTCGATACCACTACAAAACATGATCGGGACAAACCATGCTTCAACTGCTAGACGTAATGATGGCCCTGAGCGGGATGGCCAATCATAAAGCTCGGTTATCTGGGACTCACCGTGGAAAGCTTCTTGAAGTGTGCCGAATTAGAAATGAGACGGATTCTGAACATTTTAACGGCATCATACATACAGGACTCCCAGACGGATGGACATACAAGAAATCATACCTTTACATAAGGCGGGGGAGCGAGAAAAGATCCGAGGAATTACGAGCGATAATGGTAAGCTCGATTTTAGCCAAAATGGTTTGGAAAGGTATTGGATAATAAACTAAAGAAATGGGCGGGGAAAGAAGGAAATATGAAACCTGCGAGGGGCAAGCGGGGGTTCAGGCCGGAGCACTCAACCCGCAGATCACCTAGTGACCCCTACGGATATTAATAGAAGCGGGGGACAAATTGCGGGGAAAGAAAATAATCTGGCTTTGCTTTGTAGATTCCGGAAAAAGCATTCACGGTCCTCGTCCCAGAAGCTGCTAAAGAGATTGATGGACATGGGGGCCCGGAAATATGGTAGGATCGATAGCAAGACTATACCACAAAGGTGTATGCTAAAATGGAGCAGGAAGGACGGTAGATGTCTGTGACACCTGGGTAAAGCAGGGATGCCCGTTATCCCCAACACTTTTTGGAATATACATAGGCCTTTTCTGGGGATACATAGCGAGCGGGGAAGGGAGAGCGAGCATGCCCCAACACTAGGAGACACGAAGGTACCAATAATGCTATCTGCGGATGATCTCGGTATGATGGCAACAAAGAACAAAGGAATGCAATGTTGCTCAAAATTCTAGAACAATTACGGCGAGGATCTGACGCGGGGAAAAGTGAATCTAGCAAAAACTAAGATAGTCATCTTTGGACACAAAACGAGGCATAAACCTTTTAAATATAAAGGTAACGAGATAGAGGAACCAAATGAATCTGAGATATCTAGGGTATGAATCACGCACGGCGACGGGAAATGGACCAAAGGAGCCAATGCTAGATTTCAATCAGCTATAGGAAGCTACTTCAACATGAAAAAACTTTTTGTAACGAGTAGAATAAGCGACCGGATATCAAATGTTATCTATTCAGTGCGGTAATAGCCACCACCCGTTATCCGGGCGAGAAGCATGGGGGCGAGGTTTAATGAGAGAAACTGGGAAGCGGGGAAGGAATTCTCGAGGCAATGGCAATGCATTGAGGAATTCGGGTAAGGACAAACACACCACTAACAATCATGGTCCTCGAAACAAGGCGTAAAACCAATGGAAGTGAGAGCATGGGAGAACTATAAGATACACGCTTTCGGAGATAGCGGGGAGACATACAAGGAAAAGCATCGGCATTGCAATCACGTAATCAAGAAAATCACATATCCTCGAAAGCAATGGATGGTTTAAGGAGGTGGCAACATGGACCCGACAAATGGGATTAAATCGAGTGACCTAATAGAAGAGGGGCGTGGAATGAGGAGGGGCATTACCACAACAACAAACGCATGGTTGCAAAGGCATCGGGACCCAAGACGGAGGCCGGCTCATACAAGTTTTTAATCCGCACCCGGCAAATAGGACATCGGATATCTGAGGATAACTTACTCGGGAAAAAGCGAAAGGGGACGCTTAGCCAAATTTAGGATGGGAAGCCATGATCTAAGAATCGAAAAGACAGGTGGAGAGGGGTAGACAAGGAGGACGGGGATATCACCGAGAATGACTGTGGGGGGAAGAATAGAGGATGAGAACCATATGATTAGTGATCGCCGGACATACGGAGACATCGGGGAGACATATAGGAATATAAGGTGGGGGGAACCGGTCCACAAGGCGATGAAGATGGCGAGAATCACTAAAGGGATCTAGCGGTCCGATCCACGAATGAATGACGACCACCACGGAGAAGTGCACAAAAAGAAAGGGGCTTGTAATATGATCCGGTACAAAAGCGGCTCATATAGCCTCACAATTAATTTCGCTCACTAAAAGGCGATTGATAACGACATCAACGCACCGCGCCAAGAAGCCGAGGTAAAAAGCGAGTGCCTAGGATTAAAAGGAAAAAGTCGACCTTAGAAAAGGCTACATTGTAACAAATGATGTGCTAGTAGTAGCACCCTTTTAGGGAGCTCGCCCATGCTACACAAGTCCAGGGGCCTTATGGCACAAAGGACACAAATGTATTCTATTCTATTCTATTCTATTCTATATTAGGTTATGGTAGAAATTGATAAATAAATAAATAAATAAATATGAATACAGAATCTTAGAATATTTCAATAAAAGCAGTCATTCTAGCGAAGGACTGATAGATTTTCTCCATTTGTTATTTGAACGGTACTTTTTTTATTTGGCCATTCCTGTACATGCCTAAAAAGAGCGAGTGTTCTCTGAATTTCAAGTGGCCTCAAGAATGGTATTAGAACATTAAAATTCAACCCCTGATAGAGGAACTTTGATAGACAAAATCGATCATGAATACAAATTTGTGGTCAATGGTTGATATGTTGTATGCATTTGAAACCATGATAAACCTATATATTTGTGGGTACCCATTGGGCAAACCTTTGTTTCTTATGTGGGTCAATATTTCTAAATATACCGTGAATATTCGTGGAATTATGCCTTTTGTACAAGTCACCAACCAATTTTTCGTCTTCTGATTTTTTTATACATGGTCTAGCCTTTGATTTTGTGTTAGTATTGTTTTTCATGCTCGTATAAACGTCCATTTTCCCTTTCAAACCATTGGGTTGTTGCCTTGTCGATATAATAACCGTAGATAAAAGGTTTGGCGATGGCACGAAGCTCTAGTTGAAGCCTTTCGTCCGTTCCTTTGCATAATGCATCTGTCATAGCCTAAAAGCTTTATCTGTGATATGGTGGTCTCTGTGATTAGGTTGGAAGCTTGGGGGTTGGAAGATTCGACTAGAGCAGCGTTAGGCATATAAAGATTTCTATTCGGGTTATGGTTCAAGAATCAGTTGTTTTAAGAACAATGTAAATTTCTAGATGGTTTTAGAAGATGTAATTTAATTGTCCCAAATCCAACAGTTAGAGGAGTTGATAGCAATCACGAAGACTATGGATAAATATGGGCCATACCCGTAACTAGAAATAAAGCATATCCCCTTTTGCAGGAGTGTAATAAAGAGAATTATCTATGTAAGAGTTTTGTATCTTATAAGGTACATTATGCTTGATTCTGTGGTAGTATTCAACGACTGTCTCATTCGCCTTTGTAGGAGAAAGCATTTTGGGTTTTAGATGATGCACTGTCTAGATATAGTGGGAAGCATTTGCTTGGCAGATGCTATAGTGCGTGCGATGGATTCCATATGTGTGCTCTTGCCGTGAGTCTGTCATTGCTTAACGATTACTCTACTACGCATGCTACTAATACGTGGAGTCATGTGCAGGCTATTTGATAGCTGGCGAGGCTACACGTGTATATAATTATCCTGTAGATGTGTTGTCATCTTATTATCTATATACGTGGCTTTTGTATATATACGCTCGTGGGAGGCAGTGTCTTGTTATATGTACTCTGATGGTTTAATGTGAATATAAATTGAAATTTTTGGTACTAGAATTTTGGTTTGTAACATCCATAAGCATTAATAAGAAGCTTGTGGATGTGGATGCCTTCTTCAATGCAGTAAGGAAACTATAAGCTAAAAGATACTCCTCACGATGACTAGTGTGAGTGATGTAATGTCCATGGGTGGTTGTGTCGCCCCTCTGTGGCAAATATTCAGTCCTTTCCTCGTGCCCCTCCATTCTTCTTGCCACCCTGGGCTCATCTTCAAAAATGTGGCCCTCCTCCTCATAGTTTTCTTCCTTGTGGTATTGACCTGATGAAGTCCCTTCCAAAAGATACTCCCCGGTGTTGAGCTCTTGAATCAATGGCTGGTTGGCTCACATGTTCAAGGATGTGAGATTAAGGGGCTGCAAGGAAGGTTCAACTAACCTATTGACAAACCTATAGTGCATGAAGACAACTGATGTGGCTGCAACTGATAAATATCTATGATGATGAGCTCTACAAGACATGCATATCATTTTGTACGGGCGATGGAGAGGGATTTGACAATGTTTCAAGAACATCACATTTGCTTATTTTAAAGGTGATGTTAGGTAAGAACACAAGGCATTACTGAACTAAATAACAAATAGTGATGCGCACACATATATGTTATCGTATACAAGGAACTGATGCAAGATGTTGTATGAGATTGACAGTGGGTGAGCGTGGTTGAATGGTGAGAGTTATCAAGATGAAGCTATTAGGCCTAAATGTAAGATCTACCAACACGAGATTTAGGTGCAAGATAATGTAGAGTAGTATGAGATCCCACATTGGCTTGGGCATTATGTGCTATAAAGTTTGAAGATCACAGAGGAAATAGAAATTTCAAGCATTTGATTCTCCACTCCAATGCCAAATTGATAGAGGCCATAAATTGAGTGTCAAATGTAGCAACTGTAAAACCAACACATAAATTCAATGAATATGATGGAAGCGGGAATAGCATGGCCAAAATTAAAAAAAAATAATGTGCTTATGAACTGAAAACGTAAATGCTTCCCTCGTGTCTCCCCCCGTGGAGATTTGTTCTGTCCCTGCGTTGAAAAATATCTGCCGTCGGGCACACGTGCGGGGTTTTAGTGCGCGATGCGATTTCATCTCCAACGAGGCGGTTTATCGCCATGGACAGAGGCAGGCAGCAGCAGGCCTAGCTCTGTCTTTCCGACCATGGCTATGGCGTAAACAGTGCCTGAAAATTAGTAACGAGATAATACGAAGCTCTTCTCTTAATGGAAACCCTGTTGCTTGCTTCAAATCCGGCAATGCGGATCCATTTTCGGACACCCAATCCCCGAAATGCCTGATTTTAGGACATCCCATAGCCACATTTTTAACTCTGCGGTAGATCTTCTAGGATCTGCCGGGACTTCTGTTCTGTTACTGCTTGTCTGCCTCCATGTGCGGATTTGCAGAAGAAAGATCAGCCTTAACTTGCTGAAATGCTCACAAATTTTTGCCTGTGAACCTGCTCTTTCATATGGTACATTCGCTATAAGTTGTGCTTGATCCACATTTGCCTTAACTTAATTAGATTTTGATGGAAAGCGGGTCACAGATGATTATGGGTACACTACAGTTTTCCTCGACCTTGCTACTTCTTTTAGCATTTTGGGGAGTTCAAGGGGAACATTCTTTTGAAGTAGTGTTTACAAAAGCTCCGGCGCAGATCACCTCGGAAACTAATGCAACACTTGATTTCGTGATTCAAGATACCAGTGGGGTAGACATGTGCGATGGCTGCTCTGTAAAATGCAAGGTATTTCTCCGTTTCAGGAATATAAAATGCAGTTCTTCTCCTAGTGTAGGATATGCTTCTCGTTCTAGTCTGGCATGTAAAATGCAGTTGAGGAGGAATAGGACTCTTAAACTCTGGTTCTACCTGCAGTTGGACGAGGGACCTTACATTGAGTGTCCAAGTCGAGGTGCCACATATACAAATGTAGATAATGGCCGACATGTTTTTGAAGTATCGTTTGATACCTCTGTGGGAGCACATTTCTCCGCAGAATATAGTTGGACCGTGGGTAAGTCTCTGTATAAATCTAATGAAACAACGGAGCATATTGATAGAGTTTTGTCCTTCCACAGATTCGGTACCTCCAACAGCTTTGCTGAAGGCGGAGTCTTTGTTTACAAACGCAGCCATTATCACATTTCATATCTTGTTTAGCGAACCTTGTGCTGAAGGGTTTTCCTGTATCAATGCTTCAAACTGCAATGTAGGTGCCCAATGCTGTTTTTTTGTGATCCTCCTCGCTTTTTTTGGGCTAATTCACAACGTTTTCTTCTCTTTTTCGCATGGTTCAGCTAGCCATATATGGACCTGGAAGCATCTTCCCAGGATCTCTTCAAGTTATTCAGCAAAAAATGGAATACAAAATATCAGTCGAACTTTCTAAGGAAGTCCTTAAGGGCAGGATACAAGCAGTCTTGGCAAAGGACGTCTGTAGGGATGATGCTGGAAATGTGTTTCAAAGAAATAGTAATTCTAGCGCTATTGTGCATTTTGGTATGCAATTACACCATAAGTATAGAAGTTAATTATTTTTCGAATGCGAGTTATCTGAATGTACTTACATGACAGACAGGAGCAATGTCTCTGCAAACATAGGGACCAAAGTTCCTGTGTCCCAGCTTACCATTGGCAATGAAACAAGGAGCATTCAAGTGACTAACAAGCTTAGTGACTTGTATATCTACCTGGATTTTACAAGTCCAGTGGTGAACTCGAGCAGCAGCCTCTTGAGTATGCTTCATGCAAGCACTGGGGTTCTCCATCATATCCGGCACAAGAATCATGGTGGACGGAGGTTTGATTTTCAGGTAAGTCTAGGTGGTGTTGTGTTTTTTTCCTTCGTTTATTCTTGATATACATAGCTAATATGCTCTTGCAGCTCACTGATGTCCCAGATGTAGGAGTAATTAGTATCACATTTGATGCCTCAACCGTGATGAGCATGTATGGAACAATTGTGTCATCTGTAATCCCAAAAGTTTTTCTCTATGGTACTGCCTATATGCCCTTAGTTTTGACAGACCAAATCATTGTTCCCATGTGTGATATGGCTGTCATATGATTCTATGTACCTAGATGCTGTGAGACCAGAGGTGAGGCTGAGTACAACATCAAGATCCAGAACAACTGAGCGCCTGATTGAGATAATGATTCTGTTCTCTGAACCAGTGTTCTATTTTGAACCCTCAGACATTGCCATGTCTGAAGGAAATATAACAAGGCAAGTTACATCCCATTTCGTCAATTTAGCATAATTAAGCCATCTGAGCTTATTCAGGTTTCATTTCACAGCTTTAAAGAAGTGTCAAAAAGGATGTATCTAGCAGAGATATACATATCTAGGAACACTATCATCACTGCCATGGTTCCAGAAAATAGATCTTTTGATATTGCTGGAAATCCAAATTATAGGTCCAACATGTTGCAGCTAAACCACTGTAAGTTACTGCGTTTTTAAATACTTTATTAATCTTTTCTGTTATCTTTATTATCTTAAGTTGCAATGGCATTTGTTTCTTAGAATGATCTTCTTCTTTATCATTTTAGATAATGTGCCAGCAGTATCAGTGGTATCCTATACATTTACAACCGTGAGTTTTCTTGCCACTACATTAGCTTCTGGAGCCATGTCGACTTCTACAGCATGCCTAGCAGCAGCAGGTGCACTTTCAAGCAGAACAGCTGGGTCTATAATTTCTGATCCATCCAGAAACCTTCTGGTACGTGGTCTGTCAGATGTTCTGAATAGCATAATGCTGTAGATACTAAGTTTGTGATTCTGCAGGGTATGGCTAGTCATTTACAAGTCTTCGCATTATCATATTGGTCTGCTGTAAGTCTGCCAATTGACTATTATGAAGCTGTCAATGGTCTGCAATGGCTTATTCCTCATTTAAGTCTTCCATGGGAGAGAACAGAAAGCCTTTCAAAACAGGTTTCTTGGCTTGATAGTAAAATACCACACGTCCAAGTTGAAATCATATTGCCGCTAGGTAATCTATCTTTCTACAAAAATATGAAGCGCTCATCTACACATTTGTATCTAGAAGCAAATGAATATGATACATATTTTGAGGTATGTAGCTTTCTTTGGTGTTATTTGTTGATAGATAATTTTATATTTCTCACTGCAGCTCTCTTGCTGCATTCTCTCTACAGAATCAGGACATTGATGTAAATTTGTCCTTAAGTGACCTCGAGAGAAGAAAATATGTGGGGTATGTTGGGGTTGCTGTTTCCTGATTGCTGATCAGATGATGAAGCTTTTCAGATGCTTTACTTATATCTTGTTTAACCTAGTAGTTAATATTACAGATGGCACGACTTTGCAAGCAACATGTTTTGGCTATCAGCTGTGGCAGTGGTATTTGTACTTCTACATCTGGCGGTGCTTCTATTCTTAAGGTGGAGAACAAAAACTAGTTTGCGGGGGGCCCTAAGTTTCCCAAGATTCGAATTGTTCCTCCTCATCATTGCTCTGCCTTGTATATGCCAAGCATCCTCCTTTCTCATGAGAGGTAAATCATACTAAAATGCTATCCCACGACTAACCTTTCAATACTGAAATATGACAATTTTTACAGGTGGTACAACAGGAGGTATTATCGTTGGAGTGCTGATTCTTGCCATACCAACAGCCTTCCTTTTGTCTCTTCTTGTGTTTTTACTGGTAGCAGTAATTATAGGAGGCCTTGTCCAATACAAGGAATATAGACATCAAGAAAAGTGTTCAACATGCCAGAAGATTTTTGCTCAATTACTTGGTTCAAATTCTGTTGGCAAATGGATACGTAAAGAAGGCATTTCTGCGACCTTCTTGCCAAGATATGGATTACTGTTTGAAAACCGGAAGGGTCCACCAAGTATAGTAGTCTTAGATGAACAACATGGATCAAAATGGGTTGATAGTCGAGGCAGGGGTATTGGCAGAATGAGGGCTGTGAATTCAGATGATGATGGTGAAAATATTCATATTTCAAAGTTACAGAAACTACTTGGAGCTGCTAGAATATCATATATTATGGTTGATGTTATTAGGAGGGTTGTATTGGGCATCATATTTGGTGCATATGCTCATTCTGAAACGTCTTGGAGGCAGGTTTCAATTGCCTTTGCGTTTACAGCAACACAGCTGGTCTATCTACTGGCAACTAAACCATACATTCGAAGAGGAGTCCAGTTTGTTGAGGTTATCTCACTGATGTGTGAAACTACCCTGCTAGGAACCATGTTTATCCTCCTCCAACATGGAGACCAGTCTGTAGATCACAGTGAGCTGGGAATTTGTATGCTCTTAATGCTATTTCTCACGCTTGCAGCTCACATAGTGAACGAATGGCATGCTTTAATGGAACAACTTCTAAGGCTTTCACCTTCACGTGATCCATCATTGAAGATAGGCTTGAAGATGTTTGGGAGGGGCTTGCTGCTACCATTAATTCCACGAGATAAATGGTCTAAGTTTGTAACACCCCAGCCCGGACAACCTCAAACAGGTCTGTCTCCAGTGGTAGTGCACTCAAGTCCATCACCAGAATTTATACAGAGAAATAAAATCCAACCTGCTGGGTCTCCATCTGAAATGAGATATGATCCTGGGTCTCCATCATTGTTGGATGGAAGGAATTTTTCAAATCCATCTGAAACAAGATCAGGACCGCTGCGAAGACCTGATAACCAGGAGAACCAATGGACAAGGTCAAATTCATTTGTGGAAGGAAAGAAAAGTAGGTTAAGGGCTGACCCAAGATCTGTGGAGCTTAGAATGTTGAGAGAGCTAGCTAAAGCTAGCTTTCCAGGCTCTTCTCGAAAGGATTCTGATCAATCTGAAGTGCTGGAAACAGTTGGGAGGCTGTCAATTGGAGGCCCCAGGGATCAGTTTTACTTTATCAACAGCACATCTTTGGAAGACTCTGATGAATTGACTCCTCGCTTGCCACGGACACCAATGGAGGTTGTCGATTTGGACTATCCGCCTGCATCCTTCAGCAGTGAAGGGGGTTGAACACAAGCTAAGCCTTGATAGATGAGTGTACAGATTCATTCGTTCCATTTTGTTTGTGGTTGTAATTTAAAATTGTAAAGAGATACGTCAAGGACCCCTTGAGGGTAGGAAACAGAATTCAGTTCCAACGCATGTTAAAGGCTCTGTAATATGACGTGACACAATTGTTATGAATTTGAATATACAAATTGTTGCCTCAGCACACGTTTTATGTACTAGTATGCTTAATTGTCAAACACATCAAGCTCTGGCCATTAGAGGAGGAACTCGAAAATTCACTGCATTGCATTTTGGTTGCCTTTGGTTTGCAAGTTGCAATCCCACGTATGAAGATTTTGAGTTAAACACAATTTTGCGTTTTGCTTGCCTTTGGTTTGCAATTGCAATCCCATGTATGAAGATTTTGAGTTTGAACGTGTCAATGACTTTCAAATTGAAAGTTTAAACACAAATATTGTGCCCATGCTACAAGTTACTCCTCCAAAGAAATTAAGCTCCTAAATTCAGGTTAATTAGGAGTCAAGAGAGAAGCAAATTGGTGCTTTTTATTTATTCTGCTCTTTTGTCATGCATATAGCCAAATACAAAAGTGAAGCAGTCTAGTTGTTGGATTTGGGTGGTTACGAACATATATTCTGCCATGTGCTAATATAAGGTAAAAGTTGCATCATTATGCATCATCCAAAAGAGGCAATAATGCTTTGGTGGCACAAGAAATGGGAGATCCACCTCAACCCTTCTCCCAAAAAACTCAATATAAAATGGATAAAGGTCTTTTAGTTGGCCCAATTTTTTGTTTTAAGGGATGTTGGTGATCGTCCTTAAGTATGTCTTGTAGAGACTTCAAATCTAATGCATGTAATTTGGCATATAGTTTAAAGTGTGGACACTCATTAGCAACAACCATTTTATACTAATGCCGCCCAAATGAGAGTGTAATAAACACTTGGATCATTGCACACGAGCTATGATGCAGAAAAAACCACAAATTAGAACATAGTATATCAGTACGACTATGAGATGAAAAGCAAACCACCTCTTGTGGTACCTCCTTCAGTTGCCCTCAAGTTCCAATTAGCCTATAACCACCAGCGACCAAATTAACAAACTTATATTTTCTATATAATGTCTTTCTGGAGTTTTTTAGAAGGTGTAACCTTTCTAGCTGCAAATGCATCCAATTGTAGCTGATTAAATTAGATCTTTACAATCTCTATTATGTATTCTTTATCAATTATTGCATTGTTACAAAGCTTGTACAAAAGTTACGAGTTTTAGAGACCACTAATCCAGGGGCACATTGAAAGGCACACTATGATTTCACTTTGAAATCATAACCAAGTGCAGGACGCCACCATTTTCTCCTGATAAAACAAGAAGTTTGTTTGTACAACAATAACGAATCTGATTTGATATAATCTCCTTTAGCGAGTTTACTAGCAAAGATTTTTCTGATTGCAATCCCACAAACAACAGGTTGATAAATCTGTAGAATACAATGATGCTAATGCAATTCAAAGCACAAGGGTCAGTAATTAGCAAAAACTAACGGGGTTGCAGCGATGACAGAATTTATAGCAGAGTTGATTTCATGCCTTAAAACTAAGATGACACTAGAAGATGTTCTTGCTAAATTTAACAATGCAGTTAGAAAATAAAGGAGATGTTCTTGGTGTAAGCATGTAACAATTTAGCTTTTATCTTATTGCCAACAAGTTATGCTGCTAATGTTAAATTTAACAAACTATGCAGGACATTCTGCACATTGCACTTGTAGTATTAAATTCATCAAACTCGAGTCTGTTGGAGGCTAACAAAATGGTATTAGAGAGGATGCAGTGCGCAGTAGCCGACATGGCATGATGTTGCAGGGTGGTGGTGGATCTTTCATTTTGGAAGCCAAGGTTGAATGGACAATCCGTTCTCTATACAAGGTTTGCGAACAGAAATAATTGGCCTTGCCAACAACGTGAAAGGTATTGCCACCATTTTGCAGGCGATCAACATTGATTGGCTATATGCGTAGTTTTTTTAAAACTTGGAAATTTGATTTGCCCGTTTCTCTTAGGCAATGCATTTTCTGCTATATCTCTTCATCAAGAAGGCAACTTTTGGCGCTGACTACCTTCCCGATCCAGTCAACATGAACGATCGTCTGCTTGCATCAGAGGTACTAATGCACTTGAATCTATCATGTATCCTGGCATATCATAGGAAATTGCAGTTGCAACACATATCATATAGGAAATTGCACTTGCAAGGGACAGAGATTACAATATGCAAGTCATAATTAACCATTGATTGAAGTGAACCATGTATTGCATGTGCTTGAAAATGTGTTTCATAAAGAGCTAGGGGAACTTCAGGATGAAAAATTAATGTAAAAAATAAAGGTGAACAGATTTATGCTGGAGAAACATGGTCAAAGCACTGGTAATAATGGAAATATACGTTAATTTTGCAACATTTTGTTTTACATGCTTATGAGCATCACGTTTTTATAGCTTGCAAGTTTTTTCCTTCGAAGCTGCGAAGATTAGCATTTGATTTTGCAAGATTCAAATGGGCTTTGAGCATGGCATGGACTTAATCCTTTACCGTGACCATGACAACTGGTTCTTAAGTGTAAGCTGCTCACCTCCTTTTTTCTTATGCTGGTAAGGTTCAATTTATGCCCTCTTTTCTCTCTGGGGCCACATTAGTTGCACCTTCTTAGATATATTGTTGTTCTGTATTTAGAAGTATTCTTATTAAAATATAAAGATGGTGAATGGATTTATTTAGACTCAAAATATTGTTTTCCATAATGTGCACAAAATTAGAAGCTAAGATCCAAGATGTTGTTCTATATCTGCGGCTTACACATTGTGTACATGGTCAGAAGAAGATTTACTATTCTTACCAAGCATTGGAAAGCAAGCGGTTAGAGATCTTCAGTGAGAATGCTGCCAAATTCTGGAGGCGTTTCCTACAATATGGGAGCAGGATAACCGTCTTAAATATAATAAGGATTTTATAATACACATTTGATGATAAGTGGAAGTAAAGCTAATCAATAAGTTGTTTGCTTTTGCACCAAATAAAGAGAATGCCAAGCTTGAAGATGGCAAGCTGCAGTCAAGTAAGGAGATCTTATAATCATTCCCCTTTCATATTCATATGTGAAATGGAAAATTCTTTTCATCTTTCAAGGTATTTGGTTGGTTTATATTTTCATTTGTGCTAATTCAAACTAATAGATATATAAAGCTTTGGACATCTACTTGATTAGAATTTGGTTTTGAGTTTTTTCACTTGAATTGAGTTCGCTCAAATGTTTGTCCCAATATGGTTAAATTTGTTATTTTTTGTGCTTTGATGGGTTTTTTGGCATCCTAAGGAACCACTCCATATTGTCCAATCTTGTGTCTGCTTTTTGGTAGAAATAGCATGCTTTTTTAAATACCTTGCATCTAATATGTGTTTTTTTTTTTAATGCTATACCCATCCTACATTATTGTGCCAAGAATATTTTTAACAGTATATGAGAGATATTGGTGCGTGGAGAACACATCTGCATCTATTCTCGAGAGTGATATGCCCTATTTTATGACGTGTTTGGCTATCCGTAATCCTTTGACGTGTGCTAAGGTAGATGTAATCGTTCAAGTACATACGATATTCCTCTTACAAAGACATATATGGAATGGAGATATTCAAACTGAAAGGGCCAATTTTTATTATGTGGGTACATATAAGGTGGAGGTATAATACAAGGATCCACTAAGAGTATGAATGCATTGACATTTTTATTATGCACATTAATTTGAAAATTTCAATGTACAATAAATGTGCATACTTAAATGATGATTTTATTAGCAAATATGTCTCATATATTTTATTGGTTGTCCTTTGTATAATAGTCATTTCTTTTAGGATCAACAACCCTTTTGGGGTTTCAAAGTATCTTAGAGTGCTCTTAACTAAAGCTATTGTCTCCAATCTACTATTTAGTAAAAAAAAAATTACCCAATGTAGCTTTGACAAAGTGGTATTATTAGCTACACTATGCATGTAAATTGGATGAATCTCTCCATCTACATGTTCAACAATTGTTGATTGGTTAAAAATATTTGAAAAGAAACTAAGTATTCCTAGAGGTACATGCCCAAGGTTCCCAAGATATCATAGAGGTGCATATCAAGGTTCCCAAGGTTTGTACTCATTTGTCACCCTCATACATTTTGTTGTTAGATTTGACTAGCAAGATTTAGCTATATTTCTATTAATTCAGATTAAATTTCCAATTTACCAATTAAGAACAAACATAAAATATACACATTTGATTGTCTTCCTTCATGGTCACTACACTTGGTAGAAATGCTGGGCATCCTTGGTTAAAGAGTTTGAGATTTAAGGTCAAATTAACTAATTGCTAGCATTGGCTTATGATTCAAGGTGTAGGGTTAAAGGGTATAGAGTTTAAATGGTTAGGAATTTCAGCCTTAAAGTTTATGCTTTAAGGGTATGTAGTTTAGGACTCGCATGGTCATCCAAATGCCTAAACTCTAAACCATAAGTTGCCAAAAAATTGACAAATAAAAGAAACAACAATGTGTCACATCAACACGCATCAATGTTTTCACTATAGATAATGTTAATTCGAATGACAATTTTCCCTTACATAAACCACGGGCACCCTATGATTTCTGCTTTTTTTCCTGTATTTTTATTTCTGGGTAATTTTTTGTTTCCCTATTCTAAGCAGCGCCGCCCAGACCTACCCTAATGGAAGTTTCTTGAAGCTATCCAAAGCATCGAGATTTTTCTGTCCCTGGCTATGGCTATGGTGTTGCCCACCTCCTATATGCTGGAATCCTTCTCGCACAGCTCGCCATAAGCCTCAAAACGAGCTCCTGATCGCCATTTCTGGCGCAGTATTATAGCCAGAGGCAAAAATTTTCTTTGCTTCTGTTTCTAAAGGTGGCCATTGCTGTAGACAAACAGAAGGAAAATCTTTGCTAGGGCCATCGTTGAAGGCCAAGAACTCCGCCAGAATTCGCAAAACTGCCAATGATCGACGCTCTATAAACCTCCGCCAGAATGCTTACTCTGTTTCCAGAACAATCTTGTTGACATGGAGAATATGCCACGTGTCCGAAAATCATAGGGTACATGTGGCTTACGTTTTGTAACGTGCCACCAATCGGTGGTTTCCAGCTGGAAACCACCTCTTGGTGGCATGTTTCCAAATACTAAGTCCTTATGAACCATTACAGTCGCTAATGAACTATTTGTTTACTGAACCATTTAATACAATAATTTTCTCTAAGACAACATTGATAACAATTGGAGATAAATCACTCTCACACGTGTTAATGTCTTTAATATGTTGAAAGACTTTGTTGCCTTTAGAGATAGTTTTTTTCAGGTGGTAAAGGCATACATGTTTTGTACAAGATTAATTCATAGTGTTTCTACTAAACTGCATTCATGCAATATGTTTTTTGCTCATTATCTACAAATATTTCTATTGTAGCTGCAGCGCCCGGCACACAATTCTAGTTGACTATTATGAAGCTGTCAATGGTCTGCAATGGCTTATTCCTCATTTAAGTCTTCCATGGGAGAGAACAGAAAGCCTTTCAAAACAGGTTTCTTGGCTTGATAGTAAAATACCACACGTCCAAGTTGAAATCATATTGCCGCTAGGTAATCTATCTTTCTACAAAAATATGAAGCGCTCATCTACACATTTGTATCTAGAAGCAAATGAATATGATACATATTTTGAGGTATGTAGCTTTCTTTGGTATTATTTGTTAATAGATAATTTTTATAGTTCTCACTGCAGCTCTCTTGCTGCATTCTCCTACAGAATCAGGACATTGATGTAAATTTGTCCTTAAGCGACCTTGAGAGAAGAAAATATGTGGGGTATGTTGGGGTTGCTGTTTCCTGATTGCTGATCAGATGATGAATCTTTTCAGATGCTTTACTTATATCTATATCTTGTTTAACCTAGTAGTTAATATTACAGATGGCACGACTTTGCAAGCAACATGTTTTGGCTATCAGCTGTGGCAGTGGTATTTGTACTTCTACATCTGGCAGTGCTTCTATTCTTAAGGTGGAGAACAAAAACTAGTTTGCGGGGGGCCCTCAGTTTCCCAAGATTCGAATTGTTCCTCCTCATCATTGCTCTGCCTTGTATATGCCAAGCATCCTCCTTTCTCATGAGAGGTAAATCATACTGGAATGCTATCCCACGACTAACCTTTCAATACTGAAATATGACAATTTTTACAGGTGGTACAACAGGAGGTATTATCGTTGGAGTGCTGATTCTTGCCATACCAACAGCCTTCCTTTTGTCTCTTCTTGTGTTTTTACTGGTAGCAGTAATTATAGGAGGCCTTGTCCAATACAAGGAATATAGACATCAAGAAAAGTGTTCAAGATGCCAGAAGATTTTTGCTCAATTACTTGGTTCAAATTCTGTTGGCAAATGGATACGTAAAGAAGGCATTTCTGCGACCTTCTTGCCAAGATATGGATTACTGTTTGAAAACCGGAAGGGTCCACCAAGTATAGTAGTCTTAGATGAACAACATGGATCAAAATGGGTTGATAGTCGAGGCAAGGGTATTGGCAGAATGAGGGCTGTGAATTCAGATGATGATGGTGAAAATATTCATATTTCAAAGTTACAGAAACTACTTGGAGCTGCTAGAGTATCATATATTATGGTTGATGTTATCAGGAGGGTTGTATTGGGCATCATATTTGGAGCATATGCTCATTCTGAAACGTCTTGGAGGCAGGTTTCAATTGCCTTTGCGTTTACAGCAACACAGCTGGTCTATCTACTGGCAACTAAACCATACATTCGAAGAGGAGTCCAGTTTGTTGAGGTTATCTCACTGATGTGTGAAACTACCCTGCTAGGAACCATGTTTATCCTCCTCCAACATGGAGACCAGTCTGTAGATCACAGTGAGCTGGGAATTTGTATGCTCTTGATGCTATTTCTCACGCTTGCAGCTCACATAGTGAACGAATGGCATGCTTTAATGGAGCAACTTCTAAGGCTTTCACCTTCACATGATCCATCATTAAAGATAGGCTTGAAGATGTTTGGGAGGGGCTTGCTGCTGCCATTAATTCCACGAGATAAATGGTCTAAGTTTGTAACACCCCAGCCCGGACAACCTCAAACAGGTCTGTCTCCAGTGGTAGTGCACTCAAGTCCATCACCAGAATTTATACAGAGAAATAAAATCCAACCTGCTGGGTCTCCATCTGAAATGAGATATGATCCTGGGTCTCCATCATTGTTGGATGGAAGGAATTTTTCAAATCCATCTGAAACAAGATCAGGACCGCTGCGAAGACCTGATAACCAGGAGAACCAATGGACAAGGTCAAATTCATTTGTGGAAGGAAAGAAAAGTAGGTTAAGGGCTGACCCAAGATCTGTGGAGCTTAGAATGTTGAGAGAGCTAGCTAAAGCGAGCTTTCCAGGCTCTTCTCGAAAGGATTCTGATCAATCTGAAGTGCTGGAAACAGTTGGGAGGCTGTCAATTGGAGGCCCCAGGGATCAGTTTTACTTTATCAACAGCACATCTTTGGAAGACTCTGATGAATTGACTCCTCGCTTGCCACGGACACCAATGGAGGTTGTCGATTTGGACTATCCGCCTGCATCCTTCAGCAGTGAAGGGGGTTGAATACAAGCTATGCCTTGATAGATGAGTGTACAGATTCATTCGTTCCATTTTGTTTGTGGTTGTAATTTAAAATTGTAAAGAGATACGTCAAGGACCCCTTGAGGGTAGGAAACAGAATTCAGTTCCAACGCATGTTAAAGGCTCTGTAATATGACGTGACACAATTGTTATGAATTTGAATATACAAATTGTTGCCTCAGCACAAGTTTTATGTACTAGTATGCTTAATTGTCAAATACATCAAGCTCTGGCCATTGGAGGAGGAACTTGAAAATTCACTGCATTGCATTTTGGTTGCCTTTGGTTTGCAAGTTGCCATCCCATGTATGAAGATTTTGAGTTTGAACTTGTCAATGGCTTTCAAATTGAAGGTTTAAACACAATTTTGCGTTTTGGTTGCCTTTGGTTTGCAATTGCAATCCCATGTATGAAGATTTTGAGTTTGAACGTGTCAATGACTTTCAAATTGAAAGTTTAAACACAAATATTGTGCCCATGCTACAAGTTACTCCTCCAAAGAAATTAAGCTCCTAAATTCAGCTTAATTAGGAGTCAAGAGAGAAGCAAATTTGTGCTTTTTTATTTATTTTGCTCTTTTGTCATGCATATAGCCAAATACAAAAGTCAAGCAGTCTAGTCTAGTTGTTGGATTTGGGTGGTTACGAACATATATTTTGCCATGTGCTAACGGTGCTTCGAATGGCACCCGAAAGGAAGTTGGTTATCAACTGGTTCTCCGCCTAAAGCGAACCACGAGAATTCGCTTCAACGAACCCACCGGATTCGCCAGCGAACCCCGCCGCAGACGTGGGCTATGGCGGCCGGGCTTACTTGGCCATTCTTCGCCTGCCGAACCCCTAACCCGTAAGTTACGCCCCGCAAAGATTGGCAGTGAGCGTTGGGCAGTTCGCCACTTACCGGTTCCTCGCCTGTGCCAATCCGGTGGTGTGCATGACGGCAGAAAGGCCGTGGTGCGTTAATGTGTGCCATGCCTGCGGCTCGCCATCGCCGCCCCGCATATCATCGAGGACTGGAGACTTCTACTGGTCACCTCACCGCCAAGCAGCTCTATGGAAGGAGGGGTGGCCATATACGATCGGCCTGCAGCGACATGTTCCCCATGAGTGGGGCGGATCTCGACCGTCCCTACCTCTCGACTGAACTCTTCCCCGGCTGCCCCGCAAGTCACCACCTCCCCTGGGCGGCGAGGGGATCAGCTGGAGTGTGGATGCTCACATCCAAAGAAACCGTGGCAAAGATGTTCCTCGATCGTAACCCCGGGCCGAGACTCGTGATCCCCGTGGGAGGCCTAGCAACTCCTCCTCTCGTGGGCAAATGGCTGATCCTCTCAGGCAATGGCCCGGTCATTGAGCATAGCATGTGGTCCGGTGCTTCCTGGCGAGCGCCACGTACCACTAACTTCGACTCTAATGCGCGACCTTCATGATAGGGTGCATCCTCTCCAGGCCCGCTTGTCGTGTCGGGCCTCATAAAACATGGCGTCCTCGCCCCTCGAGGGGAAGGGCCGGGCTCGAGGGGTAGGACATCTTGCCAGAAGATCGTTATTGCGCCTTGTCTCCTCTCCTCTATATGTCTGGCCGCGGCCTCCATCATACGTGCAGCTTTTTGCGGATCTTCTCACGCGTTGCAGCCCTCCCGCTTCGGACACCACTCTCTGCAATTCGCGGGGTTGCACCCTCGGCCGGATGTGCGTGCGTAGGCCACCATTGATGCATGGTGGCTTCGATGGTGGCCCCAAGCTCCATCCTTGTCAATCCGGAAATCGGGGTGTGGCCCGAGCTCTTGTCCACAAAGTGTATACCCAGTCTTTGTGCAAATCCACCACACAATTTCTGCGGGCCCGACCGCTCTCAACAGACGTGACTTCGCCACAACTGTGCACCAAATGCCATGGTATTCCCGGCCACAAAACAAATACAGTTAACAAACACACAAAACATACCTAGCGGATAAGACAAAGGTTGGGGTACCATTATCAAATGCTACCGGCGCGTCCGGGGGACATCACGCCTTGTGCCAAATGGCAAGGGACGCCATCCATGCCGACCGGGAACTCACCGAAGCCATGGTCTCTGGCGGATAAATGTAGACTGCTCCTCAAATAGATATCCAATTCCGTGTGATTATGAGGACCTGGGGAGGACCTAATCAAAAGATAAGGATTCCACTATGAGAGATCCACGTAATACTGCGAATACAAAAGAGGGATTGTTTAGGATAAGACTATAATTCAAGACCCGGTTACGCATCACTTAAAATGGACAAACTCATAGAGTAGAATCAAAACAAAAGTAGAGCAGTAAAGCAAGGGGTCGTGGAAGGTTTAGCAAAGGGGTTGTGCGAAAGCCGGATAAAAGGGAAAAAATTTAGAGGGGATTATTGATGGCAAGACTAGTCTTTTGAATGTGGAGACTTACGTGCAAAACCAAACAAAGAACTAGTGACAATCAATCGAACATGAAACACCCGCCCACCATAAATACTACAAGCGGAGTTCTCCGGAGCCTAACCGGGCCTTATGCCACAGCTCCATTCCTTGCTTCGGATTTTGTAATGCTTCTCCATGAATCGTCATGCGAATTTATCCTCTTGCGAAAAGTGAAAAGCAAAAACCCATATGATAGGATTTGGCAAAGAGGGGCCGGACGCCACAGACTCCGGAACCCGGTGACGGGCCCCCACCGTCAGCCCCACCATCAAGGCTCATTTTGACCCGCGACCGGGTTCGGGCGCCGAACCCCTGGGTAGACTCCACTGTACCGGCAGGGGCTCACAGAACGCCAGACTCCCCACCAGGGGTTCGGCCAAAGCGAACCCAACAGGCCGCCCAAGACCGCCAAACCCGCGACCGCCAAGCGCAGAATCTAACCACCCGGGCCTGTTCGCCAGCGAACCCGGAAAGGGAAGGCCACGCCGACACCGCCCGCCAGCTTCCCGCCAGTCGCCCAAAACGAACCAAGTGGGTTCGCCTAAGCCGGAATTTTCCCGGCCGCCTGGCTTAACCCACTTGGTTCCATGAACTTGGTTTCGGGAGCCAATAAAGTGGGCGATGTGCTAATATAAGGTAAAAGTTGCATCATTCAAAAGAGGCAATAATGATTTGGTGGCACAATCAACCCTTCTCCCAAAAAAAGTCAATATAAAATGGATAAGGTCTTTGGTTGGCCCAATTTTTTTTTTTAGGATGCGAGCTTTTATTATTTATAGAAAGTTACAAACAGAGTACAACAGGGACTAAAAACTTTGTGGAGAAAGTGTCCACTTGAGCAAAGCCACCCCACCCGAATGTGAAGGTAATGCTCCCAAATACGACTCTTCACTTCATTAGCTATTGATGGAGCGCCTGAATGCTTTAACAATTCGTTGATGGTCCTCGACAAGGACCTGTGCATCAGAACAAACATGACCTTTGAATATGAGCTTCCAAATGCATAACCCTCATTTGCATCCTACAGTATCACTCCTCACTCCAAGGCAATTTTCCTGCTCACAGAGGCGCTTATATATCTGTTGTCGAACACATCCACATCAGCATCATGGCCACTTCTTCATTCAGACGATAGTACAACGCCACTACTCATGTGGCAGAGACCAACATCAACTCTGTCTTTGCTTCTAGAAAGAAATTGATGTAGATGCCACCATAAATGCCACGCCATACTACTAGGAGATCATGCAAGAGTTCCAAGCTAAGATAGGTTCTTCCTTAGTAGAGCTCCCCCTATGCATAGGGTACTTCGCACCTAGGACAGCGCACGAAGAATTGCACGAGATCGAACATGAATGACCACTCATCATTTCCACTTTAGCAAAACAAGATGGTCTTGTTTCAATTGCTAACCTAGAGGCTGAAGAAGTTGCATCAGAAGAGGTAGTTGCAGAGCACTTGATACAATCTAAAATACATGAGAATGCGGAGACCATAGATCAAGTTAGTATGAAGCAAAGAACTGAGGTCCATACAGAAGCCAGATGAAAAGTCCCTTTTCGCCAAATTTTCCCAGCCAGTTGAGTAGACTGTTAATAACATCTGCTGGCTAGTCAAATTGTTGTGGAAAAGGCCTTGCGGCCACATCCAAACATGCCTGACATGTTGACACAGGAAGAAGCAATGCTCAATTATCTCGTCCCTGCACATAAGGATAAAGTGCAGACACATCTGGATGAAATCTATGCACCACAACATTAATGCGCACATAGCGATAAATGATTTGCCACCACAAAACAGATGCTTTGGGATGGAGCAGTTTATTCCATACCCACTTCCATACTGCTTTCTAAGTTAGGAATAAATTACTAATCACATATTTCTTATTAGCCAGAATGACTTTAGCTAAACTTGCTCGATATTAATCCCAAAACTTTTTGTGGTTTAACTAAACTCTACATATTTTTCCTCTCATACTTTCTCGCGTTTAGCTAAACTAACCCAAATATCATCCCAAAAATTTCTATGGTGTGGTCAACAGAAAATATCAAGCCAAATTACTATACTTCTTTTTCAATTGTTTCCACTTATTTTAGTCATTTTCGTTGTGAAAACATTCTAAAATAATGCTAATTAACAAAGTCTAGGACTTAAATTAATTCATAATGCTAGAAACTAAACTATTAGTCATATATTTCTTATAAATTAGAATGATGTTAGTTAAACTAGCCCGAAATTCATTCTAAAAGTTTCTATGGTTTAGCTAAACAAGACAAAATTTCACTCTCTTACTTTCTAGCATTTGGCTAAAGAGCTCCAGGGTTGGTGCAGCCCCGTAAAAAGTTAAGCTAAAATTATTATTTTTTTCCCAATTTTTTCCATTTACTTTAGCCAATATTTTTTGAAAAAGTGCTAAAAAATCGCCAAATAGCTAAGTTTAGCCCTTAAATTATTCTATGTTTCTAACAGTCCCTAGGGATGACCAAAGGCCACTTTGCTGAAGGAGACATGTCTTCAGCAGCAAGAAGATCTTATACATGGAGTTCATCAACTTATCTGCTTTGACAAACTCATGTACCACCCAAAGCTGGAGGCATCCACTTGTGCTATTGGAGGCAGAACTGAAGACACCTTCTGCCAAATAGCTCAATCCTGCCTTAAAAGGAAGAACTTAGCTCTAAGCTGTTCCTAGGTTAGCAAACCGCATTTGCTTATTATACCAATCAGATATCATGTGCACACCTGCCAATTTCCATCAACGTTGCGTCAATGGATGGATCGAAGATACTAGAGGACCACCATCTAAAGGAATCTACCAACAGCTCATAGTAGTGCTAGTATATGCAAGATGGTGAAAATGGAATGGAGATCGTACAATCTCCATACAATAATCAATCCTCTGAGAAATGGAGAAGCATTAATGTATGCTATTAGTGGGTAAAACAGACCTAAGGGAGAAGTGGCCTAACAGATGGAGATCCAAAAGAGATGCACATTTGCAAAGACTGCTATACAAGGCGGAAGCCTGGGGACTCGTCCACATTATTTAAAATTCTTCAAATAAACTTAGAAAACATCTCTGCATCATAAAATTGATCATCCCAAGGCCGCTAAAATGCGTTGGCAACATGCACTTTGCCCAACTGACTTTGACATCAGCGCCCTCCTCTGTTCCCCCGCAAATGAAGTTCCCGACAATCGTGATATTGGACTTTTGACTGTGAAGCCAACATGAATGAGGCCATACATTGGTGTTACTCAAAATTGACTTAATCACAACAATTTGTCCCACATGGAGAGCTTAGCTATGGACCACCAAAAAATGTGCTTTTCCAAGCCCTTAATCACTGCCTTCCAAGCATCTCCAGGTGAACACTACAGGAATACCAAGAATTTTGGTTGCTCTACAATGGGGAAGAACCTTCCATGAAACACGTGGTGGAATTGGAGAGTCCAATGCCCATTGTGTTGTACACTTCTGCGAACCGACAAAAATATCAGATGCCAGGGAAAAGAGAGGAAATGGATTCTGCAAATTTTGCTCATCTGCCCTGAAGAAAAGGAAAGTGTCATCCGCATAGTGATTACAAATCTCATGTGATCCATGGTTCATAGGAAGTCCATGCAAGATGCATTCCTGAGCAGCAAGAGAGAAGACTTGGGCAATAACTTCTGCCACAACTCTAGATAACATTGGATCCAGTTGTTTAGGGTCTGGGTTATCGTCTGCAAGACAGCCCTCTGTGAGGGCCCTTGGATCAAGCAGACAAATCCTTAGTATAGTGTGTCACGCGGGATTTTGCAAAGGAATCAGAGCAAAAAGAATGAAACAGAAAAGCAAAGAAAACAATATGCCAAGATAAGAATCCTTTGAATATCAAAAGAGTACATGAGGTCTCGCTGAGACAAGAAAACTGAAACAAGATGATACTAAGGCTCATCTAAAAACTTGAGATCTAACTCTACTGATATATAATAGTACAATGACCTTGGGCCCAAAATAGATACATGGCAAAATCTCTCTGTGATCTCAGTTACCAACTCCTGGATCATATGCTTGATTTGAGGGAATCTTTGCAGTGTCATCATTAGTGCCGGGAATCCCGCTAATTTAAGGATGAACTCTCCCGAGGCGGTCATTTGTCTTGTCTGGTCCTCTTCTTTGACGGGGCATGGGTTTTCGCGTGATTTTCGCGGGGGCGTGGGTTTGCTACCTAATGCTTGACCTTGACCCTTGCCTTTGACATGTGTTGTGCTTAGGAATAGTCCAGTGCCTGGCTGGATGGGACTAACAACCAAAGAACACTCAGAGGAGAGAAAAGCAAGCACAGGTTTTGAAGGTGGAAAGCCTGGTACCTTCTCAAAATCATCCTACCGACTATGAGGATGAGCCTCGGAGTGATATTTATGGATGAGATCCTGACGATCTTTCAGAGCGTCCAAAGTGTTTACCCCAATGGATGGTGACACGTCTAACAGAAAGTTAACTTGCGCCATGTCTTCAAAAGCATGGTGAGCCTCGGCTGGGACATACTGACATTCAATGAGTAGACAAATCTGGAGGTCAAAAGCACTGACACTGGCGTTGGGGTTGCAATAGTAAATAGGACGATGACGGGCACTTGAACAGGTAAGAAGACACTTCAAAGCAAAGAAGACACAAACCCCGCTTATGATCCGGGGACGGGCAGCTCATGAATTGAGTGAGTCCCCAGAGCGCATGAACTGGGTTCTACCAACTTCGTTCATTAGGAATGTAAATCCAATTTCAGTTATAATCCAGGGTTTCTCCTTCCTGCCAGATATTACGGCGCAGAAAGCACAAGGGGGGTTCACATAGTTATAGCCGTACAATTCATGTGAGTGATCCAAAAGGGTTTATTTTGGACTTGAACCATACATATACTCTTACTGAGGGGCCTTTTTTTAGGTGACTCTGGTTCAATATGTGGCTGAAATGGGGGTTTTTGGAAGATTTCTATGGCGTATACAAGGGGGTTTTCGACGACCCCTTGCATGCACATGTGATACCCCCTATATGATAGGTGCACGCCCCGGGAGAAAGCATAGATCCCACCCGAGGTCTGTAGAAATGTGTGCAGAGGTCCAATCAGCATGACCAACCAGAGCCTTGGTCCAAAAGGAGGAGCGCCAGTCAGAAGTAAGAAACTGACAGTGGGGTGGTGCTCCTAACGACGCATAAGGGGTATCATGTTGAGGAGCAGGTTGCATCATAGGCTGCTGAGCTTGAGTGCAAAATTCGTGAAGTAAATCGACATCCATGATCTAAAGAAGTGTATTGATAGGAGGAAGGACTCAGTCCAGAGGAATGATCTCACCGTCAAGATAGGCACAAAGACTGTTGAGGGCACCTAAGTGCTGTGAATCCCCATGTCCTCATTCATGTTTTTACGGACCTGTTTCAAGGTTTCTGCAATCCAAAGACGCAAATGGCGAGCCAGCTCGGGCATGTATTCCACCTGAAGAGCAGTGTCCCATGACTGATCTTGAAGATATTTGTCATCCTGCTGTAGCAGCCATTTTGCATTAGAATCACCTTGAAAAGCATCGTCTGGACTATCATCAACCTTATCATGTGTGTCTGCCAAGTAGAAATCGTGCATGACATATGCCATTGGTTGGACAAGGCGAAGAATAAAGAATTTCTGATCCTCACAGGGAATAAGCTGAAAGGTAAGAAGAGCACAAAAAAAGCCTTTGTTTTCAATAGAAAGATCTGGCCATATAGTGAGCAAATCCTTGCTAGTGAGAGAGCCGTGAAGAGTTCCATTAGTAGTGAACCACTTTAGCAGAAAAAGATATCTGCAGGACTGAACATAGTCCAAATAGCTCGTGGGTTTTGGAAAATCACCCTACATGTATACAACTAAGGAGATGTAAATCTCGTGCTGATGATGAGCTTCATGAGCAGACTGAATGGCCTGCTAAAGCTGATGTTCCAGATCATGGATTCTGTTGTCTTTCTCAATAAAGAGACGGAGTTGTTCCTTGATCTTATAGTGAGAATGAGTGGGCCTTGAGTGAAAACTTGCAGCTGAAGACTAGCAATCTCAGCGTCATCCACAAGCTTCTGTTTTTGCATGTCACTGAGCTGCGTTTTCAAGTCCGTGACCCGTGTTTGCACTGCCGCTAACTAACCTTCCAAAATAGTAATTCGAATTTCACCCGGTTATATTCATTCTGTGACCCCGTGTAGAGAGCCTGAGCATCAACAAGAAGTTTGTCTTTGCCATTGATCTGCGCCAGAAGCTCAGTGATGGTAGCCTGAAGTTGGGCTTGCTATTCTTCCATAGTAACTGGAGTCTCTTGTTCATTAAGAAGTGCAGCCCGTGTGTCTAGTAAGGCACTACGTTTACTCTGAAGATTGTCTTCCAAAGCTTGGTCCTCAGCGTGGATGTTATGAAGGCTCTGTTCTTCTTGCAAATTCATCAACTTATTAGAAAGTAAAACACCACAGGGTACTTGATTTACCACCCAACCGAACCAACTAGAAGAGATGTCACCAAGTCAAGCTACTTCGCAAGACTGTATAAGAACAAGCTCTTTTTAGCCATCAACCACTGGTGTTACAGAAACTCCTTCTAATTATGATATAATGAAGCAAGAAGCAAGAGAAAATACTGCAAAGCAAGGCTAGGCTCTTCATCAAACATAGAAAGAAGCAGATCTAGTTGTGTAGTCAGCTTAGACCCCTATGCACCTTTTTGGGCATAACTTTCAAACCATAAGGAATCTATGGACAACCAAGCCCAATCTAGAAACTAGACTTCAAGGGCTTCCCAAAACGCATGAATTGCTAATTTCTGAGTTGTGGTCGTGGAGATATCACGTTTCAAAATTGTTTTTCTATTTATAGCTAACAACACCTGTACTTGATTTACCACCCAACCGGACCAACTAGAAGAGATGTCACCAAGTCAAGCTACTCCGCAAGACTGTATAAGAACAAGCTCTTTTTAACCACCAACCACTGGTGTTATAGAAACTTCTTCTAATTATGATATGATGAAGCAAGAAGCAAGAGAAAATACTGCAAAGCAAGGCTTCATCAAACATAGAAAGAAGCTGATCTAGTTGTGTAGTCAGCTTAGACCCCTATGCACCATTTTGGGCATAACTTTCAAACCATAAGGAATCTATGGACAACCAAATCCAATCTGGAAACTAGACTTTAAGGGCTTCCCAAAAGGTACGAATTGCTAATTTCTGAGTTGTGGTCGTGGAGATATCACGTTTCAAATTTGTTTTT
This sequence comes from Isoetes taiwanensis, assembly GCA_021234155.1. Taxonomy (NCBI): domain Eukaryota; kingdom Viridiplantae; phylum Streptophyta; class Lycopodiopsida; order Isoetales; family Isoetaceae; genus Isoetes; species Isoetes taiwanensis. The sequence goes on along the minus strand of JAJEKV010000035.1, from coordinate 8,415,600 downwards.
CTATTTATAGCTAACAACACCTTTTTTTGTTTTGCCTTTTTGCTTTTAAATAAAGGTCAAACTTGATTTTTAGCTCTCTCTTTGATAATATCAAGATTTAGACATACTTGATGGCTTTCTTACTTGATTATATCAATAAATATTGTTCCATGCAAGGCCACTCCCCCGAGCACCATATCAATTCCTTCCCTTCTCAAGAGTGATTGTCTTCGATCATCTTTCTTAAAGATTTACATGCCTTCTCAAAGACTATCAGTTCCTTCCCTTCTCAAGACTGATCGTCCTCGATCGCCATTATATCTGAAAGAAAACAATCGAACATCCCTTTTCAAAATTGATATTTAATCAACCTTTGAAAAGCGGGTTGATCCTTCCCTTCTTAGGAATAAACTTATTTCCTCGAGAAGGTCTCAAAAAACCACAAGTTGAACATCAACTTTATTTGTCTCAAAGTATAGATTAGTTTAAAACAAAATGTTTACTAACCTTCACCAGAGGCACCAACTTCTAATCACCAACTTCTGATTAGTTTCTATTCCAGTTTGCAATCTCTAGCATCAACCAGAAGACCTGCGAACATCAGGATTAGCAAACATTATATTCACTTGGACATGACCAACTCATTCCATTCACTTGGACATGGCATCAACTCATTTCAACCTTTAGACACAGCGTCAACTCATTTCAAACTCTTGGACATGGCGTCAACTCATTCCAATCATTTGGACAAGAGCAACAACTCTTTCCATTCACCGAGTTTGGTGTGACCTCATAAATAGCGCCAACCATTTATGACAATCACTAGCCTCACCCATAAGGATGCAATAAGAAATATCTAAAGATTCTAATCACAATCCTTAAGCATCAATTTCGTACCAGATAAGGGGTAACTGATTTGCAGTTTCCTCCTGGACCTGCTTTCTTTTCACCTTTACTCTTCTCGACTTCAGAAGTTTTCGCTTCTTCCTTGCCTTAAGATATCTTGTGTGCTGCTAAGCCACTCAAATTTCCAACGCTTCCATCACCCACAGCTCCGTTGGTAAAGACTGGAACTAAGCTCTGACTCCAGTTGTTATGAAGGCTTTGTTCTTCCTGCAAATTCATCAATTTATTAGAAAGTAAAACGCCACAGGATACTCGATTTAACACCCAACTGGACCAACTAGAAGAGACCAAGTCAAGCTACTCCGCGAGACTGTATAAGAACAAGCTCTTTCTAGCCACCAACCACTGGTGTTATAGGAACTCCTTCTAATTATGATATGGTCAAGCAAGAAGCAAGAGAAAATATGGCAAAGCAAGGCTAGGCTCGTGTTAGTCCTTCCCTTCCCAGGAATAAACTTATTTCCTCGAGAAGGTCTCCAAAAACAACAAGTTGAACATCAACTTAATTTGTCTCAAAGTATAGATTAGTTCATAACAAAATGTTTACTAATCTCCACCAGATGCACCAACTTCTGATCACCAAATTCTGATCAGTTTCTATTCCAGTTTGCAATGTCCAGCACCAACCAAAAGACATGCGAACATCAAGAATAGCAAACATTCTATTCACATGAGCACCAACTCATTCCAACCTCTTGGACATGGCATTAACTCATTCCAACCTCTTGGACATGGCGTCAGTTCATTCCAATCATTTGGACAAGAGCAACAAGTCTTTCCATTCACCTGGTTTGGATCGTGACCTTATAAATAGCGCCAACCATTTATGATAATCACTAGCCTCATCCATAAGGATACAATAAGAAATATCTAAAGATTCTAATCACAATCCTTAAGCATCAATTTCATACTAGACAAGAGATAACTGATTTTCAATTTTCTCCTCTTGGACCTGCTTTTATTTCACCTTTACTCTTCTCGGCTTCAGAAGTTCTCGCTTCTTGCGTTGCCTTAAGATATCTTGTGTGCTGCTAACCCACTCAAATTTTTAACACTTCCATCACCCACTGCTCCGCTGGTAAAGACCGGAACTGAGCTCTGATACCAATTGTTACAAAGGCTATGTTGTTCATGTAAATTCGTCAATTAATTAGAAAGTAAAACACCACATGATACTCGATTTACCACCCAACCAGACCAATCAGAAGAGATATCACGAAGCTAAGCTACTACGCAAGACTGTATAAGAACAAGCTCTTTCTAGCCACCAACCACTGGTGTTACAGGAACTCCTTCTAATTATGATATGATCAAGCAAGAAGCAAGACAGACAGATAGATAGATAGATAGATAGATAGATAGATAGATAGATAGATAGATAGATAGATAGATAGATAGATAGATAGATAGATAGATAGATAGATAGATAGATAGATAAATAGATAGAATACTATAAAGCAAGGCTAGGCTCTTCATCAAACACAGAAAGAAGCAGATCTAGTTGTGCAGTCAGCTTAGACCCCTATGCACCTTTCTGGGTATAATTTTCAAACCGTAAGGGATCTATACAAGTTGCTTAGCCTGACCCGAAATTGTGATCTGCACTCTAGTTTTTGACTTAAGGTCCAACATTGGTGCACATGGGCCTGCAATGATAAATCAATGTGCTCTTTGCACAACAATTTTAGTATCTACATCGAGAAGGGAAGTGGTCTTTGTCTGCCCTTTATGCAAGGCCCACTAATAGAATAGTTTTTTGTAACGGAAAATACATTAATTAGTATTTTTTATTTGCGTCACAAAAGGTGATTTGTGACGCATTACCAACGAAGAACCACTTGTAACACATTATAAAAGTTTATTCTGTCACGCATTACTAATGCAATATTTGTGATGTGTAACAACATTTAATCGTAATTATCGCGGGTCACCTATTAATTTCTATACGTCACGTGTATTTGCAGTTGTCACGCGTGTTGAAGGTGTACCTGGCAAACCTTCAACTCAGTGGTTGAGAACCTCTAGGTTGCTTAAGGCAACCAATCTGTGGCCAAATCCCTGCACAAATCAACTCAAACTAGCTTGTGAACAAGCTGTCCCTAAACAAGAAAAAACTGTCTGCCAAAAATTATCTGCCAAATCAAGTGGGATGATTGTTTTTTGTTGGGAACAGCTGCAAACAATGCTCAAGGGAGTCCCGAAGATGTTTATAAAAGTCAGAGGCAAATGGTTGACCAGAGCTAGGTGGAAAACAGCTTCCTGACTGGGTCAATTTCGGGTCAACAACCCTGGCAGAGAGCTAAAATTTGCAGATGAGAATCTATGAGGATATTTTTCGAGTTTCTTTCTTTGAAACTTTCAAATTGAAAACCAAGTAAACTAAAATTTAACCGAAAGTAGAAATGTCTCACACTATGCGCCAGAGCACCAACCTAAAATTTAGGTCGAGCCCTGGGCGCACAATGTGAGACATTGGCCATAATCACCTTGAAACTTGACGAATTTTAACGAGCTAACATGCTAGATCGAGTTTTACGGTAAGAATTAGTTAGATTTGTATATTACACCCCTAGGAATATGCCTAGAAATCATATAATTTAGCCTAAAATGCACAATGTCTCATACTATGCGCCAGAGCCTTGATCTAAATATTAACTCGGGGCCCCAGTGCACAGTGTAAGTCAAGTGCTTAGAAAACTCTGAAATAAGTATATGCCTTGACTCATGAAAATGAGCAACTTGGTAGTTGACCTAAAAATTGCCCAAACTATAAATAGACCTAGACCCCCCCTAACCTAGAGGACACGTGCATCATGTAGAGACAACAATAAGTATGCAATAATGTGTACAATTGCCATATTTGTGGATTTTTTGTGACAGTCTGTAACAGAGTTGAAATGGATGTTTTGGATTGTGGTTTTTACGCGACTTTTTAGCTTTTGAATGATGGAGATGGCCTATAAGAGATGAAAAGCATGCTCTGGATGATTAAAATCTAATATAAAACGCTATTTGACTAGACCTTTTTTGGTTTTTTGAGGAGTTTATGACTGTTCTAATGATACAGTATTGAACAAGCACTTCAGGCTGAGATTTTAGCTAAAGAACAACTTATACAAACCACAGTTGCGTTTCTTGTTGAGATTCAAACACTGCTACAACACAAATTGAACCAGCAAGACTTGATCTTCAGGAATAGCAGACATGATCTTCACCAACTTCAAATTTTCATTCAAATGAGCCTTCAAGAATTACAATGAGAGAATTTTCCAGCAATTTGACATGGGGAAATTCATAGAATAAAAGAAACAAAGGTAATACATATCTTCAAATGATAATAAAGAACTTTATTGCACCAGATCTTCAAGAAATCTGACACAAGGAGGCAGTGCAGGGCAAGCAGAGGTCATTCCCAATAGTAGTATGCTGGATTAAATCACTCAAGGCGCTGGGGTGATCGAAAAATTTCTGGAGCCTCAATGACCTCTTAAATTTGACAATTTCCGGTCAGTTCTTGATAAGGCAGATCGGTTTTTGCCTCTTCCGCCTGTAAATCACTTCTTGGTCTGCAAGTCAATCGGTTGTGGTGTAGAAATCATGATTTCTTTCTCAAAGTGAAGTCCCTTTTTCGAATAATCCCCTTTATCGTGGCCTTGCTCTTGTCTGACATTAACAAATGAGTCTTCAACAACTTTTGGCGGGATTCTTGGCATCAAAGGGCTAAATTCGACCAGTCTAATTATGATTTGGCAGTTGGTTGGGCTAATTTTCCGGATCTTGCCATGATTCTAGGGTTCTTCGCGAAAACGGATATATCCCACAGGCATTAGGCGAAAAATAGGCTTGGTTCCACGCGGCTGCATACGGTTGGTTGGAGCGTGACAAGGATTTTAGGGGGGTAATTTAACCCAAATGTTGGCACCACTAGGGTAGTGCGCGCATCCCGAGAACCATCATAACTAGAGCCAGATGAGGTCAAAATGAGAATCTTTGACCATCATTTTGCATGATTTTTCATGGGCATTCAGATGGAAAAAACGAATTTCGAAAATAAGCAACTTCATTTTTGGGCCTTTTTTCATGGTGTGTAAGGACATGTGGCACATGGGTGATGACTAGGCAAATGCTGGTGATGTGGCATGGTGAGGTGGAAGGCAAGGTGTCAAAGAAATTTTCCCTAGGTAAAATCTTGATGAAGTGTGATAAGGTGTGGGTGACACGTGTTGGGCGAGTTGGTGATGATGTGGATGATGTGTGCATGACTTTTGAAGGTGAGGTGGCACTAGATATTGATTTCTTTCGAGTAGTCAACTTTGGGCCTTTGGGACTTGATCTTTAACCCATACTTTGGTCTTCTAGTGGAGCTTCTCTCCTCTAATGCCTTGTCAAGTGCATGTTCATGGATTATGATGTGTGTGTGTGTGTGATGTATATGGTGTATATATATGAAGCATGTGGTGTGTGAGATTTTGCCCTAGGGAAAAAACTTTGAGTCATGGAAATGTGATGAATGAAATGAGGAATGGGTATGAAGGATGAGTATAGATGTGAGCAATGCCCTCTTTAGCCAATATCTCTAAGGTAGTGTGAAAATCTCAAAAGTTGGCAAGACAACATACTTCTTTTGGGGTCTTCCAATCTTTGACTACGGGTTTTCTCTCTTTGACTTCCTTTCCAACCTTTGACTCAGGTCTTGCTTACTTTTGCTAACGTGAATGCTCCTTTGAATGTTCTCCATTGGTCTTCAACTTGATGTAAAGACTTGTCTTCATACCTAAACAATGAGCTCCAAATAGAAATGCCTTGCAAATATGTTTTGATCTTTTTGTGTTTTCTTGTGAAGTTGCTCTTACATGCTGCCACAAGGTGGCAAAGAACACGCCCTGCGGTATTTTAATTGTACCCATGGTTCATTGTCACGGGTGTCAATTTCAAAACTAAACTAAAAAAAAAGGGAATGAGCATCTTTAAGGAGTAAAAGAATACAACGAAAATTTGATTACATGATACAAAATAACGTATACATAAAAATACGATTCAAATTGTTGCAATATGTTTATGCAGCATAGCTACTGCTCCTATCATCATCTCCATCAAAATAATCCCAACGCATGCGTATCTCATCACCCTCTACGCTAAGGGGAATGCTATCGTTAGCAGAATCCACATTAGGAGCATCAATATCGCCCCCTCCATCGCCTGGTCGCGCCATAATTCTCTACAAAAGAGTCATAATTAATAAACATCGAGGACCAATGTCATTGCATAAATAATGTTATATGAACTTACTTCTTGATCAGTCTGGTGCAAGGGCCATGTGTTATGGCGCACAAGATAAAGCTCCAACTCAGCAAATGACATTCTTTTAGCGAATTGGGCTTGGTCAAATGTTGCCTCTTTTCCATATTTTTGGTACTGAAATGAAACAGTATAAAAGATTTGTTAGCTTTCTTTATACTCGAATAATAGAACCCCAAAAAAGAAAAGAAAAAAAAAAGAAGAAAAAAAGAAGGAAAAAAAAAGTTAGAAAACTTACAAACTTCGTGGCAAAAGTAAGTTCACCACCGCTACCAAGTCGATGGGCCGCACCCGTATCTTCCTTTCTAGCACTATATCATAACCACTTCAATAAAGTTTTTAGTAATGAACAAGATACATCTAGTAATTGTAGGACTTACGCAGCAGCTGCTTTTTGTTGTGCATGTCTCTGATCTCCTGCCTTATCCAATTGGGCTTCTTTGATTGCCCATCCCAAAACTCATCACTTGCTCGTTTAGGCTTCATTCTATAACGTCGAGTCCTACAAAACAGCGGAATTGAAATGTGAGTTTCAATTCTAACAACATATAAACACATCCAAAACATCGAATCATCTTAAAATAATGCATTGGTATTCTATTTTATAAATTTCTATATGATTACCTCAAAACGCCGGACATCTTGCGCTTCACTTCAGATTTATCAAATCCAACGCCATGCTGAGTCTCTAGGGTGCTCAGTACCTAGTTCATTGAAAATTTAACGTATGATTAAATAACGATAAAAAAATCTAATTACAAACTTCTTTAATATTACTAATAAATAACAATAAAAAAATCTAGTGACAAACTTCTTGAATATGTAGCATAATAACAGGGGGTTTTCTTTGTGTTTTTGTACGCTTTTCACTAAGGTTTTCCTATGATTTCGTGATGTATTCAAATGGATGTACTAATACGTACATCTAGAGTGCACCATTTCTGAGCCATTGATTTTAGCCTCTTTTTTTTCCAATGGTCAACAACCAATGGCTCACAACAAAAGCCCCTTTTTTGTGCGTGTTGTGCATAATGGGCACATGAAGGGCCATTGATTTTAGCCTTTTTTTTCAATGATCAACAATCAATGGCTCACGACAAAAGCCCTCTTTTTGTGTGTGTGGTGCATAATGGGCACATGAAGGGCTTGAAGGGCGCATGTAGTGCAGTTTCCCCGTCGGCAACACATTTCTTATCATAACTTTTGATTTAGAGCTCCGTTTGAGATGATTTTTATTGTGTTGGAAAGCTCTCTCCGAGATCTGTTTCGTAGTGTATGATATGGATATGTTTGGTTAAGTTATCTATGCTAAAACAGCAATTTTTCGGCCGGGTTTGGTAGGCTTTCACATCCTACCAGCTAATTAATACAGGATTGCACTATAATTGGATATTGTTTTATGGCTCATTCCGAATGAAGCTTGCAAAAAAGTACCATGCATTTTTAGATTTTGAGGCAGTTATTAAGCAAATTCTAAGGATTCTAGATCCTTGTGCTAACAAGCAGAAAAGTTTCCCACTTTGGTTTCTCACCACAAGAATCCATGGAGGCCAAAGGCTGCTATTAAATTCCAATTGAAAAATGTTTGTGTATGGGTGTTGCAAACTTTATGACTTTCAGAATAATGGGATCAATCTGCTTTATCTTTATGGTAACTTTTACTTATGTTCTATTTGTTTTATTGTGATCAAATTTAAAAGCTACAGGTGATGAAAGCCTCAAATGAATTCTAGTTTTTTTCTGGTTTGAATTCTAAAATTTTTGTCACACCCGGTGGTGACGTCCCTAAGGCCCCGAAGGGGCCAAAATTTTTTTTTTGCAACACAAACTATTAACATCCAACATATAAAAATTAAATCCCCCAACACATAACAACCATTGACATTAACAACCAACACATAACTACCATTGACATTAATTAACACAACCATTGGGTCCAACACATTTAAATTAAAATCCCCCTTAAACCCCCTTTGGTTTGGGTGCATATTCACACGGGGGTGACTCCGGGCAACGAGAGTTGTTGGATAGGCATATTCACCTCTTATTCCTTAATCTACACCGTACGTAAAGTTCCTCGTTTGTGGGGTATGCAAGTACAAAATTTGCTATACTGTATAACGAGATTCACAAAATACTATAAGATTTCAAGCGGAATACTATATGGTGTTGATTTTGTACGTGCAAAATACAATTATGAGGGCGAATATCGCTAAATAACACTATAGGATCCAGTTACAAAACATCTAGTTACAGATTTCTTGAATATCACTAAATAACAATAAAAGAATCTAGGTACAAACTTACTTCTTCAATATGTGATCTATTTTGTTGGTTCATGTGCTTATGTGGTTCTTTCCAGTAAAGCAAATCGTCTGCGACCCTCTTTATGGATTTTGCAAAAACCCTTGACCCTGCCCAATTTTTGGCTTTCCCAAATTGCTTATAGCCATTGGAGGAAGACCCATTGTACCTTGTATAACTTTTGTGCCTGGTTCATATTTAAAGATACCAATCTAGAAAGCAACCAATGTGCAACATTATAAGAAAAAAACAAGAAGTAAAGGAAGCAGAATACAAAAAATATAATATCTATGCATACCTGCACAGGCTGCTCCTCGCATGAGGGTGGGGGGCGTCGTGGCCTCCTTCTACCTCTAGATCCTGTGGAAGTCATAGGTGTGGGATCTGTTGAATCCGTCGATGTAGGACCTATGGAGGGGAATGATATGAACACAAAATAACTCAGCAAAACAAACAATAGAAATCTCAAAAGAACACTCCAATCTTTAGGAGTTAGCTGGCCATTCAACTGGGCTCAGGTTTTCTAGTAAGAATTCGTTATCTCGCTATCTCAACAACAAACAAGAATTCAGAACTAGAGAGTCAAGTTAGGCTAGATTTGACTGTAGACAGAGGCATAAGGCTTCCCAAAAGATTCAGGCGAGATTGGATTTTAAAGCAGAGGCAGTGCTTGTATTCAATCCTTTTTCCAAATTCCCCCTTTTCAGATTGCAAATAGCTAATAAAAAGGTAGCTAAATATGGATAACTGTAAATCGGCCACAAATAGCATGGATTCGGCTTTCTATAGAGACGGATCGACCCTTCTTCTGTTTGATCCGGGAATGCTGCCGCTCTGATACAGTTTCTGGTTTGAATGGTTCACGACCCGTTATCAGTCGCGAGGTTATTTTTAATTTAACACAAGGTTCATGACCTACAAAATAAACTACCCCTTGACAAGTTCCCCTTAAGTTATTTACTAGCCTTTAAAAATATTAATTCCAAGTGCGTTGAGCCTGAGCTGTTCCCCCAAGCTGGCATTGAGCCATAACATCTGATATTTAGGTAAATTCATAGCTAAACTTCTATAATGTCAGTACTTCATACCGCATAATATCATAATCAATGTAGTCAAAATGTGAAAAATGCCTGGCTAGATAATTTTTCTAGGCATATATGTAGCAAAATAACAGGGGGTTCCAGGGGGATTTGATATGGATGTAAAAATAACAATTCATGGAACCATAGACCATATATCCCTAAAACAATTGAATGGGTTGTTATAAAAAAAAAATATAGATACATTGGGTACATTGATTAAAGTAGTCTTATTAGAACATTGTGTTATTTTGGTAGAGGTTCAACCCCCCCTATTTCATGTTCTACAATCTTAGGCGAAGCCGTATAGAGGTGTGATATTCCCTCAAAAATTAGGCGAAATCGTATTTCATATTTCAAAATCATAGGCGCATCCAATCATAAATGACTATAAGCGAAACGAAAGGTGCGCAGAGGCTCCAACGTACAATCTGGGTCATAAGATCGACGAATCTGACGACTGTGGTAGTCCAAGGTGCACCTCAGAATATATGTAGCATATAAGATAATAAGCAATTGGCAACCATCAGTCTTACAATATGCCATCGCCCTTTTTTACATATGGTGTAAGTTTTATGAACTCAATTAATATGGCAGACAATCTAAAAATAACCTTGAAGCTTTCAAGTACTTCAAATTCTTTCTTTCTGCTTCTTCTTCTTCTTCTTCTTATCTTGAACATGAAACATCCATCCTTGTCACCGATTTCAGTCATTCAAAACAAGTCCAAGATGCAATTTGTTTAGAATATGCACCAGAATAATACAAAAAAATACCATTAGTTAAATGCCTCTTAAGAATAAGCATCAATATCGTAAGCACCGAATTAACCCTCTCTATGATCTCCATGAATTTTAAAATCCTATAAGATTTTGGCCTTTTTTTCACACAACAAGAGTCTTTTTTCTACGAAAGCTTGGATACCATAGACTCACCTATCCTCTGGTTTGTTTTCGAGATCTTAACAACAGGCTAGGATCTAATTGCAGGCTCCAACTTCAACCATATACCTTGTGATAGGCTTCTTCCATATTGCCCTCATCCTCCACTCGCTTCCTTTATGTTATAAACTTCTTTGTCCTCCTTGTGTATAGCTGAAGTTGAATTTAAAGCCTGCAATACAATTGTTAAGAGATGAACATCCATTCTATTGGTCTAGTCTATAATGCAATACGTTGATATCTTTTCAAAAACAAAAAGTATAAGCTTTCAATAACCTTTATGATTGATCTGTTAGCGAAGCTAGTTGAACAAGGTTAGTTTTGTGTAGTTTCCAATCATTACAAGATTCAAGAAATAGTTATTTCTCCTCCAGGGGACGCACCTCTGCCTGCAGGAGGAGGACATGCTTGCAGGGGATATGCCATGTGCGTCCACAAGATTAGATAAAACTCCACTATATACGTTTTCTCTTATAAGAAAACCCCTCATATACAGCCTCATAATTTTGAAAAAGTGTTACACTCTGTTGTATTTGTATGTGCACTTACATTATAAGATATCACACCCCTTCCATACGAAACCAGATTGAACAAATGAAAAACCATGAAACTACTAACAAAAAACTTCATCAAGTTTTCCTTGTAAATTGCATAAAATAAAGTAAGACACTATTCATTGGGAGAAGGTTTTTTATATATGTATCATTAATTTACCTCACCTCGGTCTCTTTAGGTATCAACAAGGAAAGCTAGATGAAGAGCGATGCCCCCTGCGATTAAGTAAGGGCTATGATGATCCCCGACCGTGGTAGAACTTAAAAAGCCTATACGTGTCCTCCATTTTGGCTGCCGCAAGGTAGTGGGATAAACTAGCTAGTCTGTACAAGATTAGTCTAGTATGGACCTTAAACAAAAGTAATAAAAAAACAATGGGACTATGGTAGGTGGCACTAGAATGGTGAGGCTAAAAAGGCATGCCCCTAGAGTTGCCCCTAGGACCTAGACTTCCTAAGGCGGGATTAAATCCTGCCCTTAAAGTGTGCATGTAAGGCAAAAGTTTTGCCCAACGGATGTGTGGTGAGTTGGTATATGTCTAATAATGCCAAAATAAATGTGCATTTGGTCATGGGTTCAAACCTTGTCAATGTATGTTTATCTTTGGGAGTTGGTTATTGGGGGTATACGATGATGATCCCCGACGTGCCTATACGTGTCCTCCACTTTGGCTGCCGCAAGGTAGTGGGATAAACTAGCTAGTCTGTACAAGATTAGTCTAGTATGGACCTTAAACAAAAGTAATAAAAGTAATAAAAAAACAATGGGACTATGGTAGGTGGCACTAGGATGGTGAGGCTAAAAAGGTATGCCCCTAGAGTTGCCCCTAGGACCTAGACTTCCTAAGGCGGGATTAAATCCTGCCTACAAAGTGTGCATGTAAGGCAAAAGTTTTGCCCAACGGATGTGCGGTCTTGAGTTGTGTCTATTGTTTCAGCGTGAAAGGGTTTGAGGCGAAAACTATTAATCAAAGTAGGTAATTGAGTGTCATCTAATTCCATGAGGGTTGCACCACTTGAATAATGTTGTAAGGACCAAGCCAATGAAATTTGAGCTTGCCTGGAAAATGTTTGTACCTGAAATCATAAAGAAGAACCAAATCCCCTTCCTTGAAAGTTTTGGTTTTGATATGTTTGTCATGCCAGGATTTTCACGATTGTTGCCCAGTAAGAACCCTGAGATAAGCATCCCTGCGAAGTTCATCTAATTGTTGCGCTGATAAACCCTCTCTTGTAAAGCAGCGGGAGGATCATGGATAGTAGCAAGTTGAAATTGAAGAGTGGGTAGGACAAACTCAAAAGGCATCAAAGCCTCTTGGCCATACAGTAGTTTGAAAGGTGTCTGTTCTGTGGCAATTTTGTAAATAGTGTTATAGGTCCATAAAACAATGGGTAACTTGTCCTGCCAATCTGTTCTGGAACCGTCACAAATTTTCTTGAGAATGTTGATGAGAGTCTTGTTGGTACTTTCAGCCAGATCATTGCCTTGTGGATAATAGGGAGTGCTCTTTCGATGATGAATATGCAAGCAGTCCGTCAGTTCTTTGATCGTATGATTGACAAAATAAACACCTTGGCCGCTCACGAGTTCCGTGGAGCAGCCAAAGCGTGTAATGACATGTGTGTAGAGAACCACCGTCGTGCTGGCGGCGGTGTTATCAGGCAACGCACTTGCTTCAGTCCACTTCTTTGCATAATCAGCGAGAACAAGGATGTATCGAGCATGGGAGTTTCGAGCAGGTGGATCAATGGGCCCAACAAAACTGCATCCATTTGCTGAAGGATAACGGTGGCGCGACATGAGTTAAGAGTAAAGCGTCACGGGCCTGGGCCTTTCCACGTGCTGACAGACATCACATTGGCCCGCATGAGCGTGGGCATCTTTGAACAGTGTGGACCAACCCAGCCAAAAGAATTTTCCGTGCCGTGTTATCACGACTAAATGGCCTCCACCAAGTCCTTCATATGCTTGGCGAACAATGTCTGGAACCTCATGAGGAAGGACACAACAACGCAAAATCATATCCTTGCCACGTTTGTAAAAATACCAGCAATCATGGTATAATCACAAACTTCACGAAGGAACAGTGGACGGCGCGAGCGCAGCTTTTCTGAAGAAAGCGTGAGATCTTCATACGGTAAGGCATCAGAGAGAAGATATTGTTGGTAATCATGGAACCAGTGTGGCGTGGCAGTGACCAAAAAGAGTTGAGCATCTGCAAAACTGTCAGAAACTTCTGAAGGCAGGTCATCAATATGAATGCGTAAAAGATAATTAGGCACCACATGATATTTTCCTGTTTTATAAATGATTTTAAAGGGAGTAAACTCTTGTAGAAGCAGCACCCAGCGAGGAATACGTCCCGTGGGCGTGGTCTTATTAATCAGATAGAGTAAAGCTGATGATCCACAAAGAACTTGATTTTGCTATCCAACAGATAGTGGCGGAACCATTGTAAACAGAAAATGAGTCCAAGCACTTCTCGTTCCATGGCAGAATAATTTTTCTCTGCAGGGTTGAGTTTCCTGCCTCGTATAGCAAATCGGTTTGTCACGCTGTGAATCATATTTCTGGAAAAGAACAGCACCAATGTCAAAAGGTGAAACATCCACATGAACGTGAAATGATTTATTCCATTGAGGTGGAACAAGAACAGGGGCTTGAGTAAGCAGAACCTTCAATTTTTGAAATGCCGCATCTGCCTGGGGATTCCAAGCCTAAGTGGATTCATCACCCGTGAGTTTATGAATGGGATCCGCAATGGCAGTTAGTTCAGGAATGAAGGTAGCATAATAATTGACTTTCTCAAAGAAGGACCATGTCTCTTTAATGTTGGTAGGCACCTGAGCTTTGAGCACACAGCTAATCTTGGCAAGGTCCGTGGTAATGCCGTCTTGACTGACAACATGGCCAAAAGATACACTTATCAGGATTCAAAATAATGCCCGATTCATCACGTTTTTGAAAAACAAGCTTAAGTTTGGTGAGATGATCGTCCATGGAGTTGTAAGCAGAAAAGTCATCTTGGAAAGCTTGCAGAAAAGCATTTCCTTCATGTAATCCTGAAAAACAGAAAGCATAATGCACTAGAAAGTAGATGGTGAGTTTGACAAACCAAAGGGCACCGTTTTGTAGACAAAAATGCCCTATGGTGTGGTGAATGTGGTTTTCAATTGATCTTCAGCTCGAATAGAAAGTTTATTATAGCCAAAGAAACCATCCATGAAGGAGTACACCTCATGGCCTGCTGCTTCTTCGAGGACTTGATCCGTGAAGGGTAGCGGGAAATGATCCCATTTCCGTGCCCATATTGAGTTTCCTATAATTCATGCAAACGCGAATTTTTCCATTATGCTTAAGGGCAGTAATAATGGGGCTCACCCACTCAGAATGTTTGACCTCATAAATAAGTTCAGCAGCCAAGAGTTTATCAATTTCGGCTTTGATACAGTCATGATAGTTGGGGCTGAGCCTATGCTGTCGTTGTTACATGGCATGCATCAGGTTTGGTGGGAATGGTGAGTTCCCCCAACCCCTTCTTGGTACCTCTTAAATCTTGATAACTCCACGCAAAAATGTGTTTGAACTTTTTGAAGAGACTGAGTGCGCGAGCTTTATATGGTTTAGGAAGGTTGACAGTTAAACGGATTGGTTGGTTGTCCTCTAAGTCAATGATTTCAACTTCTGGAGTCTGAATATGCAGAACGACACTCATGTCTGTGACTGTATGAGCAGGTGGTTGTCGCAAAACTAGGGGTTCAGCACTCTGAGTGGAAAAGAAGAAGGGCTATTGAGTTGGGTCAAGTAAAGGTTGCTTCAAGCAGCGACATCAACAGTGTCTTTAGTGGTGTCAACATCCGGATGGATGCCCAAGTTGAAGATCCTCAGAGTCACTATCAGATAGCGATGGTTCAATACGTTCAACAGAGATAAGTTTCCCAGTTTCAAGATCCATAGTGGCATTTAATTGTCCATCAATAATGACAAGTTGATCAGTGGCCCAATAGTGCTTTTAGCTTCAATGGCGGAAAGGTCGCCCAAACCAAAGATACCGAAAAGGAAAAAGAAGAAGGGCTATTGAAGCTATTGAGTTGGGTCAAGTAAAGGTTGCTTCATGACAGAGCGACATCAACAATGTCTTTAGTGGTGTCAACATCCGGATGGATGCCCATGTTGAAGATCCTCAGAGTCACTATCAAATAGCGATGGTTCAATATGTTCAACAGAGATAAGTTTCCCAGTTTCAAGATCTATAGTGGCATTCAATTGTCCATCAATATTGATAAGTTGATCAGTGGCCCAATAGTGAATGCTTTTAGCTTCACGAAGGAAAGGTCGTCCAACCAACATCTCATAATCACCAGAATCCTCTCCAGTTTTCCAAACACCAAATTCCAAGGGGAATTTGAGATTCTTAATGCTGATTTGAAGAATAGGGATGACGCCTTGAGGGCGCGTGATGTGACCATTGGCCAACTTGATGTCATAAGGAGCACGATATAGTTGAGTGATACCAAGTTGTTTCCTGAGTTTATCCATGATGAAGTTGACAACACTGCCGCCATCAATCTAGACATGATTAATCTGTTGATTCCCAACAGTTGCATAAATCGTGGGTGTGGAAGTGGCAACAGCTCCAACAAGAATAGTGGTAGCGGCAATTGTTCCCTGAGGACAAGACATAACTTTAGAATGGTAGAGAGGCTAAGGGAATTTTCATCTTGGTGAGCTCCTCTTGCAGCTCCAAGGGAACATGGACTAAAGGATCTGCAGGATCCAATAGTGCGGGTGCCTGGGGTATCGAGGCTGAAACTTCCTTGAAGAGTTCAACTTCAGTAGCAATATTGGGATATGGTTGAACGCATGAGGCGGGCATGGATGTTGAGGGCACCTCCTGTCACTGTTGAGCGTTAGTGGTAGCGTGAACATTGGCCAGCATGTGTGCTTCAACAGCTTGGATGAGGTTTAGAATACTTTGACGGACTTTAGGCATAACATAAGACATGAATTTGTCTAGATCAGGGGCAAAATGTATCATCCTATATTCCTCATGAGGAACAATGTCCACTGCAAAAACAAGCTGCGTGTCTTGAGGCGTGAGCATCAAAGGTCGGGTACCCAGGTGCTGGGGTGAGACCAGACCAACCCAGTTGGATGGTTGTACCAGAGGGTTGAGAGCTTGATAGATCTCTTCTTGAGCTTGTTGGTCGAAGACAACAGGTAGAGGAGCTTATTGGGTCCTCTGCTATTGAGACGCGTGAGGTGGTTTTTTTAACGTGGGGCAGGGGCCTTATTTCTCATTGGCTACCAAGAGTTGATAAGCTATGAGGTGCATCGAGGCAGTTTGGTTAATGCCTGGAAGTTGCACTTGAACTTGGGGGAGTTGTGGGCACGCCATGGTAGTGTGGTCCCATTCCTGGCAGCGATAACATTGAGCTTTCGCAGGATCAAATGGAGTACGTGAGCATTGGCCTCATGATTGCTAAGGTGGCTGAGATTGTGGATATTGCTGAGGCGTCGTCTGAACTTGAAAGACCATTTGTTGTCGAAAAGGCGTGGGATGAGACGTGTGCATTCTTCAGTAGCATGATTGCACATATTGCAACGTTTGCAGTGAGGAGGACCATTAGTAGAATTACCTTCGTTGGCTAGATGGCCCTGATACTTACAAATGTGGCATCAAGTTTGGCTTCTTGGTGGTGGAGCAGATGGATGAGGTTGAACCGTATTTTGTGGAACCATAACAGGAGGAATGAAAGGGAGATCTGTGAGGGGAACACCACAGGAAGTCACATTGATAGATTGACTGACCAGTTCAATAGCGTGGTCCAGGGTCTTGGGTCGCAAGTATTCAATCATAAGACGAATAGCTGGAGGGAGGTCTTGCAGAAACCAAACTAAAATCTGGCTCTGCGTCGGATATTCCTTGAGCTTGCTAACCAAGATATGCAGACGATCAGCAAAGTCACAGACAGACTCCGTGGGTTATGTAGGTAGCCCAATGAGAGAAATGTGTCAAGGAAGCCATCGAGATAATCTATTGTAATCCAAAAAGCCATCTATTGAGGAGCAGCATGTCCATGGGAGATATCTTCAGAAGCTACTTCATTAACATGGACAATATGCCCTCCCCTCCCCCCCTCCCCCCCAATGCTTGAGAAAGTGGCTTTCTGACACACATCATTATATACCAAAGAATTATCAGCAAATTTAGAAACAGGCAGAAAATGCTACAAATTCTCACGAGGACTCGCATCATGCATCTAAATCGCATTCATTCATTCATTCATTCATCTTAGCAGGTGGTTTACATTGATTGAGAATGGGTAGCCGCACATTGCAGGCTACCCAATAACTAAATATAAATTATTACAAATATATAGCCAAAAAATAACTCCTCAATTGAGTTGTTAAAAGAAAAATGTATGATGAGATATTGGATGATGTACCTGCTGAGGGCTTATCACTGGGATTAAAAAACCCCACCCTTTAGGGTTTTCGAGAAAAAACCCTAGTGATAAGCCCTCAGAGGGCTTGGACAATCGTCAGACTACTATCATTGTCCGCAAAATATATGAATACCGAAGAAGCCAAAAAGCGCATGTTATCCAAGTCCCTGCACAACATAAATACTAAAACATATACATGAGATAAGAACATCTAAAACAAAAAGGCTGGTCACGCATGCCATGCGAAACAATAAATATAATAAACAAACCGAATATAAATAGAGAGAGAAAGAGAGAAGAAAAAATAATTAATTATTCATAATTTAAAAGGAGGGAGGGTGGTTTAAAAGAAAAAGAGAAGGAAACTGCTGAAACGAAGAAGAAACGTCGATTTGAGAAGCTAAAGAAGACTCCTTCCATAAAAAAACCAAATCCAGAGGTCCAAAACTGCATGCTCCTCCTCATGAGTTTTTTTTTTTTTTTTTTTTTTTGAAGGAACGAAGTTTTATATTAATCATATAGGAAGTATTACATCAGAAAGGATCCCATATGGATCAAATCATAATTAAGCACAACAACTAGAATGTTTCATCACACTAGAAAGATTACTACAGGAATAACTCAACATCTTCATCTTTCTTGTGCAGAAACTTATTAACAGCTCCGGAAGCCTGATATATATAAAGCACCATAGTCCATCCACCTAGTAGCCAGATGATATAATGATGATACCTGAGATAAGCCATTAGGCCACCTAAATTCTCAAACCAAATAGTAGAACCACATAAATTCTCCTGAAATTTTGAGAAAAGGCAAGAAAACCTGTATATCTGTATGACACTAGCAAGATGGAATGAGGTTCTTGGCAATAATAGTACCAGAATCAATCAAGCATCAGAACTTGAAAGATTCGCTCAGGCATAGCAGTACCTGAGCAAGAACCGAGTGCTAAATAAACATAGGGTTCTTGGCATAGCAGTACCAGAATCAATCAAGCATCAGCACCTGAAAGATCCGTTCAGGTATAGCAGTACCTGAGCAAGAACCGAGTATTTAGGATCATCTCACCAAACTACCGTGTTTCCAATTATCTCTGCAATTTCTGACCACTTACGAATGAATCCGTACTAATCCACATAATTCCACTAATCATGAGAGCCTTTGATATCATCCAAATACAAAATCCAAACATTTCTGCAAGAAAGAAGGAGTGGGAGGAAAGGGAAAATTTCTACTGTAAAGAAGACCTGGAAAAAGATGGCACTGCCTAAATATGAAAATTGCCATCATATGCTAACTCCTATATTTTAGTGTAGCCAAAACAGGTTTAGCTAAACTACCTTCAAATTGGGGCTAGAAGTTTCTAACACTTGGCTAAACTAAATGGTTTTTCTCCATCACAGTTTCTTGCGTTTGGCTAAACTTTCACAAAATGGAAAGGCAAATATTAGCCATCACGCTATAGTAATTTAAAAAAAATCCACGCATTTTGGCAAAGACATAATTGATTGTAAATACATAAATCAAAACAATGTTCAAAAACCTAAAAAAAAGGGACTACATTGTTGCTTTTCCTCTAATGCTTCAACTTTGTACTTAAAACAAGAAAGAAAGTGGGAAAAAAAGAAAAATATAAACCCTATTTGAAATTTCTTAAAGTTAGTACATACATTGGTGTTGAATTTCGGGCTAATCTATCTATTTTCCCAAGCCCACTCTATCTTAGGTTTAGCTAATCTATGTCCTGATGGATATATCTGGAGGTAAAGGTCTGGCTATTCAACCTAAAAACTCACTAGGGCGGCAAAAAAATTGGGCTAAAATTTTATTTTTTTTGGGCATTTTTTCCATTTACTTTAGCCATTTTTCTTGGCAAAACTGCTACAAAATAACCATTTGGCTAACCTTAGCCGTTATTTTATTCCATACCTGCGTCTTTTTGGTATGTCTTTTGCCCAATAAGATAAAAACAACCATAATACATGAAGAAAGTTCCTTCAAGAAAGAATGACATATTTATTGTTCTGTTTATCTTTAGATCAAAAACATAATACTTACTAAAGTTTTAAGTTGCTTTCTAAACTAATTCTCGATTTCGTCTATTTAGAATTAAATGTTTATATAAAATAGCTCTGTATAATTAAAATGTTTTTTTTTTTCAAAATATTTAAAGAAAGTTTTAGATTGAGATTAATTAAATGATTACATTTATGTATAATAAAAAAATGAATAGTTTATAATTGATTAAATGTCAATATTTTTATTTCATCAATAACAAATTATTCAATAGTTATTATTAAACCATTAACTTTATATCATTTAATTAGTTTTAACCTAAAACTTTTCTTAAAGTATTTTTAAAAGTGTAAAAGTTTGTAAATTATGAAATTCTCAAATTCTTAACCATTTTCTAAACTTATATAAAGCAGTTTATAATTTTTCTTTTTTGTTCCCCGTAATTTTTCTGCGCCGCAATTTAGACTTGCTTTTGCTTGCCACGTTACCAATCTGAAGCCTCCTCTGTTTCTTTGCCACGTTTTGTTTAATCTTCACTGCCAGTGATTTGAACAAATCTGGCGTGGATAATCTGTCGTTTCTACACCGCAACATCTGTAATTAGACCAATCCGATACAATCCGAAGCCTCTGTTTCTTTGCCACGTTCTGTTTAAGATAATTCTTCACTGGCCGTGATTAGTGGTCTTCGTAATCTGTCATTTTTTCAGTGCAACATCTATAATTTTATGGATTAGAACAAATCTGGCCTGGGTAATTTTAGTCGTCTCTACACCGCAACATCTGTAATTTTATGGATAAAAACATGGCAACATCTGTAATTTTATGGATAAAAACATGGCATCTTGACGAATATAAAAGGATAATTACTCTAACAGATAATGTAATTCTGAGATTCTCCTGGAATTGGCTCTGCACCGGTCCAATTTGTAAGTTCACATCTTTATTGTTTTATTGTGAAAATGTTCTGCTATGGCCGCTGCCTGTAAAACTCCTTTCCTAATAGTGTTAAGATGCTGATAGATTAAAAGGATTGGATATAAAATGCTGGGAAACGGTTTCCAGAACGCCGTTGCTTTCGCTTTTCTTTTCTCATTAGCCCATGCTTATTCTTTTCAATAGGCCTAGAAACCTCTGCCATCAATAAGAACAGACGAGGTCAACAGAAACCTCACCGGTTGCATGCCGCATTAAAAATATCTTAAAACCATAAAAACCATACCTGGAAAAGGGCCTGGATTAAACAACGTGGATGGAAGAACATGGCTATGACAGATCGACCTCAAAAAAAATATAGTTTCGTTCCCTTTTTTGGGCTACCTTTGAACTGTTGAAGCTGCATCAGAAACAGGGCCTTCCCGGGGCCAGATTTGAGGAATTGGAAAGTCCTTGTGAGGAATAAGGGCCTTGGAAAAATAATTCGAAGAGCAGACTGCTTGGATAGCGTTTCTGGCCACATGGGTTGCTCTGTCCATGGCAATTTTCGAGATGGAATGGCATGCAACATAGAAATGGTCCGCCCCTCTGCTTCTATTCCAGTATGGCCACTGCTCTGTTATGTTTTGCATATAATCTGCAATAAAGCCTGGTATTGGCCCTACTCCAAGCCGTGTGTCCCCCCTTATGCCTGCTATTGAAAAAGGAGATAGAATAAATGTGCCTCTGATGACTCCCCTGTTGTTACCTTGCTACATATTCTAAACGAGGTGCACCCTGGACTACCACAGTCGTCGGATCTGTCAATCCGACGGCCCAGACTGTATGTTGGAGCCTCTGGACACCTCTCGTTTCGATTATGCTCAATTATGATTGGGGACGCCTATGATTTTAAGATGTCGAATACGAGTTTGCCTAAGGTTTTGATGGTATATCGAGCCTCTATACGGTTTCGCTTAAGCTTTTAGAATATGAAATACGGGGATTCGAACCTCTACCAAAATAACTCAATGTCCTAATAAGACTACTTTAACCAATCTAACCAGTGAGCTAATGTGACTATTTTTTTATCTTAAATCTATGTTTTTTTTTTATAATAACCCATTGAATTGTTTTAGGGATATGGTCTATGGTTTCAAGAATTATATCTATATCAAATCCCCCTGGAACCCCCTGTTATTTTGCTACATATACTGCCTCAGGATGCGACCATCCAAAAGATGCAACATCTTCTGAGCTTAAGTTCTTTGCACTAGTTGCGATAACAATTGGAGGTCCCTTATCGTTGCTCCCGATGTCCAAACTACCTCTGGTCAAGTTAGAATACAACAAGCCTGAACCTTGATTCACAAACACATATATGTGGTACACAAATAGCAAGCAAAAGATAGAAACGCAATGCTTGCTACCTCCTAGAGTTGCCATAAACCATATTTGATAAAAAGCAACTCTTATACGACACTACAATAATGTTAGGCCCACATCACCCACGTTAAACTAATCAAAGCACATGCAAGCATACGTATATGTAGCCTCTAGCTATGTTGTGTCACTCCGTGAGGAAAGGTATATGTGTCAAATATCACTTCGATATCGGTAAGGCTTTTTTTTTTTTTAACCATTAATCACTTAGCCTCGTAGTATCGTGCATTACAAATTGCTTTCTCCAATTAGTGGCATAATTAGTGGCATGCGTCGAACCATGTTGTTTGAGAACCAACCAAGTCTTGCCATATCAATGACCGACATCGTGAACGCCTAACTATTCCAGACCATGGTTTCTGGCTTACCACAAACTCTATTGATTATTCTTTCCCTTTTTTTTTAGCTATGGTAGGTAGATGAAATATCTCATTTGGGTGTTTCACAAAGATGCTCGGATAATGCGCATGTGTCAGACCATGTTGTTTAAGTACCAATTATTGCCAATATCAAATTATTGGCATAGTGAGCATCTCACTAAGTCACTATAAGTGCCAAACCATACGTAATTAAACATACTCCCTACAACTAGGACTTTGCCTCCTACATGAGTTCCTTCCCAATTGCCCTTCCTAATTTGTCCTTAGTAAACCTCAAGTCATTTTGAAATTGCTCAATTTTGGTAATTGACATTTTTTAAAGCGGCCATTTATTCTATTTGTCCATCTCTTTGTGGCCTATGTGTGTCACTATTTCTCTCAAGTATTGCTAAATAGACCCTTAAGGTTGTTGCCTAGATTGCTCAATCAAAAGAGTCATTGTTATAGATTTTGTAGAGCCTAGCAATGTATTAAAATCAAAACAAATTCACAAACACCCCAAACTTCATTGTTATTGATGCCTCTTAGGCTAGACCTTGGGAACAATCAAGTATATGACACTATGCCTATTGAATATCTCAAAGCTTATTCGCTCCATGTGCTACACATATGCCTTCACGCTTGAAGTGAGAAAAGGTATCTTGCATGCTAGCAATGGAGGAACCATGATGGCATGCACCTTTGCCTTGTTCTGGCTAAAATCGCAGGATTGTTAACATGACCCAATGGAAGCATCACGGAGATGCTCGGCTCCAACCTTTAGTATAGAGCTTTACCTTGCCTTTAAGCATATAGCATGTTTCTTTGGCATCGTAAACCCATAGAAATCTACTTAGTATACAAACCCATCTAGACATACCACGTGATATAAATTCAAGTCTATATTTCAACCTCAAATTATGTAAGTGCATTTATGCCACAAAGATGCTAGGCTACTCTGGTTGACAGATAAGTAGAGGGAAGAGTTGTTAGAAGGATGGTTAAGAATATCTCAAATTTAATACCTACATTTAGAATTGTGAATTGTTGCTAGCCAAAAGTACTTGCTTCAATGTAGTTAATGCAAAGCTGGGTTCGGTAATGTAACTAATACCTCGACACACACACTTTCCTTTAGCAATTCCTATAATTTAGTGTGTATTCATTCAAAATATATATATGTGTAATGAAATTTTCAATCCTTCGTGTTGTAGTTTGAAGAAGCGGCCTTTGCTATCAGTTAGTGAGTTTGGAAGAAAAAACGTGGACACAATGGTACCAAGTAAGTTAAAATCCCACATTATCCTTTTGATGAAAGTTGGGGCTTCAATATTCCCATATGTTAGTTAGAATTTTCCTAAAGTAAAAGACCATGGAGGATAGTGATAGGATCGCACAAGGTGATCTAGCTGAGAGATATAGAGAGAGAGCACGACAAAGAGAAAGAGAGCGCTACGCAAATTTGAATGAGGAGGATAGAGATAGAATACGAGAAAGAGCTAGAGAACGTGCCAGTCAACGGCGAGCTAGAGTAGCAGAAGAAAGAAATGCAGAACACACAGCTACGGTTGTGGCTGGGCAAGATATTATTGCAAATTTGATTAGTCTGACTAAAGAGTGTTACATAAAATCAGTTGAAGAAGGTTCAGAAAGAAGACGGTATAAGAGAAGGGAACGTTATGCCAACTTATCAGAAGAGGATAGAGAGAGCATACGTCAAAGAGAAAGAGAGCGTTATGCAAACTTATCGGAGAAGGACAAGGATCGAATACGATGTAGAAGTGTAGAATGCTATGCAGAGCTATCAGAGGATGATAGAGAGAGCATACGGCAAAGAAACATAGAACGCTATGCAAGTTTAACTGAGCATGATAAATCTAGAATGAGAGACAGGGCTAGAGAGCGCTCAGGACGATCCCACTTTATACCTGTACCACAAAGAGATGCAACCTCTGAAACTGTGGATATTGTATCAACATCGTCAAACCAAACACAAATTCAAGTACATGGTACAGAAGTAGCACCAAAAGCATATGTACATTGGCAAGCTCGTGCATGACACATGAACTTGGCTATATGCCGAAGTTACGTGATGTGCACGTGGAATAAAAGGTGCACATATTGTCAGATTCCTTTGCTCAACGTCGAACAAGATGAATTCTGTTGCAACAAAGGGAAATGGTTGTTGCAACCTTTACCCCCTTTGCCTGCGGCACTATACAACATGTACAACATACGAGAGTTTGCTGATTTAGCAAGAAAAGTAAATAAACTATTTTGTTTCAGTGTGCTTGGAGTAAGTGGCGGATTCATAAATTTAGATTTTCCTTCGTCGGTAACTATTACAGGACGAACATATCATCGGCTACGACCCACAATGGAAACAGGACATCCAATACATTGGTACATCTATGACGAATCTGAACGATATGCACAAGCTCGAGACCAAAGAGTGCCCTTTCAATGGGTTGGTATTATTGGTTCAATTCTTAACCAAATTAACCCATTTATTCAAAATCTCTGAACCATGGGAAGCATGCAGTTACCATCAGCATATATTACGGTTCAGGGAGTGGTTGCAAGCAACGAAGTTGCAGCCATTGCAGATATTAATAGCACGACTGATGTCGCTCCTAGAGTTGCTGGTTTTTGGGTTCGTAATGAAGGGGATCCAACATTCATAAACATCCTCGACCCTATGTATGAACCGCTGCAATATCCGCTTTTTTTTTCCGCACGGTACAATTGATTGGGGGCTTGGAAACGAACATGGTCTTACGCAATTACAATGGTATAGGGCTAGATTGTTGCATGAGGAACGGTTTGTTCAATTGGGCCGTCTGTGTGGAGAGTATTTGGTTGACATGTATTCGAGGATTGAGGATGCCCGACTAAACTATTTTAGAACGTCTACCTTCCGCAGTAGACGAGTGCAATATGACGAGGATTATTCGGAAAGAGATAATGATGACCAAAAAGATATTGTCTTACCCTCCTCATTCTTGGGATGTCAAAGGTGGTGCTCCGTGCAAGTGGCTGATGCATTGGCCCTATCTAGAGCAAGAGGTCATCCAACATTGTTCGTCACTATGACCACAAATACAGATTGGCCAGAAATACGAGCCACACTCAGACCCGGGCAAAATGCCTCTGATGTTCCTATGTTTATCGTCCGCTGCTTTCATGGAAGGCTACAATGGTTAAAAGAGCTTCTTCATAAATTCTTCCAACATATATCATATATGATAACCGTCATAGAATTTCAAAAACGTGGATTGCCACATGCCCACCTCGTCTTGCATACTAAACCTGATATACCAATTGAATGCATCGATGAGATCATTTCTGCTGAGCTGCCTACAGAGCCAACCCTTCGAGCGAAGGTCCAAAAATTCATGATACATAGACACTCACATAGGTGCTCTTCAAACAACACTCCATGTTGTTATAAGTACCCGAAGGACATCAATCCAACGACATATCTCGATTCAAAAGGTTACGTGCAGTACAGAAGGAGGAGTATAGATGATGCATGGGTGGTGCCATATAACGCCTTTCTCCTTCATGAATTAGATTGTCACATTATGGTGGATATTGCATCCACAGTACATGTGTTCTCCTACCTTTATAGCTACATTTACAAGGGATTCGACAATGCCAACTTTTGTATCACTGAGGAAAGGCATTCACCTCTATACCATCCTCAGTAAGCAGTCGCCATGAAGAGGCTAGAGAACTTTCATCAAAGGATGAACGATCAAAGCCATGCTACTATAGGGCAACCATCAAGGGACGCATCATCAGAACAAGCTCCTAGACGTCCTCCTAAGGATGAGATAAATGATTACTTGAGGGCGCGCTATCTATCAGCAACCGAGGCTGCATGGAGAGTGATGTCATATGATATAACGAATAAATCTCCTGCCGCTAAATGCTTACCCTTGCATCTGCCGCACATGAATACGAGATCGTTACTAGACCGATATTTTTTACGTCCCTTGGCGCCCGAGTTCGATGCTTTCACGTACATTCAATACTACGAACAATATACTTTGACTGCATATGATCCATGACTAGCGGTCGAGCCTGGAACTTATATAGAACAAGAGCGAGAGGGTTTCACGACAAACATAGTGAGAAAAAGGGCAAGGCAACCAATAGTATGTAGGATACGATTGGTACTGCCTCGAGTTGGAGAGGCATTCTATCTTAGACAAATCCTACTACATCGTTCTGTGAGAACATGGGATGAGCTGAAAATCGTCAATGGACAACACCATGAAACGTATCAACAAGCCGCAGAGGCAGAAGGATTACTCGCAGCACACAATGAAGCATCGTTAGTTATGGAAGAAGCAGTTTCTTTATCATTAAATCCTACACAACTGCGGTTTCTTTTTGCTATGTTACTACTCGACCAAGGTCCAGCAATTGAGCTATGGACTAGGTTTCAAATACCAATGAGTGTTGACCTACTAGACGAATATCCAAATGATGAGACAACCGCCTTTAATGAATCCCTTCATTTAATCAATAATATTTTGACACAGCATAGTACTAATATCATGGCATTCGGGCTCCAATTGCAACCTCGTCTTGGAAGAGAAGTCATGCATGAGTTGCAAAAATTTTCTGACCACGAGACATATCTAAATACTGCGATGCAAATGGCAAGTATAATGAAAAATGACCAGAAGGAGATATACGACTTTGTTCGTAGATGGTTGGAATTACCACAAAGTGACCAACCTATTTTTGTCGATGGAAAAGCAGGCAGAGGAAAAACATTCCTATTTTTTTTTTTTGAAGAACTGTGTCATCAATATATTAAAAGAATGGTAATGTTACAAAGCAAGTGAGGAGGAAGGAGAACTGCCCCAAAGAGACAGCGATACCTCGACACTCCACAACAAACTCACAGAAAAACTGCAACTCTACTGCTGTACAAACCGACCATCACCATCTACAACACCCAAGAAGTCCCGCCAAATGGCAAACTTCCGCTCTACTACTCCCGGGAACACCAGAAAGCTTTGAAATAGCTTGTAACGAAGTCGAGAATGGGAGAAAGCATCAATCATCTTTGAATCCCCGAAAGATCCAACAACTCCCATTTTCCAAATCAGCCACACCAACCAAGCCACACACGAGATGTAAGGCTTGCTGCTTTGCCAAAGGCGGCCAAGCACCGAGATACACATGAAGCGACAGCTCACGGCTAGTCAATCTCACGAAACGAGCCCTAACCCAATCCCGAGGCAGTACGCAAGTGAGGGCATAAAACCGCAACAATGCTCTACTGTTCTCACGATGAAGGCCACAACAAGGGCGAGAGGGCTCACATCCGCCTAAACCGACTCACAAGGGCATTCACCCCCGATATGAATTTTGCACCACCGCCAACGAAGCACCCTAACCTTCTGGGAAGTGAGCTCCATGTCCACGCCCAAACCGAAGCCATTGAGAACCCTGGCTGCGAGACCATTTGCACGAAGGGGCGGTGTGTCATGAATAGCCAGCACCCTAAAGAAAAACGCACAAAGCAAGAAGGCACAACATCCCGATGAACCTTCCAAACCTGCACCACCACATCATCCCGAAACTATAGGTATGTGTATGGAATTCTCCGCCCCGCGTGCTCCCATAGCTCCGCACATGCCCCTCGGTAAAAGCGAGCTCGAAAAGAATTCCCAATGGCTAGGCGACCACCCCAATAATAATCCTCCAAAGGTGCGCCTGGCCGCGCCTCCAACGGCCTGCATCCGAGCTCATGCACGATGGCGCCAAGGGCAAGTCTTGCAGGGGAAAAGGAACCCATAAGAAAGGAGAAGAGTGGTGATAAACTAAGGCATAATCTAGCCGGAAGAGCACACACACATGATCCCAAGCCCGCAACACTCCTCGTGGAGAAAAGGGGATGCATCTTTGGAAGGCCGGAGACCATACAACAAAGTGCCTGGGCAACTCCACATGCAATGGCGGCTTCCCAAATGCCACACAATGGCGAAGAGACTGCAACAACAGCGCCACACCAGGAGAAGATGCTCCATCCTGCAGAATGCTCCAAACAAACTTGGAGACCAACACCTTACTATGCAGCGCTAAATCCAGAATGGCCAAGCCCCCATCCTCCCGGGGGCGGAGACACTTCTACCAAGCCACTTTAACAACCGCCCCTTCATCATCCCCGCCCCACACAAAATTTTGAACAATCTTATCCAGAGCTTATTGAACTGCATATGCCTGTCCATACGAGGCAATCGAGGCATAGTGCTCCCATGCGGTACGACAGCATTAGCAGGTCGCCAGTATCCAGGAGGACGAACATCCCACTCACTCTTCCAAATCCCCGTGGAAGAAAATAATGCAGGGCTTCGATCGATGATAGAACGTGATTCTGGAGCAGCAGATATGCTCATTGCAGCTAAGGTTATCATCTGGGATGAATTTCCAATGGCCAATAAAGCTGTCATAGAAAGCGTCGATCATCTATTGCAACGACTGTGCAGAAACAATCTCCCATTTAGAGGCAACCATTTTATCGGCGCCGGAGACTTCCGACAGGTTGCTCCTGTTGTCAAGGGAGGGGGAAGAACTGCGGCCTACAACGCATCTATAAAGTCATCACTGCTATGGCAAAGTTTTCATGTATTGAGATTAGAAGATCTGATACGTAATGCAGACGACCCCGAACTAATGCGATTTGTTGATCGCATAGGAGAGGATTGGGAAGGATCTACGGTCTCACTAGATATGTTCGATACAACTACCAACGTAGCAGATGGTGTTGAATTTTTGTATCCTTCCAACATGCTTCAGAATCCAACAACATGCAAGAAACACAACTTTTTATCGCCGATTAATAAGAATGTTGACAACTTCAATGATCACATTCTTCATAGAGTTCCTAACCATGATAAGACATATTATAGCCATGACCACATCAGCGAACAAGATGAAATCATACATGACCATCCTTATGCAACATCAGATTTTCTTAATAACTTCACACATTCGGGGATACCCAACCACGAAGTCAGGCTTAAGGTAGGGGCTATATATCACATTATGAAACGACTAGATATGGAAAAGGGTCTTGTGAAAAATGCGAGAGTTATGGTCGTATCAATGCACGAAAAATTTGTAATGATGAAGGTATTAGATGAAGCCTCCCAGGATGACGCATGTACGTACCCAATCTCTAGAACTGATTTCTTCTATCAACCAGAAAATCGGCCCTGGACCATTCATAGGCGGCAATTACCCCTTCGACTGTCTTACGCGACCACCTTCAATAGTTGTCAGGGACTGACATTGGATCGTGTCGTCATCGACTTGCGTACCGAAGTATTTGCGCATGGTCAGTTATACATGGCGCTCTCCCGCGTACGGAGGAGACAGGACGTGCTCATTCTCCTCTCACCGGAGAACACAACGAGGACCACCAAGAATATCGTCTACAAGGAACTTCTTTTATGATACGGTACATTTTTCTTAGCCCTCCTTTATTCATGTCACTCAATTGTTTATATACAACACGGAAGAAATCAATAAGGTACGTTCTCTCCGTCTTTCATATCTTTTGGACCGCACTTTGTTTATACAACACGGAAGAAATCAATAAGGTATGTTCTCTCTGTCTTTCATATCCTTTAGACCGCACTTTGTTTACACAACACAGAAGAAGTTAATAAGGTACGTCCACTCCATCTTTCATATCCTTCATACGTGCTACAGTTTTGCTCAATGAAGTGTCTTATGCCAGCATCCAGAAGTTATTCGGATAAAGTACGCCATCAAAAAAAAAAAATCTCCCTTTTCTGCATGTATGATAGATAACGTGCTATCTGATTACCATGGGATTCCCCTCACTCATTCTTTTTTCCTTTGAGAAACTGGAAAAAAAAGTAACAAAAGAATGAAATAAATAACATCGCGATGTCAGCCTAGTGGTCAAGCTGTTGGTAATGGGCGACCCCCATCCAAAGCCCATAACCCACTGACTGTCATTGGATGCAAAAGATAAAATGAAAATAAATGAAAAGAAGATACATCGCGGTAACAGCCTAGTGGTCAAGCTATTGGTAGTAGGTGATCCCTATTCAAAGCCCAAAACCCGCTGACTGTCATCGGATGCAAAAATAAAATGAAATAAATGAAAAGAACATGCATCGCGGTTACAGCCTAGTGGTCAAGCCGTCGGTAATGGGAAATTCCCATCCAGGCCCAAAACCCGCTGGCTGTTATCGGATGCCAAAAGATAGAAGAGGGTACAGACAATAATGGGAATCCCATGGTGGTTGGTTATAGCACCTATCTATCTTACGGGCACAAAAACAGACGGAAATACTGCAGGTTTAACTCCTGCACGTTCTCTCGCATATCAAGCATGTCCAGAACTAAGATTTATCCAACTTAGCACAAAACTTCTTTTGCAGTGAGTTGGACAAAAGAAATGTTCGCGGCGGCCTTGGCCGCCACGATAAATTTCTTGTATTTATAATTTCTATTAAAATTGTTATATATGAGTAGGTTATTATTATAAGATGTATACTTTTCCACTAAAGTTCATAATTTTTTTTCTTCTTTATGTTCATAAAATACTAGGCATATTACCGACATCTTGTTCAGAGGACATGCCCTTCTCTAACCTATGTATTTTCGCTAATTGTTTTTAGAGTCATTTCTTTCAGGTGCATAGCTAGTGGCACGACATTTTCAGTAAATTCAAGACTGACTCAGATGAGAAATCAGATGCAGTAGTTGCTACAATGGGCAACACCACTAATGCATGCCCAAGAGTATGGACCTCCACCACCACCTCCGACGGATACTGATGAAGCTTCTCAGCCAGAAAAGGTAGAAAGCCAGCCTACAGAGAAGGATAGGAAGATGCAATACACGCCATTACCACAAGGGCGATAAAAACGAAAACTATGCTATGCTGAAATTTTCCTATTCTTTTCTGTAAAAATTCAATATTACGTTAGATGCAACCAGATCTACATAGAAATTTAAATTGATGAAATAAAAATATTGACATTTAATCAATAACAAACTACTTATTTTTTTATTACACATAAATGTAATCATTTAATTAATCTCAATCTAAAACTTTCTTTAAATATTTTGGAAAAAAATAACATTTTAATTATACAGAGCTATTTTTTATAAACATTTAATTCTAAATAAAGAAATTGAGAATTAGTTTAGAAAGCAACTTTAGACTTTAGTAAGTATTATATTTTTGATCTAAAGCCGTTCAGACACATCTTAGTTCGTATTTTGTTCTACTGACCCTAAATGTTCTGCTTTTTTCTTGTATAGTGCTTTTCGGAGTTCATCGGCACCTTCATTCTGTTGATAGTCGCAGCAGGGACTGCTATAATTAATCAGAAAACTAATCAAAGTCTTGGAATCCAAGGCTGTGCTGTTGGATCTGGAGTGCCAGTGCTGATTGTTATTCTTGCAACTGGACATATTTCAGGAGTGCATATCAATCCAGCAGTTGCTCTTGCCTTTGCTACTTTTCGCCATTTCCCATGGGGCCACGTAAGATTTACATGATGATCTACATAATTTTGGATGGTTTTTGCATAATTTTTGCATAATTTTTGCATATCCAAATTCTGAGTTTAAATATCATTTCCAGGTTTCATTCTACATTGTGTTCCAGAATGACATATTTAATAAAATTTAGACTAATTCAAATCTAATAGATACTAGTTATGGTGCCCGGCGTTGCCGGGCTTTAGTAACAACTTGATAGGCGAGGGGAGGAGGGAGATTGTTGAACTTTGGCTAGAAAATGTGGCTTTTGGGGAGAAGAGAAGGAGAGTCCCCAACTACCTGCTAATGTCATTAAAGTGCCAGTCAATGTGCCTCTCCAACTCCCTGTTTATGCCATTAAAGTGCCACTTAATTTCACATCATCTGCCAATTTTTTACCACATTAAGAATGAAAAATAACTTGATATAGCCATTACAATTGCAGCATAATCCCATTTCTTGTAGAATGTGTAGCATTTCGTCACTTGGGCATAATCCATCTAATTATTAGTGATGTCCCATGGACTTCGCTTTCAAAAAATACAATTTTCTTTATGGCGCTTACAAATGAGACTTCGTCGTATGAGTATACTTTTTGCAACGGGCGTAGGTACAATTTTATTGTAGGCCACCATGAAATTGTAAACATGTGTACAATAGTTTGCAGATTTGAGAGGGAGTACAATTTTATCGTAGGCCACCATGAAATTTATACACAATAGTTTGCAGATTTAAGAGGGAGCCAATGGAACTTTATAGGGTTTTCCATTAGAAAGATTAGGTACATGTATTTCCTTTGCCTAATGACAATAAAAATGTCCCCAATACATGATGGGATTCATTTTGTATCGAATTGTTGCACAAATAATATGAAAAAAAAAATTGACATTGCTTAATTGCCTTAACTTTGCATTGAACTCTTACACAAATCATATGCATAAAGATGAAATATGCGCCATTGCCACAACTCGCCTAATTTGCATTTAGCTTCACTACTCACAAACTTATCCATTTGCCTCTATACTTTAAATAAATGTGGCTCATTCATGCCCCACATCTTGTGATTACATTGGACATTCCCACGCTTTAGGCCTAGACTTGGCTCATTATTAGTTCCATTTATTCAATTTGCAATTTTTAAGTTTTTGGTAATGCCTCTTGATGTACATCTTGTAGATCTTACAAAGGGCATATGCCCAATATTTCGCATCTCTAAAGCTATCATGTAGACATTAGAGCAAAGCCCAATAGCATCATAAAGGGACACTACAATCTATGAATTCATTTGGAAATGAAATATGACTGATTGATAGGACAATGTCTATAAGCTCTCGTATGGGATTGCTAGGTTTAATGTATAATATGACATGTTTTTTCAAAGTTATATGGGACATCAATGAAGTCTTTTACTCCTACACCGTGACGTCTTAAGGGTGCTTTTTGGATGGTTTTCTTATAAAATACACATCTACCTCTTGGAGCTAGCTATCAGAATAGTAGCATGAGCATGATCTATATGCTTTCTATG
Organism: Isoetes taiwanensis; assembly: GCA_021234155.1. Lineage (NCBI taxonomy): Eukaryota > Viridiplantae > Streptophyta > Lycopodiopsida > Isoetales > Isoetaceae > Isoetes > Isoetes taiwanensis. The sequence goes on along the minus strand of JAJEKV010000035.1, from coordinate 8,382,280 downwards.
AGTCAAAACTCTAAAGAATAGTGGAAATCTACCTTGGTACATAATGTAGCAAGGCAATAGCACTAAAATACAAAACAATTATGAGTGACACTATTTATATTTTCAAGAAAGCAAAGAACTAAAATAGAAAACAACTATGAATGGCATTACCTATATTTTCAAGGAAGCAAAAAACTTAAAGATGGTAAAGATGTTCTTCCACCTTTCTGCTCTATTACATGTATTTTCTACCTTCCAAGCATCGAATAGAATCATATCTAAATATAGGAAACATATTTCATAATTAAGGTAAGAATATCCACTAACTTTGTTCTTCCACCATAACTATAGACTATAGCAATACGTCAATTACATTATAGACATATTGCCAGGTACACAGAATTTCTTCATAAATTTGTGCATAAGTTAACAGCTTTCCATCCTAACATCGTATAATAGAATAGTTGCTTCCATAGAACATAAAAATGAGAGTGAGCGCCAAACTCAATGTTCTATCTTATGATTCTTGCTTGGCAATTCAAGCATGCAAACGCCTCTTCATTGAGGAAGTGTTCTTTGACCAAAAAACAACTTGTTATGACTATGATGCAGCTGTTGGCAACAACGTGTATGACTTTATCTGAAGCTGAGCATCACCTCTGAAAGTGGCATTAGCTCTGAAAGTGGAATCTACAACCAAATAAAAATGCATATGAAGCAATATGCGATTCTTATAATTCAACTGAAAGGAGCATATGATAATGGATCTTTCTATTTTGTATCTGATGAGACGTATATTAGATATGGGGGATTCTTTGACCTGCTAATAAAGCTTGCATATCTATTTATGAGGTTCCTATGAATTTTAAGAAGATCCAAAGTTAGTCAACATGCCCTTGTGGAAGAGTAAAAGAAGACCATCAGACCTTTTAAACCTAGAAGAATAAATCTTTGACACACTTTATAAACTTATCAATGCTTTCTTCAGCATGCCCTTGTACCACCACTGCAGAGCAAGTCATGCAATGAATCAGATCCGTCAAATGGGTAATATATCCATGTTTTTAATATATCTAAGTTACACAACAACTTCTTACCTTTTTGGTTCTAGCTTTAGCGCTCCAGAGATATACAGGTCACATGGTTTACCCTATAAATATGAATTCATCTTCCACATTCCTAATTAGTGAGATCATCTCAACAGAACCTTCAAAGCTCACCATCTGACAGAGCTAGAGCTCATGACATGCCTGCATGAAAAGGCAATACATGCACGTTCAAAAAAGGCTGGTATGTTTTTTATGATATAATAAGTCAACCAAAGAAGAAGCAAGCACAAAGATGAGAAATTAGACCATTTCTATGTTTACATACCACGTTTGCTTTAGATAATCTGCTCTGTCCAATTCTGGCAAGGCGGTGGGCAGCCTGGCATAGTTCTTCCGGTAAAGCTCGACACCTGGCCGCTCCTGAATTGCTTGGATCCATGGTTTATGGAAGATCCTTAATAGACGAAAAAATGCTTACAGGTCCAGCAGCAAAGAAGATTTCCCTTATTATTTCAAGGTAATAAATCTACAACAGAGGGCAGCCATAGCCGACTTCTCAGGATTTATTTTTGTTCTTATATGATGTATTCAAACAGCAGCAGGCCGGACTTGCCAACAATGTGTACATGAGATTTGCTATTGGGTCTTGATTGCAAAGTCGTAACTTATTTAGACCAAATCCCCAATGCAATCTTTCTTAAATTTAGCATTTGCAATATATCTTCGTTTCATCTATGTGCAAAACAACAATCTCATGTGGATGAAAGATGAGGAATCAGAAGTCAAATATTGCTAGGATACAAACATCAAGTTCCAATAATGGATATCTTACCAGTACATTGGCCATTGTTAAGGTGGCTATCGAACCTCGTTCATGACCTCTATCCTTTTAAGATTTGATGATGGCATCCTTTGGTAACCATCTGTGCAACGTGCAACGCGTTGCAACGTGTCGAAACTTGATTCTGCAATAGGAAGAAAAAAGAGTAGGTTCTTTAGAAACTGAACTTGCTTAAATCCCTGCTTTTTGTAGTAAAGGATATGCTTTCTCCTGGATTCCCTGCTAGTAAAAGCCTTTGCATATATTACTGTGAGCTTCAAAAGAATGCTAACAGGAACGACAATTTAAATAAAAGGAATGATAACTCCAGAAAAGTCAAAGGTGTTAAGCAAATAGCATGCCGGGTTAAGCAAATAGCATGCCGGAATTGTTCAGATCTAGATCTACATCCACAGACCTCAAACAAACTAATAAAGCTGGATATGAAGCTCATATATGATGCAAATATACCTAGGCTCCACTAATGCATATGGAGAAGTTCTCACCTATTCTGATTTAAGAAGTTCTCACCTATTCTGATTCTAAAGCACAATTTAGAAATCATGCGACAAAACAAAACTTTGTACTGCAACAACTTTTTGATCTCACAATTTTCAAGCTCGAGAATTGGGTTTTCAATCCTGATCACTTATCTGCACACTGCATACACCGCGTATCCTAGTCACTACTACTGCTTTTGCATAGCCAATGAGGTAAGCTGCTTATATGATGGAAGACAATGAAATGAAACATGGAATATTACCAGGGAAAACAATATGTAGAAACCTCAAGCTCCTTTACCTCGTAGAACAAATACATGTGAATTAAAATATGCAAGTTAATAACCTCCAGCAACAACAAATAAGTCACCTTGAGAAAGAAGAGAATGATATCATCGCAAACACAGAAATACCTGGCATATTTATGCTTTGTCCATGAGAACAAAAATGCATGCTGAAAATGTTCCAAAATATAGCTCCATTCCGAACGTAAATGTGTAGATACTGCACAAAGACACTCTGAAATTTTGTAACTTAAGAAGCAAGAAAAAGAAATGCCTTAAACGAAAATTCTAGAAAGGGACAAATAAAAAATCGAAATATATTTTGCTTCCTTGTATAACTCCACCGAAGCTTAGACTTCAAGGTTTTGCTTGACGGCATGATTCCATAAAAACCATGGTCTGAAAAGAGATTAAGTTCTAGTTGAAAACAGAGATGGAAAAGCAGAATTCCAGTACCTAAAAAAGGATGCACAACAAAGATTTGGCTGATATAGCTCACATACCTCTCTGTTTTCTTTTAAAAAATGTCAGTAGAGCTTCTGATAACTGCAAGGCGTCGCCGATTGCATGCTTCATTTGGTGCTCCAGAAAGGCATTATAGACTAACAAAAGATGCTTTTGCTAGCACCACAAAATCAGGTTGAATAGCAAAATGCACCTGCATCCACAAAATCCAAGAGGGCTTGTCATGTGAAACCCAAAAAACGAACAACCTAAATCTATTGTGAAGCTTTGTCAGAAATGATTTCCACGGTGACCTGATATGAAATGAAAACACAAATAATGCATCAATGATGGCATGGTTTCTGAGCCCAATCGCTTGCTGGGCACGAAATCTGAGAATAAGAATGCCCTAGAAAATTTCTTGCAAAGCCAGACCCCTCCTGCAGGTCTGATGCAAACAACAGAAAACGTGGGCGGTGCACAGATCATACCAAAGAACTTCCAGGTAAAAATGATCAGACAAAAGTTGGTATGAGCTTGCATGCCGAAAAACCTTGAGCCTACAATCGTGGCATGCATGCAGTTGCAATCGGATAAGGAGAGCGAGGAAAAACCAAAATCATACGAAAGGAATTTCTCCCGATTTTGGGAATACCGGGAATTTATTCCGGCGCCGAAAAAGCCCAAAACCTTAGAAAAATAATTTAAAAAAAATTCCCAAAACATTTTCTGATCATACCGGAAAAACCAAATTTAAAAGATAGATCCTTCAAAGATGCCATGATAAGACTATATATATTTGTAACTCTTGTTGATTTTTATAAAATTTTCAGTTTAACTTCAAATAAAAAGTATGATAGTTATCAGTGTTTAAAATTGTTTTCTACGCCAATTTTTAATTTAATCTATTTAAAAATTAATTTTTTCATCTAAGATGAACTCTATGATTAAAATATTATTATTTTTAAATGTTTAAAGAAAGTTTAGATGAAATATATCAAATGATTACGTTTATGTTTTAATTAAAAAATAATTGAATTGTTTAGTTCTAATTAATTTTCAATATATATATTTTTCAATATTTGTTATTAAAACATAAACTTTATATTTTAATTAATATTAATCTAACACTTTTTTTAAAGTATTTTTAAAGTACTAAGAGTTTGCAAATTGTGAAATTCTCATATAATTCTAAGTCACTCACTTATTAAGCTATTATATTTTATTTACAAATTATCCTGATTGCCAAATTTTATATTTGATAAGATCTAGTTGAAAATTAAAATTTTATATTCTTAAAATGTCTAATTCTAAATAGATTCACATGAAAATTAGTTTAGAAAGCAATTGTTTATGTTTCTATACTTTAAATTTAAACATAAAGTTATATAATTAGAACTTGTAAAAATTATAAGTATCAAGAAAAATTAAACATGACGTGTAATATTAAAATGATAACCAAGTCTATTATATCTGAATAAGTCTAAGTTTTGTTGAATATGTCATCAGACCCTGGGGTCTTTCCTAGCCTCATTTGCACTAAAGATTTTGTATTCATCTGCAGAGTCACTGGGTGTGACAGTTCCTACTAACAGTGAACTCCAATCCTTTTTCTTCGAGATTCTAATTACATTCATACTGATGTTTATTATAACCTCAGTTGCAACTGATACAAAAGCTGTGAGTTCCATGCAACATTACTAGGCCTAAATACTTTTGACCTAAATACTAGGCCTAAATATAACATTACTAAGCTTTACCATGCAGGTTGGAGAACTTGTTGCTGTAGCTATAGGGGCAACTGTGTATCTCAACATCTTTATAGCAGGGTGAGGAAGCAATTTTCAGAATTTTAAGCTTTGTATAGAAAGCAGGTCTTCTGATAGTGGAATCTGTTGATTTTTATGACAGGCCTGTGTAACATTTTTTATATAAACATTTAATTCTAAATAGAGAAATCGAGAATTAGTTTAGAAAGCAACTTTAGACTTTAGTTTGTATTATATTTTTGATCTAAAGATAAACAGACAAATTATTTAAATCATTGAGATAAAAATACATATAATAAATATTATAATGCCATCCTTGACGTACATTTATTAGATTTGAATAAGTCCAAATTTTGCTAAATATGTCATGAAGGATTTTACCTAGATTTAGCTGTCTTATCATCTTTCTCTCTCGCTTGTTCTTCAGCTTTCTCTCTCACCTTTTCGTTTTGCTCTTCATTTTTTTGTATAGCCCTTTTTTTTTATATTGATGAGAAAAGATCTGGACCTAAATCCCGGTAGGTAGCATTTCATGTCTATAAAGAAAAATAGACAACATTAAGATCGTACCAGTTTAGAATATAAACCTATAATCTCCACCAGATAAGTAGATGTAAAGATTTTCGATATCGTCTTTGTCTTCAGATCCACTTAATGCGTTCTTTATTCATTTCTTCTACCACTTCAAAGAACGGTTTCTTTCTGATCCAAAAAGTTCTTTCTTTCCTGACCATAAAGAATAACTTCTCAAGATCTATTTCTTGCTCTATCACTGAAAATGTCGTGCCACTAGCTATGCACCTGAAAGAAATGACTCTAAAAAGAACTAGCGAAAATGCATGGTTGGGGTGAAGGTTAGAGAAGGGCACATTGTCGAATACTCATGTCCTCTAAACTGGTATCCTCTGAACAAGGCGTCGTAATCTGCCTAGTCTTCTATAAACATAAAGAAAAAAATAATTATGAAGTTTAGTAGAAAAGTATACATCTTATAATAATAACTTACTCATATATAACAATTTTAATAGAAATGATCTGGGAGATCTGGGGGATGTAGGTGCCACGTTGGAGATCTGGGGGATCTAAGCCAATCTGTATAGAATATATGGGTATCTTTGTAGAATCTTAAGAGATCTGGAGGATCTAGTGGATCTAGTGGATCTGGGAGATATGGGAGATCTAGGTGCCATGTTGGAGCCACCTTGGCATGTTTGAGCCACCTTGGCATGTTGGAGCCCACATGGCATGTTTGAGCCACCTTGGCATGTTGGAGCTTGCGCGGCATGTTTGAGTCACCTTGGCATATTTGGGCCTAGGTGGCATGTTAGAGCTCGCGGGGCATGTTTGAGCCACCTTGACATGGCTCAAAGTTTTAGGTTAAAATTAATTAAATGATATAAAGTATTTTTAGAAGTGTAAAAGTTTGTAAATTATGAAATTCTCAAATTTCTAACCATTTATAAGTGCAAACATTATCTTATACATGGCTTGCTATCTTTTCAGGATATACTTGAGGAATGGGATGCATATACTTCAGGAATCAAGTTGTAAGACTTTAACCTTTTCATGTGACAAACTTAAATGTCTTCCATAACCTTGTGTAACTTGCAATTTATTCCAATGCAAGGATGTCTAAATTATAGTTTACTCAATGTTAAAAAAGAGAAACTAATAGAAACCTTACATATAGTGATGTCATATGGCACACATGCACATCAATATGCAATGAATTCAGGCAAACAGTCATATGATGCATGAACCACATTCAAATTATAGTTATTTCAATAAATAGCTTGAAAATTAGGGTTGTCACTCAATAAAGAGTAACTAATAGAAACCTTACATATAGTAATGTCATATGGCACACAAACACATCAATATGCAATGAAATTAGGCCAACAGTCATATGATGCATGAACTACATCCAAATTAAAGCTCCATAGTTATTTCGATAAATAGATAGAAAAGAACTTGATTGGTTGGCAAGAGAAAGATAAGAGAAAGTGACCAAGTTCATATCCATGTGATTTCTACCGCCTTTAAGGGGTAGATACTATCATGCGAAAACCAATTAATGACTCAAACTAAAAAGATGCAATCTCAACTGAAAAGAATAGTGACTCGAGCGCAGAATAATGAGTGAGTACCTATCTGGAATCAACTGACTGTTCTGTTGCAATAACTTGTATTGCTCAATAATCTCAAGGCCTTGTTACAGTGGAGATTGCAATGCTAATAAATGAACCATCATTTCATATGCATCATGAACTTAACGATGCCAATTGCTAAGATAATATAACTTTTACTACAAGTGCATTAAAGCAACAGATACTTTTATTGCATCAACTTTGTGGTTACAGACAACTTCAGATAGGCTGGCTTATCAAATAGTAAACCTACTCGCAGGCACAGAATCTGGCATGCAATTAGAGTTTTTTTGAATCGCGAACAATATAACTTACTCTATCTCTACATGTTAATAAGGGTATGCAGGTAGAGGTTCTTAAATTTTTTGATCCATTTGGCATTAACATGCACAGAGGCACATTCGTGGAATAACATTTCATCTATTCTTTATTACATGAACATGGACAATGGGAGATTGTTGCAACAACAATTTTCACTCAACTAAATAGGTCTGCAATGCAAGACTGTTGAATTATCTTCCAGTGACGACTTTTGTGAAATTATCTCGAACCATGCTTAGAGTAGAAACTTTAAATCATAAGAAAGGACATACTTGAAAAGTACCAAATACTTTTATTGCACTAAATTTGAAATACTGCACTAATGAAATGCCTATCACTACAAAATCTGACATGCAAATAGAGTTGCGAACAATTATAAAGAATAGCAATAAGTAAGATGGAGTCACAGGATTTAAATTGTACAAACCGTGGTAATCAAAGAAGAGAATTAACACTTGATGAAGCTACTTGTGAGTTCAGATGTCTAATTCTCTAAACTTTTTTTATCTGAAAACAAAGAATGATGCGAAGGCAAACAACAATAGGTTCATTCATCTGTACAAATTAACCAGGACAATCTGAAACACCAAACATTTATACATGCAACACAACTAATATGGACATTCAGAGAAATCATAATAACTGCTAAGGCAACTAAGGCATAACTGCCCAAATAAAAAAGAAACTATGTACTACTCGATCTAGCATTAACATATGCAGTGGCACATTCATGCAACAACATTTTTTGTATTCTATCTGGCATTAACGCGGACAGTGGCAGCTTGGTGCAACACCATTTTGACTATGCGGGCCCATCAACGCATTCAAGTAATTACACAGACAATCAAACAACCTCAGAAATAGAATTCCTCCAAGGAGAAAGACCCAACAGCATGCTTGTTTGAGAATAGATGCAATCAGTGAATTACTTTCTTGTGATAATTTTTATTGCTGAGATCTTCAAATCATAGAATTACACTTTTGAGGGGTACTGCAAAATGTAATTCTCTGTACAACCAGACATGTCAACATATCTTCTTGGCATCTCTAATTTCTGGCCCGTAGTTCAAAGAGAGCAAGTTTGGTGGACAAAGGAAAGAATTGTTGTACTCTTACAACTTGACTCCAGAAATGCAACTATAGTTCCCTCATATTTAAGCTCCCTATTGTTCCTTCATATGTAAGCTCTCATGAAAGGAAATACGACGTGCAAGTTTTGCAAGTGCATAATATGCCATGATGCAACTTGAAATCTTGTTAAAAAACAGACTATCAAAGAAGAAAGGATAAAGAATGGCAAAGGTTTGAAAAAGTACAGAGATCACATGGCAATATAATGAACATAGAAATGGAATTAATACCTGGTTGGCTGCTTGTAGATCCTTTTAATGTGACCACAAACACTGCAACCTATTCTTGAGAATGATCCAATGCTTAGCAGCATTTGGGCTTTTATATTGAATCTTGAAAATATGAGATATATGTTCACTAACAAAGAGAATCTCCTATTCTCGAACTGCAAAAGAGAGAATTTACTCAGATAATGTTGAATGGATAAACTTATCCCCATGAACAGATATGCTGCTAAGAAATTTGCTGATGCTAGAGTACATAGATGGCTAATTGCAACTCGGCAAGACATGCCTAAGAGAAATCATGGCCCACTGAAATCATGCCAGTAAATGGAAAGTGGCATCCATGCCACAGAAATATTGGCGATGACGACTTACCACAGACTCAAATAAGACAGGAATTTTAGGGTCCTGATACTCAAACGCAGAGAGGAGTTGAAAGCTCGCAATTGAATGAAATAACAAATTATCTGGCTGATATAGTACAATAAAAATCGTAAACTGATAGTAAATAAGAGTGAAGAGGGAGCTATCTAGCCCATGAAAGGTTGCTCCAAATGGGCCTGCTCCATAATCTCTAGTTCTTTGATATACCATCACATGTGATCTCCAGATGAAGGAACTTTAATTTTTGCATGCTCAGAATTGTACCTAGTTTGCCTTACAGAATCAATTGAACTCTGGCACCCACATAGTGCGGCAGCTTGTTCTTCGAAATGGAGATGTGTTGGGACTTCATATATGCAGAACATGCGGCAACATCATTAACAAAGCATACCTCGTCACCAAACAATACACAATAAAGTCTTAACAAACTTCTACTGCAAAAATCCTATGTATACAAAGCATATCTTTCAATCACCATCCTTGGAGAAGGATCTAATGTGGGAAGAAATGGTCTATGCAAATACCTTGTGCCCCTTAACCGGTTATATGGCCATGCCAAAACACCGTTCCTTTTTGATCAGGAACAATAAAGTTATATTCAGAAGAATTGTTAGTCTGAATTGGGCATTCTGTAATTTATGCAAGCAATCTGTCCATGCTGTTCTTTGATGCACTCCATACCTGCAAAAGAATAAAACTCATCAGTTTGGTCCAGCATAACCAGTGTATTGTAGCGTTGCTTTCTTATCAAATTTGTTACATTTACAAAAGCTGTTAGTGATCTAGCAGAGTATAGATACCAGGTGGGCATACATCTGAATAAAATGATCTCTTATAACACCAGTTATGACTAATTAACAGACGTGAACCAGTATGCATAGATCAATTATGATGTTGGGCTCAAATACTTGAACTGACCATGAGATTAAGATGTACGTTACTTCTAACAAAGGGTCTTACGGCTCAAAGTACTCAATCAGAAATTGAAGGACCTTCTGATTTTGCTGCTCTTGATGCCCTTGCAGCTCCAGGCTTCAAATGAAAGCTCCAGCTCAAGCTGCAGGTGAAAGCTCCAGACGATTTTGCCCTCTTATAAACCTAAAACCCTAAGAGGTATTGTGCAAGGCGGCAATCCAACGCTGCAATAACCAGTGCAAGATCCACCGCCCTGCTGCTCTACCTAAAATCGAAAGGGGGCAAGTCGATGCTCTGAAAGGGGGCAAATCGATGCTATGAAGATTAGAAAGGGCAAATGAAATCATGCTTAAAAAAAAGTTTCCCATTTTTGGAAGATCGCTTTTTTTTTTTTTTTTTTTTTGGCGGCAAAAATCCCCAAAACCTTAGAGAAATCAGGTAGGAAAAAATCCAAAAACATTTTTGTCCAGGCCGGAAATTTCCAAATTAACAAGATTGATACTCGTGTATTCAAAGCAAATCGCTGTTTCGGCATCATATTCATCTATATCCTATGTGAGACAAGAGAATGTGAGGAGTAAAAGAATTATTACAAATACTAACAGTAATAATGAAGTTATAATTGCATTTTATTGTGGAGTACCTGAAAGTTATGATGAAGCAGTGCATTCTACAAACAAGAATGGCAAATGGCTATGGAGGCAGGAATAGAATCTTCTAAAAGAACATCCACATATAAGATAGTTGAATTGCCAAAAGTGAGAAATATCATAGGCAATGAATGAATATATAAGAAGAAATTGCAGGCAGATGGGATTATACTAAAATATAAAGCAATATTGGTGGCATAAAGTTTCTCTTAGAGAAATGCATAGATTATGATGATCCCTTCTCTCCTGTAGTTAAAATGACCAGCATAAGGATTTTATAAGCAATGGCTATTGCTTGGATATGGAAACACACTATATGGATGTAAGTACTTCTTTTCTGAATGCAAAGTTAGATGAAATCCTTATGAAACAAGCACCTACATTTGAGAATGGAAACAATAAATGTTGGAAACATATGGGGGCAGTTTATGGTATGAAACAATCTCCACGAGAATGGTATAAATGCATGGATAATTCCTTATTTAAAGCTTAATCTGATGTGAATGTTTACATGTCAAAGGAAGAGAATGAATACTACTATTCGTTCTATGTGGGAATAATTGTGTCATGGTGGCAAACAATGAATATATTAGATAAATAATAGACGTGGTGGAATTGAGAAAATTTCTAGCCATGGAAGTTCAAAGAGATAGGAAGAGGAGACAAGTTCTTAGATTGATACAAACTAACTACATTCATGCCATATTACAAAAGTTTAAGATGGATAAGTGCAATTCAATTATTGCTCCAGTTTTACCAGGAAGTAAACTATCTAAGCAATTGTGTCCAAAAGATAAAGAAGAACACAAAGAAATAAAGAGTATAAGTCGTATTTAATTAAAGTGGGACAAATCTTGAATTTTGGGACTTTACCGAAAATGGGACTCCTCGAAATTTCAAAAGTTGAGCGAGGTGAGATCCCGAGGGGAGGGGCAGGGGAAGGGGAAGGGGAAGGAGAAGAAGGGGCAAGGAGAAGAAGGGGCAAAGAGGCAAGGGGCAAGGGGAAACGAAAGGGGGGGGGCAAGGGGAAGGGGAAGGGGAAGGAGAAGGGGCAAGGGAGAAGAAGGGGCAAAGAGGCAAGGGGCAAGGGGAACGGGAAGGGGAAGGAGAAGAAGGAGAAGGGGCAAGGGGGAGAAGGGGCAAGGGGCAAGGGGAGAAGGGGCAAGGGGCAAGGGCAAGGGGGAAGGTGGCAAGGGGCAAGGGAGAAGAGGGGCAAGGGCAAGGGAAGGGGGGCATAATTTAATTAATTAATTAAATAAATAACTAATAAAAAATAAATAATTTAATTAATTTAATTAAATAAATAACTAATAAAAATATAAATCATTCTTCTCTTCTCGACTAGTGAGTCGAGAAGAGGAGAAATGGACTAGTGATTGATCGAGATGGGAAGGCTCCACTAAAAACCCCTAACGCACTCATTCAAGAACGCATGTGGAATGTTAGTGGCGGAAGAAGAGGAGCAGGAGGCATGCCGACCATGTCGCGTCGAAGTCTAGTCGTCGGGCGCTCCAAAATTTGAGTTTGGTCACATACGTGAATCCAAGAACACCTTAAGTAACATTAGCTTACAAATCGCCTTTTGGCCTCGCCGCTCTGTAGCGGCAACCCTCCCTCTTTTCTTCCCCGCCCTTGCCTTCATCTCATCATCTTTGCACAAGCTACCATGCCACATCATCTAGGCCACGCCCCTCCGGATCTTTGTCTCCTCTATCACCATAGCCATTCCGCCTAGCCATGGCTATGGAAGCTCGTGCCTTGGCTTCTAGAGCTCAAAAAGAGGGCTCTTCCAATATGTATTTCAAATCTAAGCAAGGCGGTCCTACCTGCGTCATACTAGAATCGTCAATATTAAGTCCCGCCTCGTCTTAAGGCAGCATGGAGCACTCGCTTCTGCGCAATGCTTTAAAGGAACTTCTTCAAGCGCGGATTCAAAGGGTGTAGCAGTTACAAATCAGGTTTTCAAAAGCTTGTCAAACAAACCTCATGTTCAACAAATCTATATCTGCGAAGCCGACGATTTTTATGTTCTTGGTGTAGAATCATCTAGAGGAGTTCCTAGACCATCGCCCAAGCCCCGACGGAAGAAGATATTCAAGGTTCAGGCTTCCATACATTCAAGATTAGCAAATAATTCAACGAAAGCACGAAGCTTGCATCGAAATGGATCTACAAGAAAACAATGAGCTAATCCTTCCAAGCCGCTCAAGAACGGCGATAAGAGCGGCTCGAGTTCCGTTTTTAACTTCTCCCTCATCCGCCATGGCCGTAACTTCTAATTCCGCAATAATGGAGCATTAAAAGCAAAGAAATGCCGGTAGCAATGGGCGATTCTCACCGAGGTATGTTCCAGGCGGCGCTAATGAAACAGAGCTCCACCTTCCAAATGGGGACGATGCTATGGCGACGGCGGTGCGGATCTCAACTTTTTCCTCGCATGGGAAAATAAAAATTTAGAGGCTTATGTCGGCTCTCCATAGTCGTGAAGCTTTTCTCGTTGGGGGGTCAATTCCGTGGGAGCTATGGCTATGGGAGCTTCTTCCCGGAAAGAAAGAGTCCAACTGGTACAAAGGATTTTCGTCTCAAAGGTGTGTACCAAATTTTGAATTTCAACCATGGGCGGAAAAAAAAGGCGGGCTATTAGAAAAAAGGGGTAAAAAAAATACGCTTTGAAATTTTTTTTTGAATTTCCAGCAGATGGGCGTAAAAAGGGTGGGGTATTAGAATAAAGTGGGGTAAAAAATACGCTTTAAAAAAAAAGTATTCACACGTTAAACATTGTTAAACATTATGTTGCCATAGGGGATGGTCTATTTTTTCAGAGGGGATGGTCTATTATGTTGCCATAGGGATGGTCTATTAGAAAATATATAGCATAGGATATTGTATTTATTAGAAAACATTGACATACTAAAAAGGGGAAGGGGGGGGGGGAGGGGGGGTTTCTATTTTTTGGTCTATGTATACATAGAAAATGCATAGGTATGGTGCGACTTAGAAAATACATATGATATGGTGCAACTAATAATGATTTGCACTCTATGATATTGGAGGTAGAAAACTATGTTTGTAGGCAAGTAGGTTCGCCACATTTGTTGTATGTTTGATTACATTTGAACAAAGGTATAGTATTATGATATGATGTTTGAAAGTTATTCATTTTTACCTCCTGGACTGTTGTGTTTTTCACTCTAAATGGCCTTAGACTTGTGTTTTTCATCTTGAGAGCTTTAGATCTGCGTTTTTATTTTGGAGGGCCTTAGAACCGCATTTTTCACTCGAAGCTGCCTTCCTCAACCGGCAAACCCGCGTTTTTGGCTTTAAAAGAAAGCGCCTTTCTCGACTTCATGCGAGTCGAGAAAGGCCTTCCTCACCTCTAAACTGGTTTTTTCGTTTTGGTTGCCTTTCGACTCATGAGTCGAAAGGCCTTCTCTCAAACTGCGTTTTTAAGCCTTGAGACGCCTTTCTCGACAGCGAGTCGAGAAAGACCTTCTCGACCCCTAAAACCTCGCTTTTTAGCTTTTTACATTTTTCTCGACTTCGCTGAGTCGAGAAAGGCCTTTCTCGACCCCTAAAACCTGCGTTTTTGCCTTGAGTCGCCTTTCTCGACTCATGAAGTCGAAAAAGTCCTTCCTCGACTTGTGTTTTTCCTTCGAAGCCTTTCTCGACTTCGCGAGTCGAGAAAGGCTCTCTCGCCCCATTTTCCAAAATGGCCCTAAGAACTGTTTTTATTTTATTTTTTTTGCCTCAGAGTATCACTTGACTAACTTGATTTTGTCTTTTTCGCCCTTATCTCGACCGGATAGTACATGCTTGGGAGCAATGAAAAGACCAATTCATTGAAGAAAGATACCGAGAAGAGGGTGGTGACATCGGGTTGGACATACAAGCACGTGACCCATGAAGGAACTTCTCATACAAATTTCTATCGCCCGTAAGTTGCTCTATGACTTGGAGAGAGCTCCACGCCTTTGCACTAGGAGGTTCATGTGTGAAGAGGGTGTAATCATTGTGCCCATACGACCACTATGGTCTCTTCCCCCACTGTAATATATATTGTAATGAGCCCATTTATAAATATAAGGTATCTCAAAACTAGTATTTTTTGGTGATTAAGTAAACAATTTGTTTAATTTTCGTTGGAATTTGTGATCTCTTGTCTACCCACCTAAGAAAATAGAGCCAAAATGTTCAACTAAGAATCTTTTCCAACTAGAACTTTGGTTTCAATCTATAATGAAATTCCTATGTTTGAGTTGCATTGTTCTTGTTCTCGACTCAATTTATTAATAAAAATTAATTTTCCATTAGAACCTTTGGTAATGAAATTCTTATGTTTACGTTGCATTGTCTTCATCTCGCCATGCTATCTAGGAAAACTGGAAGAAAATCTTGGATGCACACTAATAGACAGAAATTGCAATTATGGCCAATTTTCGGGTCGAGGTGCTTCTTTTTGTGTAAATTAACAGAGTTCCGCAAAAAAGTGGGAATGGAATGAGTCCCACTTTAATTAAATACGACTTGTATTCTTTATAGGAAATTGATTGAAAGTTTGCTTTCCTTGTCAAGGATACTAGACTAGACACTTTTTTTTTTAATTGTATGTAATTTAGATGATGTGAAATTTAAACCTATTATGATGCAGATTGATATGGTGATCTTGATGAATAAAAATCAACTTCAAGATATGTTGTAATATTAGGTGGAATTCCCATAAGTTGGAGGAGTGAAAAAATAAAATAAAAAGAAATCCATTGCATTATCTACTGCAAAGTCTAAGTATGCAGCTTCTACTCTAGCAGCTAAAGAGATCATACGTTACAAAGATTGTTAAATGAGCCGGGCACAATAGAAGGTGAACGTACAGTTTTATTTTTAGATAGTCAAAGTTGTATTGCAATTGCTAGAAATCATGTTCTTCATGAAAGAACAAGAAATGGAAATGTGGTTCATTCAGGATATGGTCAGTAAGAAGTTGATTTAATTGGAATATGTTAAGAAAAATCTGCAGCTTTCTGATATATTCACAAAAGGTTTTAAGTGGTCGCATGCTTTTCTGGTTGATAGGGTGACTGAATTGCATAAGTGCGAATGAAGTTATCACGAAGGAGGAATGGGAGAAGTTGAACTTGATAGTCATTAGCTTATCACACACGGGAAAGAATTAATCACTACAAAAGGTAACCCATAAAATATAAACACGATTATAAAATGAGTCCACATGGATACACATGAAATCGTAGGGTTCATTTAGTGAGCAGTTTTCTTACTACATATAAAATTACTGCCTCAGCTTTCCGGTTCAACAACAAAAAAATTCCAAAATGTCCAGATTTGGAACCGGATGTTGGTTTCCGGCACAAAACCATGCCTTTCAACCAGCTTACTCTGCAGACGGCCCAGGCGCTTGCTTCCTTGGCAGCTAGGTTTGAAACCGGCATTTGCTTCCTTGGCAGCAAGCATCTCGCTGGCTCTGGCTCGAAAATCCGAGCTGCAATCAGAGGATGATTCCGACAAAAAACATTTGATGGGGCTGTAGAGGAACGGCAAAGCCTAAGCATCTGGCAAAGCTTTGAAACAGGGCTTTAAATCGATTTAACGGCAGAACTAGTGTGGTCTGACCAGCAACAGGCACACAAATAAAATAGAGGGGCTTCACCGGAGCGAGACAAAGGCAAAACATGTACGTTTTTATCTGAATAATTTACCTTATTTTGATGCCAATTCAGTGTTTGGACCCTGGACTGAAAGTGAGATAGCCATGACTTAAATAATTCAGTGGTCATCCAAGCTGATTGCTGCACTGCCTGAATTGCTCCCTCTTCACACCTGGCTATGTTGTCTTGCCTCATCCTTGTACCCTTGAAAATATAGAGATTAGGCAGCCTGAATCCTTCTGCATTGACACACACTAAAATAGTCACCCATTCCCTTGTATTCATAACCAGCTCGCTAACCCTATTCTCCCCTTTCCTGGCAATTATCCTCAAACCCTTTACTTTCCCAGCTTGGATCCCTGTTTCGTCTGCATTCCAAATTCTGGAGGGGGGAAAGCTGAACTCATCATAGACTTCTTTCAGCCCTGTGTAGAAGCCATCCAAGTTGGCTTGATTCATTGCCCGGGCACGTGAGACCTCCAATGTTTCGGCACTCCCACGGGAAATCTCAGGGTGCCTTTGCTTGAAAAGCTTCCACCATTTGCTCCACGGCACACCATCAAATGCCGAATTACCCTCCCTTGCCATCTCGGCTGCACGCTCCTTCACAACAGCCAGAGTGACACCCATACCCTACTATGCCCTGCCTATTGCCCAATCAACCAATTCCTTCTCTTGGGCTGGTGTAAGGATCTGGGGATGCCTTGCATTCTTCTTGGAAATCCACCCATACAGCCAATCCCTGATAGACGACTCTGGTATGCCTGACCGTCTAGGTGCCTCTCTAATTGAAATCCCATTTTCGCTTACCTCGTCGAGTGCTGTCGACATCTCTTCCTCCGTCCATGCTCCTCGCTTTGTTGGCCTCCTTGGCATTGGAGTTGCAGATCCGCTAGCTGATGCCCATTTCTTCTTGGCTTTGGGCGCACAGACCCGCTTGCTAGCCACTGCCGTTGGTCTGCCAGTGCTCGGAACTGTGGCATCGATCTGTGGTCGGGCCCTAGTCGACACCATCGCTCCAGGGTGCAGCGAAAACAGGGGACAGGCTTGATTCTTGGCCGGATTGAGAAATTGTTGATGGAATTGCTCGAGCCAGTTGGGTAATCTTGATAATCCATCTCGTTCGAGGCGATTATGGCTGGAATTAGCCCGCCAATTCCAGTCCCCAGCCTCGGGATGGCCACGAGATGTGTCCCAATTCAATTTAGCGCTCAATTTTTAATTTAGATTTCGATTTAGGTATTAATATGGCACAACGTTAGATTTCGATTTAGGTATTAATATGGCACAACGAATAGGACTAAGATAAAGCTGCTCTGAAGCAGATCAATTCTAACCCTGTGTGTACCAGAAAAATCGTACCTTTCTCTGCCTTTCTCGGCTTTTTTCCGAGTCCTGATTATGTAGAGACATGAGAAACATGAAGTTTGATTCCAGCTTAGCATTTCCTTGGTTCTATATCCGTGCCTTTTAAATATGTTGTCCTTCTCCGAATAAGAGCACAGTGTCGTCATTGTGTAAACCAGATAATTCTTAGTTCAGACTTCAATTTAGAGTTTAATTTGATTAGCAAGACAAAACATAGAGTTTGCTTTAAGCTTAGGAAGGCAGGTTCAATTAGAATCTAGCCCAGTATCTTAAGGCATAAGGCTCAACCCAGCTGCGATTTCTAAGAATTCTTGAGAAATGGCCCTTGCACGTAAGAAAGAAGAAGGATTCAGGGCTAAAAGATTCGGGCTGAGCATATGACTGTAGCATGCTTATTTTATTATGAACTCTTCAGTTAAAGGTTAGAAAAGGATCATTCTTCTCATATTGCAGTTCAAAACCCAGATCAGATATTATGCCTGCTCGAAAGCAACTGGAATACATTTGTTTGATTTGAACCCAATGATTGAATGTGCTTTTCAAGCGCTAAGGGTCTGGCATGCGATTCCAGTCCAAGATAGAATCCGGTTCCCAAGCTCCGATTCCAGTCCAAGATGGAATCCGGTTCCCAAGCTCCTGCACAGATAATCCCCCTCTCCACTTATATAAATTCTAATTCATGATAGCGGAATCCTGGCCCTCTGATGCGCAGCCTTGGCAGATGGGTAGAAAGAAACCGAAGTTGGGCTTGAGAATATCTGAATCAAACCACTTTTTAACAGTTATTGTTGCGACAATCCTAACCTGCTACATTCGTCCAATAAGGATGGCCTTGAGCTGCGATTAAATTGAGATTTGATGATTTCTTGTGAAAGAGCCCCGCGATATGAGCAGAAAAGGGATTTTAATCTCCACCTGCTCGCTTAAGTTGTTGTCCTTGATCTGCCACAATTCTTTAATCTTTGACAGGCTGCTATTTCTCACCAAAAGAAATAATCGAATAACCTTCCATGCTAATGATTCTATTGGCAACATTTTCACATTCTAACCTAACCTCTCTTGTGAAAAGCACAACCTGTGCAAATAAAAATGGCGATGGCAGAGCTGCCGGATTGGTAGGCATAACCAAGCATGGACCAAGCATGGATTTTAGTCTTCTTGCAACATGCTGGGCATTGATATGCCATAGCAATGGCTGGACAATAGATTCATGTCCCTGTATGACTTGTGTCAGTTTTTGCAGCTCCAAACTGGGATCACTACACATACACTAGGCACCACATGCACATTACACTACATATACCCTACACTACACATATTAGCAACCACCAAGATCTTGATGCCGGTAATTCCTTCACACTAAATTGTCGGGGTCAATGCCCTGACAGTTATTGCGCAGTTGTAACTCTGGGAACTGCAATCAGTCGATTTGATTGATTTGTGCTAAATGCCAGACACTAGCGTTCACAATGGAGTCTCAATCTTAATAATCCTACATTCTAGGTTCGTAATATTTTTAGATTGCCAACCTAGAACAATAACCCAATCAACGTATGGAGAGATGCATATGTTAATTTGCTTAGTAAAATGAGAGGATTAGGGTTCGATCAATGCTGAAAGATTAAGCCAAGTTCATTGTGCTCATTTTTCATATCACGCCAAACTGCAATTAACAAGTTTGACCAGATGTTCAACCACAAATTAACGGGATTTTGCCCATGGGACTTGATCAAATAATTGACCAATGGTTTGGCTAGACTTCATACGACCTATCACATGCAACAACAATTTAGAAAAGAAAAAATCAGGCAAAAAATCAGACAAGATATATCAGGTCAAAATTTTCGCACTTGGCTTTGACCCCAGTGTGCAACTAATTAAAGATCAGTATGCTGAGTTGTTTTGTCCTAGTTAAATATCAGTATGCTGAGATGTTTTGCCGACCTTTCGAAATGTAGATATCCATACCCCCTTATTACTAAGTGCATCCCCAAGATTCCACTTTGGCAATTATAATAATTTAATGAATACTGACGTAGTGTTGAACCTGCAGGCCAATAGGAGAGTCTAGCGGCAGGAAGGTCGCACTGCGAAGACTTGCAACACATAATTTTGTCATGATGTGTTGTAAGGAAACGATGTGGAACCTTAATTAGAGAATTTTGGAACTATGTTTATAATAATAGTGTAAACTATAAAATTTTGTGAATAATAAACGGTAAAGCAAGAGGATGAAAGAACCTCTTACCATAGTATAATATTAAACAAGGATGTGTTATGAATAATTAAAATATTACCTTGGGATAATCATGTTGTAATGTTATATATATCAAATGTAATTGCAGGATATGCAGGTTTCCAAGGTGGGGAGACGCGTGATGCTGAGGACAGCATCAATTCAAGGTGGGGAGATTGTGACGTTCCAGTATAATATACGACCCAAATACGTATATTATACTTCCACGTTACACGTACTTGTCATCATGACAAGTACTAGCGAGACGTAAAGGGTTGCCCCTAGGGGCAACCTCGTAAGTTGTGCATGTTTAATAAACATATACAACTACAAACCCCATGCCAAATGGCAAAACCCCATTTGGCCAATGTTAACCTAACCCTAAGGGTTTCTATATAAGGGCTTTGCCCTTAAACCCTAAACCATTCTTCTTTTTCGCAAAGGGTTTCCCAGAGCCATTCCAGCCAAGCCAAGACCCTAGTTCGCATTGCCAGACTCTGATAAGCCGTCTTTGCACAACAGATCTTCCAGCAGCAGCAGTCTTCAGCAGGATCAGAGGCATGGACGCATCCGAGGATCTGGACCAAGTCAGGCGCCAGGTAAATAGTCATTCTGTTGTGCAAAGCCGCCTTTTGGCTTTGCAATGAGCTGGTTTAGCATGTTAGTTCAGCCTTAGAGGCTTATAGATCCCGAGATCATAAGCCCTAACAAAAGAACCTAACTTTGGATGTTTAGGTAGACAGATTAGATGTTATTCTACATTTCAGTTCTTTGATGATGATGGTGTTCATTCTATGCTCTCCCGTGTATTGGGAAGGGGGGTAGAAACCCTAAAAGCCTCTGTAGCAGATGTTCCTAGATAGCCTCATTAATTCCCAATTAATGCGGCCCGTGCATAAGAGCCCGCCTGGTTGTGGGTGGAGGGGCTAGACCGATGAAAAAGGGGGACTTGTCCCTTCACTGATTGATCCCTCTGGTGTGTAAAGCCTACCAGGGATCTTAGTGGGCTAGGATCCTACATTCTAGATTCGTAACATCTTTTGGTTGCCAACCTAGAACAATAGCCCAATCAACGTATGAAGAAATACATATATTAATTTGCTTAGCAAAATGGGAGGACTAGGGTTTGACCAATACTAAAAAGTTAGGCCAAGTTCACTGTGCTCATCTTTCGTGTCAAGCCAAACTGCAGTTGACAAAGCGTTGATTACAACTTACGTGGAAATTTGACTACAGGTGAACCGACAAGTTGACCCCAAGTTTGACCGGACGTTCAACCACAAATTAACGGCATTTTGCCTATGGGTATTCACCAAATAATTACAATGGTTTGGCTATGCTTCTTAAGAAATACCACCTGCAACGGCAATCTAGAAAACAAAAAACCAAGCAAGACATATCAGATCAAAGTTTTTACACTTGGATTTGACCCCCAAGGCGCAGAAAGCGCCGGCTCCGCCGGCGCCAAATTCTTGTATAAGTATATTTTTGGTCAAATAATATAAAGCCATTTTCATATTGATCAATGTTTGGTGCTGCTTAACAATCAAAATTTAAGATAAGAGCTTGCAGAACATGCATATAATTATTAGTCAAACTGCATAGCATTGTATTACGGATGATCTCTTGGCACTCGTCCGATTTGATCAAGCTCTAAACTCAGGTTTACTCCATTGTTGTAGGCAATATCAACGGAATAATAATTTCGTCTACAGTGTTCCTATAGTCTATTGCAGTACACGAATTGAAAATAATTTGCGTTGTGGAATCTCATCTTTCACATTTACGATCCAACTGAGCACAAGTCCAGAAAGATTATGCTACAAGTGAGCGATACCAATAGAACCTTACTAGGACACAATCCCACAGGAATATGAAACAAGCCTAGGGTGCTCCTAGTTTTGTCATCCCGTCAACCAAGGTTTCCCTCATTCACTTACCAGGGACAGGATGTAGAGGTGGCTCCGACCTACAAGTACTTGGGGATCGTATTCTCTACTACCACCCACTGGGATGCTGCCATCGCCATGGGTCACCAAGGGTTGGAAGACTATATGCCATGCGTAACAAATGCCCACAAGGCGAGTTGTATGCATGGCGCCATCACCACACTTGTTTAGGGCCTTGGTCGAGCCGTCCTCCCTGTATGGGGCATAACCGTGGGGGTCCTGATCCCTCACCACCAAATGATCTCGAAAGCACCGCAGAAAAGCCTTCTTGGTACGAGCCTTTGGGGTAAAGTCCACAGTTCCATACTAGATCCTACTCCAGGAGACATGTTTTCTACCCCTTCAACGGGTTGCATTGGAATATTTACTTCTAGAAGGTGGTCGTGATGGGTGATACATGTTTGCCCAACCTTGCTTTGGCCGTAGCAATGGGTCCCGAACGCCTCAAAGCCTGCTGGAAGGACAAACAAGCTCATTGGTTCTCACGTTGGGATGTACAGGAAAACAGATGCGTACAGGTACGGACAAAGAAGGGTCACAATGCACTAAAGTTGTACCTAGATGCTACTTTCCTTCGCAAGCTCTGGGATGCAGATGCTTTGATGCACGCTAAGCTGACACACTATCAGCAGCAAGTCAACCCTATGCTCACGAGAGGCCCACACCAGTACTTGTACACCCATTTACCCATGAAGAAGCGCAGACTTATAGCTTCCATTCACACGGATGCGCATCGTCTCCACATTGAGACAGTATGCTGGCCTCGAAGAACCCGGAGAGGCTTTGTCACAGCCACCGTATTTATTGAAGATGAATGTCATGCCCTCCAGATCTGCCCAGTGTCATGAACCCACGCGAAAACAAGGAAAATACATGGAAAATACGCAAGAAATATAGAAGAAATACGCCAAGATCAGCAAAGAATCTGATATATGAACAGGAATCAAGAATACAATGGCCCGAAGGCAAGCAGGAACACGAGACAGATGCCTAGAAGGCTCAAGACTGGCGTTGAACCGGAATGGTTCGACAAGAAGGAGGTGCCTCCTTATATATCTAGGCCAATGGTCAGGATCGCGTCACTCCAATGGATGAGATCGCGCCAAGTGTTGCGCATGCATTTAGGTTCTGGAATATTCTAGAACCTCCTGGAGATAGTCCCACATATGAGGAAGACGTGAAGGAATGTTTTCAGCATATATTGGTAGTGCACTTGGCAAGGGTGTGTGACTCACAACTGGAAGGTTGCATATTTAAACCCTGTCTTGTGCAACTACCTTTTTGCATCCGTGTGACGACCATCTTTTGTACATACGAGTATAATGTTCGTATGATGCGAATATCCGTATGGTCGTCACACCATCCCCCTCCTACGACGGCGACGAGTCCTCGGAGCTGGGGCCAGAGTACTCAAACTTGGCTTATCCGGACAATGGCCTGAAGGCAAGCAGGAACACGAGACAGATGCTTAGAAGGCTCAAGACTGGCGTTGAACCGGAATGGTTTGACAAGAAGGAGGTGCCTCCTTATATATCTAGGCCAATGGTGAGGATCGCGCCACTCCAATGGATGAGATCGCGCCGTGTCGCGCATGCATTTAGGTTCTGGAATATTCTAGAACCTCCTGGAGGTAGTCCCACATATGAGAAAGACGTGAAGGAATGCCTTCAACATATATTGGTAGTGCACTTGGCAAGGGTGTGTGACTCGCAATTGGAAGGTTCCGAGTTCAAACTCTGTCTTGTGCAACTACCCTTTTGCATCCGTGTGACGACCATCTTTTGTACATACGAGTATAATGTTCGTATGATGCGAATATCCGTATGGTCGTCACACCCAGCGTTTGCCCATATCCGAGCGCGGTATGTTCGGTTACTAGTGCCTGACCGCATGAGTTATTGAGTACGGCGTCCATGGCTTGTTGGGGTCATACCTCCAGGAGGTTATGGATGCGTGGATATAGTTGTGTCTTCTGGGACAGTATTGAATTGTCCTATACAGTTGTACAGTTGTACCAAAGATAATCGTTTTTCCCTCAAACCCTTCTAAGGGGGGTTTTAATCCCCGACAAGAACATCGCTTTGTCGCTCTCTTTGTTTGGGTCCCATAGGCCAATTGGTCTACGTGGACGATAACAAATCTATTCTATTCTATTTTATTCTAAACTTTCCACATTAGGGGGGGCACTAACCTCGACGTTGTTCATGGCATTTCCAACTAGCGAGAGGAGCGTATCACATATTTCTCATTGAGGCTAGATTGGACATGACACCATTGCTCAACATATGACAACCCTCCAATTAACTCATGAAGATCACATGTGGGTTTCATTTGGGAGCCGAATAGGTCTATCATTTGGGAGCCGAATAGGTCTAAGGGCCTTTTAACTAAGAGCACACTACACAAATGCATCCATTACTTTTTAGGCCATGGATTTAGCTAGTATAGGGAGTTATTTTTTCCATGAGGTACAATGAATTATAAATAGAACACGATCATACATTCAAAGCTTGAAATATCATCAGTCCAAACATACATGCAATGGCTCTAGCTAGCAAAGCAACAAAAGGGGATGATCCACATACCTCATAGGCAACAATAAGAATGAAGTGTGTTGGAAAAGGTGTTGGAGCAAGAGAGGAGTCAAAATGGCCAAACCCCAAATAGGCCTTTATAGGTAAAGTTAGGGTTTGGCATATAAAAGCACATATACGTATAGAAATGTCATATAAATGTATTAAATGTGTGTAAAATGACTTTAATGTACATAACAAAACCCGGTATCTCCCGAGGAGCCCAATATCCCCCTAACTGATATCGGATCCTGGTATCGCGGAAACGTCCCACGTGGCATGGGGTGTGTATCGGAACACAAGAAGTGTTCCATAACACGGCACATGTTGTACGACAAAAAGAGGAGCAGGACATTAGAATTGCATCCATTTCTAAAGCCCCTTGACCGTCCACAAGCTTTTGGTACAGTTTAGTATGTAGAGTAATGTTGTAGTGTTTATAGTAAACATGACGTGTTTTTCAAGTAAGACCCATCAAGTTAACACATTTCTTAGGTATATAGCACCACATATTATATTCCAATATGGTAATATTATATACAAAAAGGGTAGATGGGCAATGATTTGGACAACAACATTGTAAAAGCCTTGTCCATGTTATAGAATTTGGTATAATTTTACTAGTATGGGCAATTAAATGAATCATTCTTGTAGACCAGCTTATGTGTTGAGGTGTCAACTCCCGGACTTTTATTAAAATTTATTGTTTTAAAATAAAAACATCTGTCTTAAGGGATCCGGGCCCATTATTTATTGCTAGATATTTAGCTATGGGATTTAGCATGTTACATAGAATAAGCTAAGAGTGTTTCATGATGAAGTTAGATTAGACATAAAAAAAATAGGTCGACAACAGAAAGTGTTGTTTGATGTCACATATGATAGAGACATATATCAAGGGAAAGGACGTTTCCAATCTACCTCAGTTGCAGAGAAGTTAAATCGAGGTGCAGAGGAAGGAAAAATACATAACAAATGTAAACATGGAGCATGAATAGTACTAGAAACCAGTTTGGAGCTGAAAGTGCAGTACATGTGGCAGATGTAGCATGACTAGAATGAATTAAAGGTCATTTAAAGAGAGGAAAAAAGGAAGCAATGCATGCCACATGTAGTATGACTAGTCATCTAGATAGATAGTACTTTTTGCGTCATCTCGATAGAAAGAGGAAGCAGAAGAAGGACAAGAAATTGGTGCATCAAAAATGTAGGAGACAAAATTGCACTGAACGGGTAAACCTTCACGAGACGAAATTTGTGAAGAAGACGGTGGAAGCAGAACGTGGGGCAAGAACTTCACGAGCTGAAGGCGTGGGAAGATAGAATAGGACAAGGGTCTTGAGATTCTAGGCATGAAAGACTTATGGAACATGTTCTGGCTAGATTAGAAGACCAAACTCCCTTTTTTTTTTTAACCTCTCCTTTATCTCTTGTTTCTTAAGATGTCTACCATGGCCTAGATTTTTACTCTCATTCATTTCTTATTTTGTTAGAGCACAAGATCACATGAACAGAAAAAAGGGAATGAACGTGAAGAGAAAAACGACCCCCGTAAACAACCAAACTAGCAAAATCGCATCTTTAACCAACGAGAGCCACACGCCAAGAATTTCAACGGCCTCGATGACTTCCAATAACTCGGGAGTTGATTTCCAACGTCGAAGCACCGTCGAAACAAAGCTTCTGTTTTGGACATTCTTGCGTGTTTCTATGTCTTTAAAACCTTTCGGTGGTCCCTTTTCTCATTCCGGTGGGCCGTGGCGACCTAATCAAGCTTTTGGTCCGGTTTAAACAGCATGCCAGTCTCGCCGACGCGTAGATTCCTTCAAAAACCCACGCTTTGAGGAGTTTTAGCTTGGCTTCCTGCCTCTGGATTGAGACTGCCGTTCTTTATTTGGGCCTTCTTCATGTTGGCCTCTAGCATTGATATGGGCCTCGCCGTAGTACAATATACCCTTCAGCAGCAAAGTACCTTTCGGCACCTTCAAATGTGAGCTATGGTGGATTAAATCAGCGTTCTTGGTCTCAAATGTGCCTTAGAACAGAGCTGCCCTATTGTTTGGTATTGCATCCGTCAAGATCGAATTGAGTCTGGCAGCTTTATTACGGTTTACCTGCCAACCCAATAAAATTTCTTCATTCGTATTTTGGTCCTAACAAAGCTGAAAACATGAAGAAGGGAATCCAATTTAATGTAGGGTTTGCAACTATGGAAAGGAAATGGCTGCTCCCTCTTCTTGCAAGCTCGCTTGTTTCCGTGGTTCTTTTTGTAGTTACAACTCTCAGCCTGGGGGCGTCATCATACAGGGCAAGGTCTTCGGTTCTGCAATTGTTTCTCAACGATGCAGAGGATTCGGCAGATATGTATGTGGAATCTAAACTACTCCGGTTGCCCCCTTCTGGGGTTCCAGCACCTCCTAGGTTAGCGTATTTGATTTCAGGAACAAAGGGGGATAGTGCTAGGATGAAGAGAACATTACAAGCCTTGTATCATCCTAGAAATCAGTACCTTTTGCATTTGGATCTAGAGGCCCCTCCCAGGGAAAGAGTGGATTTGGCAAGATATGTAAGGTCAGAACCTATTTTTACTTTAGCATCCAACGTACATGTTGTTGGGAAGGCAAATTTGGTGACTTATAGAGGACCGACAATGATTGCCTGCACCCTCCATGCAGCTGCAATACTACTTCGACAAAGTAAAGACTGGGATTGGTTTATCAATCTTAGTGCTTCAGATTATCCTCTCATTACTCAGGATGGCAAGTATTTTTAAGTTTTACTTTTTTCCTCTCTTTTCTTGTTTTTTAGTGCCAAATCTTTACTCCATATATATATAAGTTTGTCAAGTGTCATTGTCTCTATTCTAGAACTTAATGTTCATGTACTGCAGTATAATGGACATGCACAAATTAACCAAGACTTTTATTTTATATTGGCTTTGGCTTTGAATTTGCAGAAACGGATAGGTTTATTGTTTTGGGTTAAACCAAAAACATGCGTCGTATGGAAGATAATAAGAACATAAGCAATTTAAAGTTCAGATTTAGGAACTTTTTTGATTAGGAATAAGGATTCATGAAAAGTATTCAGGGCTTAAAAATTCACCCCAGATCTTGAAGTTCTTGCAGTTTCTCTGTTTGGCGATTAACCTTTATCTTGTTTACAGTGCAGATCTTCTAAATGTATTATCATATTTACCAAGGGATCTTAATTTCATTGAGCATACAAGTGACATTGGTTGGAAAGAGTAAGTATCTATAAGTTCCAAAGGTTTGTCGTCATTCATAAAAAGGTGGACTTACCTTTTTCTTCTGCAGATTCCAGAGGGCAAAACCTATAATCATAGATCCTGGGTTGTATATGACAAAAAAAAATGATATATTTTGGGCCACCCAAAGACGGTCAGTACCTACATCATTCAAGTTGTTTACAGGTATGTATACTTCTTTTGTACTTGATTATTTGTACCATTTTTACAAGAGGATGAAAGGTGAAACATGTTATTAAGCTATCTTTTGTAGGATGCTTTTTATACTTGTGATGTTGTGAAGTAGAACAGCTGTTGGGGCTACAGATGAAATAATTGTGATCAGGATTTTTATTTTCTTTGAGTTTGATAGGTCAGCTACTTGTCTTATCTCCACCCCAATGCATATCATGGATGTGGAGATAAAGCAGCAGGGCATGTCTATGCATATAGTGGTATAATTTGTAGTTGATTGGTCTTTAGCATGCAGATAATTAGAGCACTATTAACATCCACTGGACCTATATATGTCTTTGTGTTTCCTGTCCATCATGTTGACCTTGATTCGTTTTGATGATTGGTCCCTTTTGCTTGCATTGGCTGCTCCCTTCTAAACTTTATTTGCTTGTGCAGGTTCAGCCTGGATTGTGCTGACTCGATCATTCATAGAATTTTGTATCTGGGGATGGGACAATCTTCCTCGGACAGTCATGATGTATTATACAAACTTTGTATCCTCTCCTGAGGGCTATTTTCACACGGTTATATGCAATACACCGGAGTACAGGAATACCACTGTCAATCACGATTTACACTATATAGCTTGGGATAATCCCCCGAAGCAACATCCGCTCTCATTGACCACTAGAGATTTTAGCGCAATGGTGGCAAGTGGGGCTCCATTTGCACGCAAGTTTGATAAAGATGATCCAGTGCTTGATAAAATCGATAAGGAGCTTTTGGGACGTCAACCTGGACGGTTTACACCTGGTGCTTGGTGCTTAGGAAGTTCTGAAGATGGGAAAGACCCATGCACGCTGATGGGGGATCCAAATTTCATAAGACCTGGTCAGGGTTCTAAAAGGTTTCAGAGTTTAGTAGTGAAGTTGCTAGCAGCTGAAACATTCCGCCCCAACCAATGTGTCTTCCATTGAAGATTGTTGATGCCCTTGCCTGTAAGATAGACTTTTAGGGCCCATTTATGTGCTGGATTACCTAACCTCCAGCTTGAAAGGCGATACTGTTGACTTACTTCCATTATATATATAGGTCAGAAGGTTTTGTTCGATCTGAGTTTTGCATGCTGAACCATCTTTTCCTTGCAAGGTTGCAGCATCTTTTACAGAGCCATGTACAGCTTTACCTGAGGACTTGTTTTCCCAGAACTTGTGTAACTTTGGTGATTTCACCAGAGTCACTTCATTATTGCAATCACATGCAAGATCATAATGAGCAGTCTTCTTTATCAGTATCAGATTCTCACATGCTGGTTCTACTAGTTCTATAATAATAAGTTTGCACTGCTAGATTGATCACAGTTGGAGGACATTCTCGGCCAACAGGCAATGCAAAATTGGGGGCTAAAATGTTATGGTGGACGTCTGGGACTAACCAAGTTGGGACTGCTAAAGGTGACTTGCTCATCTCCCAATTCTCCTGGATAGAGGAGGCAAAGCATTTAGTTTATAAGTTTCGATCAAATAGAAACGGTTATCCAGGGGCCTTTGAGCACAACTTCTAAGCTGAAGTCAAGGAATGGATATGCTGGGTTTTACTTCTTTTTTATGAGAGCATTTTTTGATACGCTCCAGAGAACACTGAACAGCTGATATGTGTGCCAATACCACCACCCCCACCCCCACCCAAGGGAAAAGAAAAAAGAAAAAAAGGGAAACATAAAAAAGTATATCAAGAATAAAAAAAGTAGCAAAAACTATTCTCTACCGTTGTAAGGATAGGGAAGAGCTTTGAGTGGATTTTGGTGATCATGCAAAATTACTAATAGCTAATCTACACATAAATTGTTATTTGAAACCTCAAATAAATTACTAATGCGTTGCCCTTCTTGGGTTGTCCAAAGGGCAAAGGTTTGGGAGGTGGGCTAATGGAATATACTATTTGATATCACTAGATGTGCAATTTGGAGGGCTTGAAAAGAAAAACAACCTGTGTTATTTGGTGTGCATGAGGGGCTTCTTTGCCATCGATTAGCGCGAGGTGGCATTAGAGTGTCATTCTTCCATGCCATTGGCGGCTATGGCAGTGGCTGTGCCTGATTTGCAGTAGTATATCTTGGATTTCCGCCAGTTTGTGCCTGAGTTGCATAGTATCAACCCTTTTAATTTGGGATTTTCCGGTTTGAAAGAGAACATTTTCGAATTCTTTTTAAGTTATTTGGCTAAGGTTTTGATGAGTTTGGGTGCCCAAATTTTTTTTCGATTTTCCAAAAATTGGACATTTTTTTTTGTTTGATTTTTGGGCTCCTTATCTTTTCCATATTCCTATTTGGACTCGATTACAGCTGGCGAGGAGGGCGCATGCAATGATTGCTTAAACTGAAGTGGCGATTTCTTCTGGCAGTCTCTTTAATACCGTTCTCGGCATATGGCAGTGTTGGCGGATTTTTCCCACAATCCCCAACAGGTGGCCTCAAAGGCAGAAATCAGGATCACATTGAGTGCTGCAATATAAAATCAGAGGGATTTGAAGAAAAACTTGGAAGAATAACTTTGGGCCCAAAAGAAATTTTATATAAGCATAGAACTTCAAATACAAGAGGGTCCCTCCATGTCTCTGAACCATGGAGGGGCCATTGATCCAGTTCGAGGAGGAGCTGCCACCATCCCCAAGAACTTGGAGCAAGGCAAGAGGAGGAGCTCGTGCTCCTCAAGAATCTTTTATAAACATTACTTTTCATCTTAACCTTTCATTTTTGCCTCTTAATCTCCACCTTTGACCTTGCCTCTTCATCTCAACCTTTAATTTCGACCCCTTCATCTCCACCCTTGATCTTGCCTCTTTATCTCAACCTTTAATTTTTGCCTTTTTTAATCTCCACCTTTGATCTTGCCTCTTCATCTTAGCCTTAGATAATGTACCCCTCTTCAACCATTAAAAAATCTTAGAAGCCCTTAAATTTAAATAACTAGATCTAGGCCCTTTTTTATTTTTTGGTGCCTTAGACCTTTACAACATTTGGGCTTTATAATCGACCCCCTTCCAATGGTTATTTCTTTTCTTTTTTCATGTTGACCGGTGCCAAAACCCGGTCAACATCTCTTAAACAAAAAATGGGCGGTCCCCTCCTCTTTACTTCAAAGTTTTTCATATATTTAGTACAATAGTTGGTCCCTTAGACTCAATAAGGAACACAACCGGTTTTGATATCCCAGACTTCAACCTCGAAATGATGATAATAATAATTTGGAGGTTTTAGGGTGTACTCCAACAGCATAGAATAATAATAATATTTGGAGGTTTTAGGGTGTACTCCAACACCATAATAATTGAAGTTTTGATATGATAAAATGATGATAATAATTTGGTGATAATAACCGAGGTTTTGATATCCGAGACTTTCGAACTTGATAATAATGAGTGCCATGATAATAGAAAATCAATGGTAATTTCGGGCTTTAGGGAAAGACACATGTAATGCTTGGGGCAAGATGGCTATATTTTTTGAAAAAAATGGTATAAGAAAGGAGGGCAGCGCCCAAACAAAAAATTGTGGCAATGGTGTAACAATAAGGGCAAAAACAATGATGTTTGAGGCAATAAGGATGGACCATAATTTTTAGACAAGGAGAAAATGGTAAAGAAACATTGTTGCAAGGGTGAGAAAATACTAGCAAATGAAAGCAATGGTTAAAAACTAGAATGAAAGAGTGAGAAAATATTGGAATTTGGAAGCAAATGTAGAAAATGAATGAACGGATAAAAACATGGAAAGCAAAGGTTAGAAATATGTGATGAAAGGCAGAAAAATAAAAAAACATGGAAAGCAAGGTTAGAACATGAGATGAAAGGAAAACAACATGAAAAGCAAAGGTTAAAAAAAGCAAAGGTTAGAAAAAGAAATGAAAGGAGAAAAATAAAAAACTTGCAAGGATTAAAAAATCGTGATAGGCGGCTATGGCGGGCGGCTGAGGCAGGTAAGGCGGCAGACAGAATGGAGCTTCTCTTTTTCTTACCTTCATCCTTTGATTTCTTTTCTTTACAGGTCCGGCAGCAGCTTGACAGATGGATTTCCTTTTCCTTCTTTTCTTGCAGATGGCAATGGCAGAGACAGAGGCTACATGGCGATGGTTGGATTCGGCAGCAGGCATGGCAGCTTAGGGCAGATCAGATCGGCTATCATTCCGGCGATTGCAGCGACTTTAAACCAAAGATAAAGCGGCAGTGGCAACTGAGAGTAGGTCTTCTTCCTCCTTCCGACGATGGTACGGAGCAGACAATAACAGCAGATCATTATTTTCTTGCTTGCAGGTGGCTATAGTTCTGCAGATCGACGGGATAGAAGGAAATTTGAGGCGACCGGTTTTGATGCAGGTAGGGTAAAATAATTGAAGGCAGATCAGGCAGCAGAGTTCCTCATCCTTCTTCCTTTCTTTGCAGGTTCGGCATCAAGCTAAAACATCTCAAATGTCTGCTTCATCCTGCTGTTCAGCATAGAGCGAGAACAGAGATAGTTTATGGATGAAGGGCTCCAAGAAATATGGCAGTATGACCTGCCACAGCAGAAAGAGAGCACAAGCACAGAACCACATCTGAGCACATCTGAAAGAAAGCGTAGGAAAAAACACTGTTCATAAGAATAGGTCAGAAAACAGTAGAATGCTCGCATCATAATCTTGCCACAACAGCACCAGAATGATCCTGGGGAAAAATACAATCTCGGTAGGACCTCCATTCTGTTGGCGGATTTTTCCCACAATCCCCAACAGTGGCCTCAAAGGCGTAAATCGGATCACATTGAGTGCCGCAATATAAAATCGAGGGATTTGAAGAAAAACTTGAAGAATAACTTTGGGCCCAAAAGATTTTTTTTTTTTTTTTTTTTTTTGGTTGAAGGACGCCGACTTTATTCAATCAAAGAGTCAAATACAAGTATAAATGCAGAGACAGAATAAAATCTCAGCCGGATAAGCAGAGACCCACCGAAAGTGAAGCAACCCGCCTAAGCATAAGAGTGCACATCCAAATACCTCAAAATCAATCGCCTCTTAAGGGGGCAAGTGAAGAACAATGATAATGACTTTACCATGTAACCTTGAGCTTCTTGGAGAACACGATTATCTGCCACATCCAGACCTTTGAAGATTACCAATCTTCGTCTTTTCCAGATAGTCCAAAGCAACCATCCTGCTGCTAGATGAAAAGCCTGGCCTTGTAACTCTGTCCAGGTACTTGGGTAAATTGCCAAAAGCAGTTGTTGACTTGTTAGTGAAACCTGAAAAAGGGAAAACAACCAATCCCATACCTGTCTAAGGTGTTCACAAAAGAAATTTTATATAAGCATAGAACTTCAAATACAAGAGGGTCCCTCCATGTCTCTGAACCATGGAGGGGCCATTGATCCAGTTCGAGGAGGAGCTGCCACCATCCCCAAGAACTTGGAGCAAGGCAAGAGGAGGAGCTCGTGCTCTCAAGAATCTTTTATAAACATTACTTTTCATCTTAACCTTTCATTTTTGCCTCTTAATCTCCACCTTTGACCTTGCCTCTTCATCTCAACCTTTAATTTTGACCCCTTCATCTCCACCCTTGATCTTGCCTCTTTATCTCAACCTTTAATTTTTGCCTTTTTTAATCTCCACCTTTGATCTTGCCTCTTCATCTTAGCCTTAGATAATGTACCCCTCTTCAACCATTAAAAAATCTTAGAAGCCCTTAAATTTAAATAACTAGATCTAGGCCCTTTTTTATTTTTTGGTGCCTTAGACCTTTACAATATTTGGGCTTTATAATCGACCCCCCCTTCCAATGGTTATTTCTTTTCTCTTTTTTCATGTTGACCGGGTGCAAAAAACCCGGTCAACAGGCAGGCTCGATACTATGAGATGATTTCCGGAATGCATAGATATGGTTCTAGCATACAATTCTGGCCTAGTACCTAGCTTGTAGAGCTACCTCAAGTAATTTCTTTATCTCAGGTCCTTTTGTCTTCTTTGTCTTTGCCTTCTTGGTCTTTAACCAAGTGCAGTTATTGCATTGTTTTTAGATTTTGCTAGACCTGAAT
Organism: Isoetes taiwanensis; assembly: GCA_021234155.1. Lineage (NCBI taxonomy): Eukaryota > Viridiplantae > Streptophyta > Lycopodiopsida > Isoetales > Isoetaceae > Isoetes > Isoetes taiwanensis. The sequence continues at coordinate 8,348,389 of JAJEKV010000035.1, read as the reverse complement.
GCAAACCGGAGTGCAACATCCTTGCAATTTTGCTTTATTTGAGCCTTGAATGAATGTACATGGGGTGTTTATTTTTTAATGTGCCCAGGGTGTAATAACTAATTGCCCCTCCTCCTGCGCCTTGCACCAGCAGCGCATCAGAGGATTGTCGTGGCACGAATCCTTTGGAACTACTCTCTGATCAAGTTCGTTCAGTCCTCTTTAATGAGTATTGGCAGAGAGTGACTCTCTTCTTTTCTCTTCTTGGAGAGGAGACTGTGCTTAAACTATAGAAGCCTTGGAATCATACTATCTTAACTTTCGCATTTCGAGCTGCATAATAACTCATTTCTTCTCTAAATCCTAATGGCGTAGTAAAATTTGTGGATCAAAAATATTTGTGGATCGAGAAAGGGCTTGCCTATGATCTCTTACTATGGAAGAAGCCCTGTTTTGCATGTGGCCTTTTTTGTGCAGGAAGGATATGCAAAGAGGATGAAAGGCCAACAATCTGTCAAAATTGATGGTTATTGCAGTAGCCTCTTGGGTCGTTGTACTATAGAAGTAAGCCTGTTCTTCACGTTCTTCGTTCTTCTTTTTCTTCGTATATGATTTCTTAACCTTGCACTCCTCTAATATGTGTTTTACAGGGTTTTTATAGGGTTTTGAACGAAGGAGACTATAGCGATTTTATGTTCATTTTCTAGGGGAGGGAATAACATAGCTCAGAGGCCGGATTCTCTTGAGGCCCACATTAATGCTAAATCTGAATCTGTTTGGTTGCATAAGAGGTGGCTGATTTGCCAGCCTTTGCCATCTACCATAGGTATTTGCATATACAGTCAGTTGTCCAAGAGTAGCACGAAGGGCCTGAAACACATAAAGCTTTCTTGGCTCAACCTAATGAAGTGTGAAAGTCCTGCTTGATACACTGGGCATCATTTCTTCCTTTAGACATGAAGTATTCAAGTTCAACTAGGTAATAGCATGTTCGGTCTTCCCATTTTCGCAACTTTCTTTCACAGAGTTTATTCTATATAAATTGCTTTGTAGTTTAGTTTATATAGTTGCTCCATCCTCCTTTTACTTTTTCTTCTAACTACAGAACAATGGCTACACACTAAGAATGATGACTACACACCAAGAATAAGTGAGGCTCCCCAGGAGAATTCAAGTCTGAGTGAGATGGAAGATGTAAGGTACGTCATTTTAATAGTATTTGCAATTGCCACTTACCTGAATTTGAAGCTTTCCATTGTAGTTTCTTCATGCATCTCTTTTGGACGATACTTCTATGTTGATATTGGAACTGGTGCTTCTTGCTTCTTTCTAGATATGGTCAAGTTAAAGTTAAAAGCATTGATTGGTTGTTGATCTTAGCTTGACGCTCCCATGGCATTTTTCCCCCCTCTAGAAACACATCATGTCTATTGGTAGTGAAAGTGCGATGAAGGTAAGAACAGGTAGCAAAATAACAGTTTGATATGGATGTAAAAAATAACAATTCATGAAACCATAGATCATTATCCCTAAAACAATTGAACGAGTTGTTATAAAAAAAAACATAGATTCAAGATAAAAAATAATCACATTCGCTCACCATGTATATTGGTTAAAGTAGTCTTATTAGGACATTGAGTTATTTTGGTAGAGTTTCGAGCCCCCGTATTTCATATTCTAATATCTTAGGCAAAGCCGTATAGAGGTTCGATATTCCCTCAAAACCTTAGGCAAAATCGTATTTCATATTTCAAAATCATAGGCGCCTCCAATCATAAATGACTATAAGCGAAACGAGAGGTGCTCATAGGCCCCAACATACGATTTGGGTCGTAGGATCGACGAATACGACGACTGTGGTAGTCCAGGGTGCATCTCGTTCAGAATATGTAGCAAAATAGCAGGGGGTTCCAGAGGGATTTGATATGGATGTAAAAAATAACAATTCTTGAAACCATAGATCATATATCCCTAAAACAATTGAATGGGTTGTTATAGAAAAAAAACATAGATTCAAGATGAAAAATAATCACATTAGCTCGTCGTGTATATTGGTTAAATTAGTCTTATTAGGACATTGAGTTATTTTGGTAGAGTTTCGAGCCCCCGTATTTCATATTCTAAATCTTAGGCAAAGCTGTATAGAGGTTCGATATTCCCTCAAAACCTTGGCGAAATCGTATTTCATATTTCAAAATCATAGGCGCATCCAATTATATATGACTATAAGCGAAACAAGAGGTGCTCACAGGCCCCAACATACGATCTGGGTCGTAGGATCGACGAATCCGACGACTATGGTAGTCCAGGGTGCATCTCCGACGACTACAGTCAAGTACTGTTTTGGCCCTTGGGCTTCAAATCCTAAGACAACAAGATACAATAAAGCTTATAGGCATTCCCCTCTCTCTTCAAGCCTCCACTTGTGGGTTGTGGACCCCCAATCTGGAGAAGGTTCGGAGGAAAATAAATCTCTGGTCATTAAGAAGCCTCTCTACGGTGGGTAGAGCGACGGTAGCCAATGCTGTGCTTGGATCCTCACATGTGTTCTACTCCTCAGTCCTCATGGGCCCTAAGGCAGTCTACGAGAAGTTCTAGAGGATGATCAGGATGTTCATATGGAATGGTCCCTCTGAACTTGCATGGTTTGAAGTATGCAGGGACATAAGAGATGGGGGATTAGGCTGCAAGGACCTACTGTTGCAAGCTCAGGTCCTGGCAGCAAGAATAATTTGGAGATCTCTTATGGGGGAACAATCACATGCGCTTCACTTTGTTCGATTCTGGCTAGGCAAATGCGCACCCTTATGCAGGCCGTCAGATTGGAGGAGGTAAGCTCCTTCTTTTACTTATTCTCTATGCCACGTGGTGTATCTCCTATTATGCGAGGTCTATTCAGTGTGTGGCAAGAGGTTATAGAGGTTTTCCACCTTAAGCCGCCCCTGGAGGAAGTGGGGGGCCTTAGCATCTTCTGGAACACAACAATATGGGAAAAGCTTGGGCTACCCCTGGCTCTGGTCCACCCCCGCATATATTCGAGGTGGAGACAACGCCAGTGTGTTGGACAAGAGTATTTTTAGATGCATTTTGGCTAATGTGCATGATTGGTCAGGGATTGTAGGCCTTGGGGAGGTCTCTGGGGGATTGAGGGGAAAGAGGGATACTCGGTAAGTGGGATTTACAGGCTAAAAAGAAACCTCTCCCCCTTCAAGGTTTTGGCCAGCATGTATGTTACAGATGAGGTGTTCCTGCTACTCTTGGTGGGTTCCTGGCAATGCTGGTGCTCCAAGAAGATCCAGCTATTTCGGTGGTTAGCTCTCAAGGATGCAATCAGCACCATGTCCCTGTTGAGGAGGAGGAAAATAGTGGAATCAGATCTCTGCCCACTAGGATGTGGGCAATGTGAATCAGTGGAGCACATGCTCTTCTGTCCTATGGTGATAGACTTTTGGCACTGGGCTTCACCCATACTTCACTTAACCCCTGATGAATGGAAATGGCCACATATCTTATTGGTTTCAGCTAGGTCATAGACCAGTGCCTTGGTCATCAACATAGCTCTATGGGCAGTCTAGAAACACAGGTGTGATGTTGCAATTGGAAAGGAGGCTCTCTCTACCACCCGAATACGCAAATACTTCAATATGGAGGTTGCGATGATGGGGTTGGGGCACCATAGGAAATATGGCAGAAACTATGATAAAGAGCTAGATAAGATTGGTAGTATACAAGGTTTCAACATGTTTTTCCATTGCTCTTGGAGCACGGAGGAGGTCGCCATGGGCCGGACTTAAACATTGACAGTTAACCCCCTAATTCCCCTTAGGACTAGGCGGGTTCCTTTATGCTCACGGATGATATCAGGACATAAGGTTCATCTAGATGTTTTTACTTTTTATTAATATAATATACATACTTACCTCTAAAAACAAATAACAGGGGGTTCCAGGGGGATTCGATATGGATGTAAAAAATAACAATTCCTGAAACCATAGATTATATATCCCTAAAACAATTGAATGGGTTGCTATAAAAAAAACATAGATTCAAGATAAAAAAAATAATCACATTAGCTCACCGTGTATATTGGTTAAAGTAGTCTTATTAGGACATTGAGTTATTTTGGTAGAGTTTCAAACCCTCCTATTTCATATTCTAAAATCTTAGGCAAAGCCGTATAGAGGTTCGATATTCCCTCAAAACCTTAGGCGAAATCGTATTTCATATTGCAAAATCATAGGTGCCTCCAATCATAAATGACTATAAACGAAACGAGAGGTGCTCACAGGCCCCAACATACAATCTGGGGTCGTAGGATCGACGAATCCGACGACTGTGGTAGTCCAGGGTGCACCTCGTTTAGAATATGTATATTTGATTCCACATTCCATCCATTTTAGAGCTACTCTATTTTGTTGCTACCTTTTCCTTTGTGATTCCATGGAGTGAGTTTCATCAAACGCCTGAAGTCGTGCATGGATTTGGTCTATGTATGACAAGAGACTATAAAGCCCAATATCTTTTTGGAATCACAGGCCATAGGTTGCGAGCCAAATACAGGCATTTCTTTAATGTTATCAAGCAAAGGCTTGCTTTTTATAGGTAAATTTTATCTTCTCTATTCATCGTCTACCATGTTCGTTGTAGAAGAATAAGAGTCATGTCCAATTCTGAAGTAGCTATTGAGGTCTCATGTAGCAAAGTATGTTTATCTAACATTTATCTTCCATGTGACTTCCATGGAGATGCATCTATGACAACATGAAAAGTAAAATCTTAATTTAGCACTCTTTTATTTATCATCCCATTAGAAAGACCATTCATAATACTTCTAGGTTTGCAATTTTATGTGAGTATCGTTGTTACAATGGTATATTTATTGTATTTAGATAGCCCATTGTCCATTGCTGTCTATGATTCCAATGCAGGAAAGATTCTTTTTCATCTGTGGGAATAAGCAAATGCTTGTTCTATCGGATTCTTGTGAGTGCTGGTGAGATAGTTTAATGGTATTGGTATCGGACAATACCATATATTTCCTGATAGTAGTGAACTAGGATATCCATCGTAGGGTTATGCTCCACTGCTACAGTATCTTGGTGATACTAGACTGAGTGCCTTGAATATTTATGGCAAGGAATTGTATACAAGCAAATGGATGAAGGTGTCATCTCCTCATGAGACCACAAATGATGGTGAGGTTGTGCATGCCACTGGTATGGGACGGTAATAGGCATGTACTAATAGACTAGTTACTTAGTGGTTCTTAGCATGCTTGTAGTTTCTCCTTTTTGCAATGGATCCACCGGCATAGGGGTTCTAGATAATGTACTGTCTAGATATGGCAGGATGCATTTGCTGGCAGATGCTATGGTGGATTCCATATGTGTGTTCTTGCAATCAGACAGTCATTGCTTGATGGTTACTATACTGGATATGATCTATGCATGTTACTAACACGTGGTCATGTGCCGACTATTGGATAGTTGGCAGGGCTACGTGTGCATATAGTTATCTTGTAGTTGTCATTGCATCTTATTATTTGTATACGCGGCTTTCATATATATAGCCTCGTGGGAGGTATTGACTTGTTCTGTGTACTCTGGTGGGTTTATAGGGTATCGAAATTTTGGTACTATAATCCTGCTTCCTAACAAACACGATATTGACTTTCAACATGTATTTGTACAATATTATGTAAAAAAATTGATGCAAACAAAAATTTAGGGCCAACCATGCAATATGTGTCATTTTTCCTAGGAAATCTAGGTTATTTCAGACGTTTAATATTTTGAAATTATGGATCCAAAGGGGATGGCCTAGATTGCTTGATTCCCAGCATATCCCAGGTTATTACCCTGATCAATGGTCAGGATAGCCATAAAGCATGATTTAGCCATAAAGCAATCATTCATTGAAAATGACATCAAGAATGCCTCAAGTTCGTAGAGTTATTTCACAACAGGAGCTGATTTAACCACATATAGATGTTTTTTATGTTACATATGCATCCTTTTTGTTGTTTTTATGCTTTTATGAGTGAAGCAATAGTTAATGCCTTCGCTGAGGTATATCAATGGTGATTTCACCAAGTCACTACTTGTATTTAATCACAACCTATCTAGAAAATAATGTACTTAGGAATTAAGAAGTATCACTGAAGTCAAATACTCTTGTGCAGATCATATTACATTTCCTTGTCCCAGGAGCAACTAATTGGAGAGCATAGCCGAAAAACCAAATTCTTTTCCATAGACATGTATTCCCATTTTTTATATGGTACTTGCCTCCTTTTGTCAATTACATCCATTCAATTTTTGTCATCTGTTTACATTCGTATTAGCTTCAAAATACCCCATATGAAAAAATATTATGAAAAAAATATGAACAGCATTTTTCCAAAGGGTAACCTTGTGATGCGTCAACATCTTGTTTTTGTTCTTCTTCTTTTACATGTTGTCCACTAGTCATTATCCACATCTTTTTGTCATGGACTTGGATCTCCCGTGCACGCGGACATGCGCACACATACACACACATACACAAAGAGATATAAAATTGAGCATCTAAGTACATCTCTAATATGCAATGCACCATAAGCCCTAATTAACGTACACATCTACCAGGTTAGGACTGACAACATCAAGGAAGGAGGAGGAGAGAAATGGTTGGGCTCTATCTCTCTCTCTCTCTCTTTTTTTTTTTTTTTTTTAGGGCAAGGGGTTTTTTATATTTCATTTATGAAAAAAACATAATACAAAAATGGGGTTGCAAACGCACCACGTGAGTCTCCTGGTATAATCGGCCCGCATAAGTACAGATATGCATATAAATAAGAGCATCTAGAATAGTGGATCTTATAATGTTCATGTTTAGATCCAGACCAAAAATAGCAGCCAAGTAAAAACAATAGGCTGTCAGAGAAACCATGGTAGTTAGCGTCCTAAGACACATCCACCAGATCCTGAATTGTAAGATCTTCGACCTTGGAGTTTCCAAAGATTCTAGCACTTATCCAGCCTCGAAAGCACTGAAATTGGTGAAGTCTATCACAAGCATAACATGGGCTTCCCTTCTCTGTTGCCATTTATGAAAAAGGTTGAGAAAGATCTGTCTTAGCCCGTTATGTCTCCATACCTCATGCCGGGTTCAAAGAGCTTTTCTTATTGCTTTCGATGGACCATCTCTTGCTTCAACAAAATCAGATTATCGCCCGCCACTTATTGGCATCCTGGAGTCCTCATCATCATCATCATCAAGAAGTTTAGCTGGTGCTCCCGACCTGAGTAGCCTCCTCTGATGAGCTGTGAAGAACACCATCAAAATCAGTTAGAACAATATTAAAAAATTGGAAAGGGCCATTGAATTTTCCAACCCTATCCCAGCCTCTGTCATACTTCTTCCCTTTTAATAGCTTATGAGCCATGGCAGTAACTGCCAGAATGTCCAAAAGAGCATTTTTAAGGGAGGTCATATTAGGATTTTTTCCATTTATGGCAACCTCATTTCTATGTTTCCAAATAATCCATAAACATAAATTCTTGGTCGTTTGGATCAATCTATTATTGTGCTTTAGAAAGTCTATCAAACTCCCTGGGCAACCTTGATTGAGCTGTGAAGTCCAGACCCAAAATTGGTTAGAATTTTCTACCTGACCACACCCAAGAGGGCATGTGGCATCAACTGAACTGTCATATATGGGCTCTATCTTTTCTCGAAGATAGAGGGCATGAATATCTCACTCATTAGATGACAAAAGGTGTCAATGGTCAAACCTTCCTCAGATATATCAAGTAGAAATAACAACAGTAGACTAGGTCAGACGTATATTGATGCTGTCAGTTCGCACCTGGTGCGAATTGTTAGCATGAATACACGCCAGAAGCAAATTGGGCACGCAATAGATTGCCAATTTGCGCCTCTTGGCAAACTTCTGCGTGCCCAAATCGTTTTTGGCATGTACTCATGCGCGAATTGCCAGCTAAATACACGCCAGAAGCGTTTTGGTCACGTAGTATATTGCCAATTTGCACTGAACGTGTATTCATGCTGCGGGTTTAACCTTTCTTGATTATCCTGTTGGCTTGATCCAAAAAGCGGTATATTTTGGTATGCCCTGCGTGTTTTGGCTGATATGATTTTCTTATTCGTGCAGCTCTTACGTGGAACAACTCCGTCATGCCCGCCAGCAATTGATAGAATATGGAAGACCGCTACAAACAAAACAGGGAGGCACGAAGTCTGAGGAGTATAAGGCATTGGAGAAGACCTTGGCCTAGATTATCATCCAAGATAAGAAACCAAGGCCCAAAAAGACAGAAAAAAGTGGGGAGGAAGCTGGGGAGATGTCTGAAGCATCTTCCAGAGGCCCTACAGATGCCTACAGGATCATCTTCGCTAAGGACGAAGTCTAAGCGAAGTGAAACGAGTTCTGTGATGGTTATGCTCAGAAACAGCTATCAGATGCAATGGGAAGAGTGCCTTCTTAAGATACTTCAATATTTGATTTGAAGGCCACCGAGATGAGAAAAGTACAGGGACTTCAGGATGATGAAGTCATTTGGCTGTTAGATCAATGCATAAGCAAAGAAGTTCTGTACAAGAAGGCTTCTTCAGTTAAGGACAAAATGCCCTTCATTGATTGTTGCACTCGTATAAAGGACATGCGAGTTATGAAGGTCGTAGTTGGTCAAGAACTTCAGAAGCTATCTATGATATAACATTATCTGAACTCGGCCTACTAGACAAGTATGATGTGTCTGCTGATGACATCAAGAAATACGTCTTTTGGGCCAAGGACTTTCTGAAAAACAGGAAATCAAAGAACCAACAGCATACTACAAAACTATCAAATAAGGTGATGGCTGAGCTGAGAAGAAAGGTTGCCATCCTGAAAGATGTTGGTGGCGACTTACATGCACTCCAATACCTCTATACTGGCTATAAAGGTCTCCTACCCGATACAATAGTAGGCCCTCATAATATTTCTCTGTCTGTATTGGATAGCAGGACTGTAAAAGGAGAGAAGGGGATGACTAAAAAAGAGTACAACAGTTTTTTTACTAGTTGCATAAGCTTAACAACTGAGAAGCTCTTTACTATTGTCATCATATGCCCTCCAGGAGCGCCTCATATGCATATTCTTTGGTGGCTTCATACGACTTGGATTACCTAAAGATCGTTAGGGAAGATTCTCTTCTCTTTGAGACAAAGGATACTGATTTGAGGATGCAGTTTAAAAGCGCCTATATAATCTTCATAATGATATCCCTTGTGCCAGATGATGTGCCCCTTTTGCTAAAGCTCTGAGAAATAGCACTGTTGTGAAGACCCATAGACAGAATGCTAGCATCGTTTGCCGTAGCCATGCTTTGCCCTACTACATCTTATGCCCATCTCTTGGGCAGAACCCATCATATCTCTTGGGCAGAACCCATCAGATCCCTGCCTAGGTTAATCGGCCAGCAGCATCCGCCATTCATAAAGACCGAGAAGAAAGCCCAATTTCGGCCAAGGAAAAAGGTAAGGAGAGTATATGGGAAAAATACTACCACATGTAAATTCCATGAATTCCAATATTAAATTGAAATCGATGAATTTCAATAATAAGTCCCATTCAAGGAACTTCTATACTGTGATATTATTAAAGCAAATTCGCTTCACCCTAGGGTCAGATTCAGAAACCTGTTGCTTATGTAAGGTGGTGAACAAGCCATTGAAATTTGCCATTCTAGAAGGTATGCCTTATTTGTGTGAAACAAAGACATATAGCCAGAGCACATTAGGAAAAACCAATTCTTTTAAAAGAAAAGGTAGCCAGAGCACATTAGGAAAAACCAATTCTTTTAAAAGAAAAGGTAGCCAGAGCACAGTTAGGAAAAGCTTAACACTTAGCCAACCAGTAACATGCACACTAGGAACAATGCTAGTAAGACATGCCTCTTTACATTAATTTTGAGCTGCCAGGAGACCTTGGGCGACACCCATCAAAACTCTACTTCAGTCTATCGTTCAGTCATTGCCAATAGGCAGCTACTAAGGCATCATGTAGCAAACGTGTAGGAAAAGCCAACATGTAGAAACTCCAACATGTGGCATGCATAAAAAAAACCCTACCTCCAACCGTAGAGTGAGGCATATTATTTATCCTGCATATTCTTAGATATAGGGGTGGCAGGCCCCTACTCAAAGCAGGCGCCATGCCACACCCTATGTGAATTCAATGCCAGTTAGAAATTAACTTAAAAAATCAAAGTAGTTGGTTACCTCAAATTCAGAAGTAGTTGTTGATAACTTGCAAAAGTTCTCAGGAGTAAAACTTAATTCAGAAAATGAGTCCAGTTCTAACTCAGAAAATTCCTTGTTCCAAGAATCATCCATATTTTCATTAAGCCGAGTGGCAATGTTTTGGACAATAGTCCATGTATGTGTGTCAAGCCAAATGGCAAACTATGACAAGTGTCCCTTTCAATTTTGTAGCAACCTCATAGTGTCAGTATTGCATAGCAGGACCTATCTGTTCTTAGTTTCTGAATTCAGCCTGCATTCATATCGAATCATGAGATGTTAATATATTAGATCCTGCTTATTGAGTAGGCAGAATGCATCATATATCAAACTTTAGCAAATGCAAAAAAACCCTTACCAAGAAAGTTTAGCAGCACTGATAAGACCAATGCACAGAAGTGTCATGAAAAAAACCGGCTTGAACTAGTAAAAACTAGCGCAAACATCAGCATTGGTCAATCCCTTTGCTGTCTTATCTGGCCAAACGAGAACTATTAAAAGTCCAGGATGGTACCATTCTTTCTTGGTATCCAGTTACAAAAATCTTTACTGCTATTACAATAGGCCTTAACCAGAAACCTGGACATTTACTTAAGTCGAGTTGTCTCCGCTGCTAGGGTGGGAGCGGCAAGACCTGATCGTCCTCGCCATCTTTTGGTTCGGTTTCAAGACATTCTTAGCCGCTTACATATTCTTCAGCATGGAAACCATCTCAGAGGGACTAGTTTCTCAGTACAGGAGGACCTCTCCCCTCTTCAATTGTGTAACCGTAAGGAGGAGTTCTGCAAGGTGAGGGCAGCCCGCCTGCAAAAGAAATGGGCAGTGTACATGGGAGGCGCAACAATTATTCTAGATCAATGGCCTTCCAATCCTTGGACTGGCTATGTCTAGATAATTTTAGAAGCATAAATTTACCACTAGCATTAGCATTATCTTATCTTATTCTTGGTAGCCTTTTAATATTTGTGTTTTGTGTTTGGTTTTAGATGGGTTGTTGCCCTTGCATGTGCCGTCCCATAACCCGTTGGGTTCCCGTGGACGTAAAAATTCATCTTATCTTATCTTAAACAAATGGTCAATGGATTTTATGCCAAATAAATTCATTGGGAGCATTAAAGAACTATTAAACCTTTACCTTAGACGGATAAGAACCATATGATATTTTCATGGCTTTTACAGGTCTAGAAATTTTGTGCTGTAAAATGAGCCAAAATAAAGAGTGACTTTAAGATTTCTGATCATAAACAGACCCAACATTGACCATTATAATGACAAAATAACAATGCATCAAAGCATCATGTTTAAGTGTCTGCAATATTATCTGTGTCATAGCCTTTAGATTTCAGGTCTTAAATGATAACTGGAATGCATATCACAGCAGAATTAAAGATGCACACAGCCCAAATGTTACTGGTGCTACATGAAAACTCCACACGTCACTTCAGCAAATAAGAGACAAGAATGTCAAGCAATCAAAAACTTTATAACAATATATTTATGTCAGGATATAGAATATACAATAATAAAACTTAGTTCAGAAAACTAGCTTTCATTTTTATATATTCATGTAGCAAATACAATCCTGCAGCATATGATCAGCCCTGCTAAAGTATGGCCTGCTGCATGTTCTAATCTAGATGGGCAGGTTCAAAATAGAGCACTCGACCAGCAAGATAAAGGCCTTATAGCCTAATAGACATTCAAAATGGTAATGGTTTATGTGAGAACCCATTACCTACTAACCAGAAAGTAACAGCCAAGCTCAACTTGTAATACCTTGGAAAAGAAACCAGAGTAATAGAGTACCTTAGCATCGCTTTAAAAGTGCAAACATAATGCTACCTAAAATGGATAGTCAAATTCATGTATTTGTAGACATGTTAACGTCTTCCATCCTTCTGTTAAATAGTCATCTTCTGATGACAAATCCGCAGCTCACCTAAGATCTATTGGACAAAAGAAGTACATTAAGAAGAGAAGCCCGTACCTGCAGCCAACTAATACATCATTAGCCTGATAAGGGTAAAGATGCAAGGGCCAAAAGGTACCTTAGGCTTCTCGGTTATCAACCGATCACCTAATGTAAACCTTTTGCCCAACAGATTAAATGAGTATGGCAGGAAATAAACTTAGTTTAAATATAAGAGAAAGAGAACAACTGTCCCATACATCATAATGCAACTATTAACGCAGAGGTGAAGAGGTGATGTACACAAGCTGGCTTCCATTCTAGGTCGGGAGTACAATGTTTTGGTGGCGGCAGCTGACTCATCTAAAGCTGGGGTTCTCACTGCTTGGAGGTCTTCTATTGATGTGACATTTACTCAGACTGATAAGTTTGGTCGCTGGATTATTGTTAAATGGCAGGATAAGGGTCAGGAATGGAGTATTGTAAATGTTTATGCTCATAATCAACCGGGTCAAAGGGGTTCTTTATGGGCTTCTTTGAGGAGTAAGGTGCTTAGACTTGGAAGTAATGTTGCTTGGTTTATGGTTGGTGACTTTAATATGGTAGAAGCAGAAGTTGATAGATGTGGTCGGGGGATCACAAGTCATCCAAGGATTTGAGAGGGAACATGGCGCTTTTCTGGCCGGCGTAAATTGATGGGGACCACCATACACATGGTGTAATGGTTGGGCGGGGTTATGGTAGAGCCCTACGCCGCCATGATCGTGGCTATTATAATGTTATTGCGCCGGGCTTGGTACTTCCTTTTCACAGACTAATCTATTGATAGTTCCGCTTCATCACAACCCACAATGGTTTTCTTCTCTACCGGCAAATAATAGAAGGCCCATTAAAACATTTTTCAAGCTCAATACCGCCACCAAGAACGAAGAGTTTAAAACAGTCAGAAGATGCATGGTCACAGTATTCGCTTCATCCGTGGGGATGTCAGGGGTTGTAGCCGCCATGGCGGCGGGTCAAATCCTTTGCTAAGGAATGGGGTCATCGTGAAAGTGGTTGAGGCCGAGGTCATTTGACGACAGCCTTATATCAGAGTTACAAATATGCAGAGCTCACATTCCTTCTTCCGCATTAGAGAGAAACGATCTTACAAGAAATCAAAGATATTGAGACCAAGCAGTTACCGGAGCCGTTGAAGGTCGGTTTGCAATGGTTTAAGTCCGGTGATAGGTGTTCTCATTTCTTTTTAGGGCGGCAAAAGCGGAGGAGGATGGCTACTTCTATTAACTCTCTCACTCTCCCGGATGGCTCGGAGGTTTCGATCCTGCACTTAAAGCGCCACCTACATAATCATTTTGCAAGATTCTTTGCTCGGCATCGCTACCATTTCAGAGGACATGCAATCAGTCGTGTTAACTAAAGTGCATTCTATTGTTTCAGCAGAGCAACGCTCAATTTTAGAGACAAATATCACTAGAGACGATCTAGGTGCAACGGCTCACCTATTGGAGAAAGGAAAATGTCCGTGTCTTGATGGTTTTCCAAAGAGAATTTTTTCAAGAATATTGGGAGTGGATTGGAGATGATATATATAATGCATTTTGTGAATTTAGAAGATACGTGTTTGGACAAAATTCTTAACACAGGTGCTATTTCCCTCATTCCCAAGTGTAAAGAGCCCAAGATCATTTCGGATTATGCCCTATAACATTGCTTTCTACAAAGTTGTATAAGATTTTTATGAAAAGCTCGGCCAGAGAAGTTGTGTGTTGTTCTTGTTGAGTCAATTTCGGCCCACCCAAACCGGGTTCTTGCCTCGAAGGTGTATTCTTGATAATGTTGGTAAATGACCTATGAAGGTATGTATTGGGCAAGCCTAAAGGCCCATCAGATTGTGTATCTCAAACTTGACTTTGCCAAGGTATATGACGCTGTGGATTGGGGTTTTTTAGAGAAGTGTTTATTGGCTTTAGGGTTTGGTATCCCATTCACAAGAGATGTCATGAAGTTGCATACTTCAGCAAGATCTACAAGACTTTCCGGGAGAGCCCTCGTGTGTCTTTCCCGCTGGTAGAGGAGTTCGGCCAAGGTTGCCCCCTTGGCTCCATTGCTTTTACAATAGTGGCGAGGTGCTTTCACAATTATTTTCTAGTGTCACCGAGGATGATGTGATCGGGGTCTTCCTATGGAAAATGGCTCTCAAGAAATTATTAATCAAGATGCGATGATACCTTTCTATTTTTGAAAGCGATGTCGATAATCTCCAAAATGCAAAGCTTCGCTTGACACATTTTCCTTAGCCTCCGAGTTTTGGTCGGTTGGCAAAAGTGTTCTCGCTTTGTGGACTCTAGATGATGAAGTCCCACCATGTGTTCTTGCTTACCCACGGAAGGTGTTGCCTCATGGGAAGGCAACCAAGCTTCTTGGTATCCCAAAGGTATTCATGTTTCAACTTCCGATGCTTGGGATGTTATAATCGAGGGGTTATGGGAGGCACCTTTTTGGTGGGATACCTGCTAAGCTATCTATGCCCGAAGGGTAACGGTTGCTAAGCATGTCTTAAGCAACACACATGTCTATATGGCTTCGCCATTCTTGCTTCCCACTCAAAGTTTCAAGAGATTGTGGGTGTTGTTAGAAACTTTATCCGTGGGGTGGAAATGAAGCGTGGGCGTGGGTGAAGGTTGCATGGTCTAAGTGTATAAAACCTAAGTCCGGCTGAGGTTTGGGCATGATTGATTTCCATTTGCGTAGTAAGGTTATGATCTCAAAATTCATTTGGCGGCTTCAGAGGTAAGGATGATTCTCCGGGTTACGGCTTTATTGCACGTTCTTACCCTCTCAGATCCCTTTTGGTAAAGTCACACTCAAACCTGTTCTTCCATGGAGTTTATTTTATGAGTTGCGGCCTTATCATAATGCTTCTCCATTCTTAAAGGGATTGTTAGATTCTCGCACACGATCAAAACTTTATTTCACATCAGTCCAACCGCCAGTGTATGCAGCTTGATTGCACCTTGTTGGTGGATCCCTCCGGTAGACAATCAACCACTTTGCTTTTACAAAGCACCCATTGACTCAAAGACGTTGGAAAAGTGCTGGAATCTTAACTATTGCAAAGATGGTATGACTCAGGCCAGTTGGTCGACATGGGAGGCTTTTTCGCTAAAAGTTTCTATTGGGGCGATGGGATAGAGTTCTTTGGCAAAAAGTTACTGATTTTCTACAGCCTATTCTCGCCACACCAAGAAGATATTTTGGTATGGGTTTGTCATGAAGAAATTAAGGAGTGCAAACTTGTGAACTCTATGTATCGCTTGTTGCTTGATATCGATATTCTTCCTCCGTCTAATAAGTGGTCTCTTCAACTTCCTCCTCTTCAATGGCGTAAGGTGTGGTCTTGGGCATGGGACAAGCTACTTCATCCTAAAGTGGCGCTTCTTTGGTGGCGATTCTTCATAGGTGTCTGCGGGTTAATGTGCTTGTCCATAAGTTTAACCCTAGAATCTCAAATCGGTGTCCAAGATGCAAAGCGTGGTCCGAGACCATTGAGCATTGCTTTTTCATGTGAACACCTTAGATGTATGGGACTGGTTGTTTTCCCTTTTTGGGGTTTCACTAACAAGTCAACAACCGCTTTTGGCAATTTACCCAAGTACCGGACAGAGTTACAAGGCCGGGCTTTTCATCTAGCGCCAGGATGGTTGCTTTGGACTATCTCGAAAAAGACCGAAGATTGGTAATCTTCAAAGGTCCGATGTGGCGTAGATAATCGTGTTCTCCAAGAAGCTCAAGGTTACATTGTAAAGTCGTATCATTGTTCTTCACTTGCCCCTCGCAAGAGGCGATTGATTTTTGAGGAGTATTTGGATGTGCACTCTTATGCTTAGGCAGGTTGCTTCACTCGGTGGGTCTCTGCTTCTGTCTCTGCATTTATACTTGTATTTGACTCTTTGATTGAATAAAGTCTGACGTCCTTCAACAAAAAAAAAACTATTAACGCAATACGGTTCAAAAATAAGTCTTCAATAACCAAGATAAACAACCCTGTTATAACCAGATCACTTATACCAGTCATTATAGGCGTTAGCCTTCCAAATGGAACCTGCTCATATCAGAAACCTAAGGTTAAGGGTTACAGCAATACAAATGCCGGAGGAAATGCATTATGCCACGCGCAGCTTGCAATTAGCTGCCTATGCTTGAAGGCAAACAATTCAGGGCCTCTTATATTAGTGCATAAGGGGACCAACGAAGGAAAACATAAGGGCCATATCGAATAAATCTGATATCAGCCAAGTAGATCCATTTTCTTATATCTAAATGATATATCAGTGAAGATTAACAAAAAGTTAAAGATATTGGACCAGTAGAACATTTAAGGACCAGGAATTATCTAAACTGTACTCACAAACAGAAACTCACAACCATACCTGGTTCTTTGTAGTATTAGACATTAGATCTTCATTTTCAGGTTTCAGGAACTATAAGAGAAGCTTCACCATGTCCATGTCGATGAGAACACTGATCACATTTTTTATCCCAGGAATGAACCTGCGAATCTTTCCCATAACTTTGCTCTGTGCTGTCATAGATTGGGACGAATCTCCTTGGCTATTGCTTCACAAACACTCTTTTTTGCAGATGGCGGCCACTCCAAACTATCAAAGACTGCTATCCATGTTGCAAAACAAGTCTTCCAAAGCAGAATGCATACAAAAAGCCATATCTGCTTGCAAAATGTATGCCTTGTTTGTGATATAAAGCTCAATATTGAAGATCAGAGCTTCTATTTATTGGCATTGGCCGGCTGCCATAGCTCTGTTTGCCCCTTTTCTAAAGCTCTGAGAAATAGCACTGCTGTGAAGACCCATAGACAGAATGCTAGCATCGTTTGCCGTAGCCATGCTTTGCCCTACTACATCTTATGCCCATCTCTTGGGCAGAACCCATCATATCTCTTGGGCAGAACCCATCAGATCCCTGCCTAGGTTAATCGGCCAGCAGCATCCGCCATTCGTAACCTACACCACCTAGAAATTCCTTGAGATTACCTGCTAAGGTTTTTTCATGGTTTTTTTAACTGTTTTCGAGTGTTTTATTTCTGGCGGCGGTCTGGTGGCGCCGCCACCACATAATTTTTCAATACAATAAGATTACAATAATATTTTTCAATACAGCTTAAATTCAAAAAAGTTTCACATTTCCAAAAAAGTTTCAACAAAAAAGTTTCACATTTTCAAAAAGTTTCACATTTCCAAGTTTCCCATTTCAAAGTTCAGTTACTATCAGATCTCCAAGATAGATCAAACATCTTCAAGAAATTTTTGGAATTGAAGCCATCACATTTTCAATAATCGGTCCAGCCTGTAAAGGATTCGCAATCGATATTGACAGAAACACGCAATTCTTGTTTGTTGCCGCCATAAAAGACTGACCACCTGTATTAGTCATTGTAGAATTTGCAATCATGCTACCACCTTCTAACTGAGGACAATTCTTCAGGCACTTTTCCCAAACCTCATTTGTCTATTTCCAACTGCTTCAAACCTGTTACAGTGATACTTCCTGAATTCGGAACATCTTCAACAGTAGCAACATCCATATTTGTAGAAACTGAAGGAACAGGTATAGAAGGAACAACAGACATAGCAACCTGTTTAAATAAATGGTTACTAAAGGAATTTTACAATGAAATCAAGGAATACAGAAATATATTACCTTATCAGAAGTTTTAATTTGATCACCTGCAACTTTCTCACTAGTAGCATCCTTGATTCCTTTACTAGAACTTGCTCCACCATTAAATGCTGACATAATTGAGCTTTTTCTTGTTTTCTCTTGCTGTAACACATCGCTATAAACTTTTAAAGTTCCATCCTCATTATATGGAGCTGCCAGAATGCTCATTGCAGCATCAACCTGCATTTCCTTTGTCCTATCATACCTGCAGGAAATACTGTTAGCAATAAGAAAAAACAAACCATAAAACAAATAAATATAAACTACTTGCTATAAGACTTGACCTTCCTGTGCCCAGTGATCAACATCCCAACTTCTGGTGGAACTCCAGCCATCGAAAGCCTAGAAACTAAAGTAACACGACCACTCTTATTAGTGATTTCGATATCACTCACAAGACTCCCCATTGCTTGCAGCCAAGTCCGTAATTTATTGACACCCATAGGCACCTTTTGATACCACACCTGCAAAAAACAAGAAACATATTAGAAAAAAAATAAAATATTTAAAGAAAATAATAGTAATTAACTTACATTGTATCGAGGATTAGGAATTGTCTGCAAGAAGAAGTGTCGTGGCATATCATTCTCTTTTTCAGGCAAGTGTCGGACATACTGCTTGTATGTCTCAATAAAATCTGCTTCGTAGCTCCAAATAGGAGGCCGGAAGTGAGAATCATCAAACCTAGTGATACTACAATTCCAGTTCTTTGATGTGCGTTCTCTGTACTGAACAGACTCTCCAAATTCATCATTCCGCAGACTCATGTCACAATCGAGGACCCCATGCAACTCTGCATGACCTCTGATTCCAAACCTACTAACCATATAATAGCACAGCCTTTTTTGACAACCTATAAATAAAACAAAAATTACATTAGTGTAAATCATAAACCTGAAAACAATCTCATAACAGTGTAATAACCCTAAAACATTAAACTAAAACTAGAAAAAACTAGCTAAAAACTAGCTAAAAAAACTAGCCTACAACTAGAAATAACAAATAAAAGAAGAAATTTACCTGTGTTAAAGGTAATTTGATGGTCACGATCTGCCAATAATTTGCGCTCCACATTAAAACTAATTTCTGTTGTCTTCTTCTTCTCAGCTCCAACACCAGCACGTCTTGAACGCTCTGCAGCACCAATGAACACCTTGCAAGCCCTATCAAAGATTGGATGCCTTAAAATATTGAACCTCTCCCTATCAACTCCTGTCTACTCAATAATCATGTCTTGTTTCTTCCTTATGATTCGACCAATAGTCTTAAACAGGTTATTGAGGCTGCAAGAATAACAATTAAAGAGGTTAGAACTAATAATTAAAAAACAAAATTAACAACAAAGTAACTAACCTGCTTGCAGGAAACATTTTGCCATTGTTTTTCTTCACCTGGATCATGAACATGACCAACATATCATTCATCTCCTCAAGGGAACATCTTCAATTGGAAACGTATGTCAAACTTTCTCAATTCCCCCAAGGATCAAACTTTTTCCTTGCCCAATTAGTGGCCTTAGAAGACCAATCTTTCCCTCCATGATACACATCATGCATTCATTTTGATCAAGAGGCAAGAACCCTCGGATCCTCAACCTCTTTCTCTCAGATCTTTTTTCACCGATCCCCGAAATCAACTTTATACCACTCTTCTTTCTCAACTTCGCCATAAACTTGTCTATTTCACAAGATTCCCATTTTCCGTAAACCGATCAACATCCCTATCTCTTCTTCAAAGACCAAGAGCAAAGCGTGAACTCAGATAGAAAAGGACGGACATTCCACATCCATACCGCTTGGAAGTACTAATAAACACGTAACAATTAGATAAGATAATCGTGACAAGAAGTTTAACACACCAACCATTGCAACCTACAAACAAAAACTTAAGTTAGAATGCATGTAAGCTTTAATAAACAAAAAATACAAAATAAGTAAACACAAAAAAAACAAAGTTCCAAACCTTAAAACTTCCACAAAAAATTTGCGTAACTCGATCTTCTCTCAAAAACGCCTTCACTTGCGTAAAGAGCCGCATGCAACCGCAAATAACTCAAGAAACGCCTCTCGACTACCAATACAAATAATAGAGAAATCCAAATACTAAATCCGAAGATTTACCGCCAAAAACAACTCCACAGGAACAGATCTACATAAAAACCTGCAAGGAAAACCAATAATCACATCACTAATGAAGAAAACAGAAAAAAACAAAAAAAAATCAAAAGAAAACGACATCGAAGCTTAGATCCTGGCGCCTCGATTGGCGCCACTCCGACGCCCTACCGCCGACTCCGACGCCCTAACGCCAACGAAAAAGCTCCGACCTCCACTGCTCCGGCCAAAAAAAAAAAGTTCCGGCCAAAAAAAAAGGGCATTAAAGAATTAAAAAAATTATATTTATACCCCTACCGACGTGGCAGGGGGAATTTCTAGGTGGCTGTAGGCCACGTAGGGAAACTTTCGCCACCTGGCGGTTTCCGGGTGGAAATTTGCAGGTGGCGAAAGTTTCCCCCTACATAAAGACCGAGAAGAAAGCCCAATTTCGGCCAAGGAAAAAGGTAAGGAGAGTATATGGGAAAAATACTACCACATGTAAATTCCATGAATTCCAATATTAAATTGAAATCGATGAATTTCAATAATAAGTCCCATTCAAGGAACTTCTATACTGTGATATTATTAAAGCAAATTCGCTTCACCCTAGGGTCAGATTCAGAAACCTATTGCTTATGTAAGGTGGTGAACAAGCCATTGAAATTTGCCATTCTAGAAGATATGCCTTATTTGTGTGAAACAAAGACATATAGCCAGAGCACATTAGGAAAAACCAATTCTTTTAAAAGAAAAGGTAGCCAAAGCACATTAGGAAAAACCAATTCTTTTAAAAGAAAAGGTAGCCAGAGCACAGTTAGGAAAAGCTTAACACTTAGCCAACCAGTAACATGCACACTAGGAACAATGCTAGTAAGACATGCCTCTTTACATTAATTTTGAGCTGCCAGGAGACCTTGGGCGACACCCATCAAAACTCTACTTCAGTCTATCGTTCAGTCATTGCCAATAGGCAGCTACTAAGGCATCATGTAGCAAACGTGTAGGAAAAGCCAACATGTAGAAACTCCAACATGTGGCATGCATAAAAAAAAAAAACCCGGACTTAACTAGTCAGGACAACAATCCTTCTAGCCAATCAATCAAACTACCGCAGTCAATCCTTAAGTAGTTTAATCATTCTATACATTGTCTTGAGCTTAGGACAAAGATAGTGCATCATATCCAGGGCTATACAATTTTTATAACTTTAAATAGATAAAATATCTTTGCTTTCTTATTCTACAACTTTTTACCTTTATAGTCCATGTTAAGCATGTCCTCCCATATGTTTGATCTTTTACTTTATGCATGTATAACTGCTATTAGGACCAGGCGTATGGCTGAAGTCCAATGTTTTTGGAAAGTCTTAAAGAGTCTGTTTAAACTTGACCATGCAACCACATACTTTTTTTTTTTTTTTAAAGGAAAGGAAACAAAGACGACAAGGGTCAGCTTTAACTTTTTGCATGCTTATCCACATGTCATAACCCTTTACAGGCCTTTTTTTTGAATTTACAACCTGCCATAATCATGTATGCGTTTCATATTCTTAACTCCCTTTTTAATTTTCTTATTGTCATGTTTCCAGTGTATCCAGCTTTCTGGGATTTTAAGGCTTCAGATACACCCTCATTCAGTAAATGCTATGCTTATTTTTTCATATATATCCAGTCTCGATTTTTCTGTTCTACCATATATGGCTAACTTTAAGTAGTCAATATTTACATTTAATTGAACAGGCCTATACTTCTGTTCTTTGCCTTTAACGATACCTAAACTTAAATATTAAGTGTGATAGAGTTTGACTCCCTTGAACCTAAGCATGTCCAGCATTATCTTTACAAGGAAGTCTGAGTTACTTTTTTTAAAAAAACCAGTTCAGAAACCAGCATAGATACAGTTGCAGGCATTTCATTTTCAGCCAACCAAGTCAAATTAGAGCAGAATAATAAAGCACAATATGCTAGAACCATGAAGAACTATATTTAAATGTTGGAAATCTGTCTTGAACTTGACAAAAATATGTAGCAATAAAACATGTCTTTTCATGCCATGCTCTTTACCATCTGCTCATTTCTACTTCTCTATCTGCGAGATCAAAATTTCTTTTTGATATATAGTTATAAAGACTTTCAAATACCAGAAGTTTCGCTATTACTCCTCCTATCCTTCATCTTATCCTGGCATATACAAAATTGCCTACTTATCATACTTGAGATTCTTGTGAAGTCCATATATTTGATTCCATTCATCCTTTTGAGTTCGAACTCCTCATAACAGCAAAAAGGAAAGCACAATAGTAGAAGAAATTCCACGTACCTGCAGCCAATCATGTAAACGTTAGCAATAGGCTTGGTAATGATACAAGGGCCAAAAGGTACATTGGGAATTTCTTGGCTCTTCGCCCATCACCCATTGTACCTCTTTTTTGCCCTTGATTCGTTCAAGCTCAGATAAAATGAAAACAAATATTGGACAAACATATAATAAAGCTAAGAGTAAGTGGTTCTGAAAACCTGTTATTTATTTACAACAGTTGCAGCAGTACATCATCATACAAGGCCAGTGTGCAACATATTTATACTAAGGCCTGCAATCTATATGCTAACATTTGGATCTTCTCCTTTCAGTTAATGTTAAACATTCTACTTTCTTAAACCAGCCTTAATCAGCTATCTTATACTGACTTAAAATCATAATAATATCAGGGATAAAACTAGGTCTACTTAGATATCAGTTATCTGGCCAAATATCCAATCTTGAAAACAAAGAACAATACAAGGCCTGTTTATACATTAGTTATTTGGCCTGGACTATTAGCTGTTATACATCCTCACAGCATGCCTGGACAGTGCATTAATAGTACATATGATACTAAGGTCCATTGCGAAGTTATCTGGCCTGCAAATAGATATCTGAAAACCTGGGATAATACAGGGTTTATTTTGCTATTAGTTAACTGGTCCGGACTGCCAGCTGATCTATATCCTCATAGCAGGACCTGGTAGCATAATTATAATAATGCATGCAATATAAGTGCTTATCTCTAGATCCTTTTCTTTAACTAGTGTTAATTAGTCTGTTTATTTAGACCAACCTTAGGCAGCCGCCATGTATCACTTGGAAACCATAAGCCTCAATGATCTTTTATCTAATCTGACCTCTTAATAAAAATGGGACTTATTTTTCGTTACCTGAAGTTCATCTTCATCTGAAGATCCATCCATGTCTTGTTGTGTTTCTGGAACAAAGTGTTCATTGCTGGGATTTGCTCTAGTATAGCCACCTTGTGGTCTATTGAAACCGCTGCTCCTTTTAGCCAGCTGCCCTGTATTGCTATCACCATAGCCTCTCTTAGGTGCAAAGCCACGGCCTCTGCCTCTCCTTTCCATTTCTAATGCCTTGAATCTCACTTCCCTATCACACCAAGCAAGTTCCCTTCTCAAGCTTTCACAAAGCCGCTCCTCTTCGTCAGAGCAAAAAGCTTCACCTCCGCTTGCAGAACTACCTCCCATATTTGCAGTAATGCCAATTAGCGGGGGATTTTTGTGGTCATAAAGACTGGTTGGCTGCCATTTACCAATCCGATCCCTGCCATCTCTGGTATCGGATATCCTGCCTCGATTTTTAGAACCCTAGAAACCTTATTTTAATTTTGGCGACAAGTACTAAGCCCCTTAGGGGTCACTACTTTGGTCATATACTAATGTTTCGGGTTAAACATTAAGTCCCCTAGTAGCTTAAATATTATTCTTATAAGGAACCCAGCCGTCTATTTGGTTTTAACTTACATATCTAGGTCCCAGGTTATCTATCTTGCCCAAAGGTTTATAACATTCATGGGCCATAACTTTTTACACTAATATGTATGCCTAACATTTATACTTAGCAATGCTCGATCTGCTACCTACTGGAGGTGCTGTAATACGTGGGGGAGTATAACCTTCTACTGTCCTCAAGGTTAACGCTTTAGATCTTCCTAGTTTTGCTCTTTTGCCATAGCTGCTACTAGATCCAGCTTCAATATCCTGCATGAAAGTCACAGGTTTGATACTCTTTTCACAAATGACTGCCATTTTGCAACTTGGATAGTTAATCTTTAAATCAGACCATGGGTCAGCAGCCTGCAAAAATGTCATGTTAATAAGTGCCATCCTGACTTCCAAATATGACAGATATGCTATTATGCTATCCCTGAGCGTGGTCTTCAATAATTTTCTCATAGAAACCATCTGGGCTACCACGGATATATCAGGGAAGATGTTGTCCAAATTATTGAACATAAACCACACGGCATGGTCCAGCCATGTCATGCTGTCCTTACATGCATTTCCTTTTGCCCTGGGTTCACAAACGCATTTGAAGTAGGGGCAAAAGGTCCTCCATACCCGTTTCAAATAGAATGCATCCCTGGGAATTGTAGAATACGCCATATGTCCCTTTTGTCTCACATAAATACAGTCATCAATGTTGCAGGTTTTATCAAAGAACCTGTGATCAATCTTCAATTTGAACTTCTCTTTAGATATTATCTTTTCCATTTTCATTGCAGCAGTCTTGGCCATCCTTTCCTGTTCAGGGGTAATATTTCCTAACATGACCCAGGCTGTCCTGCTAATAGGAGCAAGTGCTCCGAAGTTCTTCGTACGCCATATGCCTTGATTACAAAACATTGCGTGTCCTTCTACCAGTCTCTCTGGTATTGTAGGAAAGATGGCAGTTGTGCAATGTGAAGTTAAATTCCTTGTCATCTTCTTCTTTTGTCTTGGCAGCTTTGTTGCCCATGGCAATTTTATCCTGTTCTGAAAGCAGGGATTCGCCAAAGGGATCATCATCCACATCCTCTTCGTCATTTGTCACCACATTTTCACATACGACATTACTTAGGCAGGATTTCTTAATTTTGTTAGCCTTTTCTAAGGCTGGTACACCTGTAAAAAACTGTGTTTTTGCAGCATCTTCTTCTATTGTCCACTTATAGACCTTATTTGGTAATTCTTCATATACTTCCTCCAGTATTTTATTGGTAGCATCCCAATCCTCACATACTTTGTTCAGTCTTGGTACAAGCTCTAACCAGTCGCTAAAGCCCAGATGTGAGATAGCTGATAACTGCTCAGGGGTCCTCATTGCTTCTTTTTCCAGCAGCAACATGTGTACTTTGGGGCCTTTAAGACATGTTAATAGTGTCTGCACTGCATTGCTGGGACATATAATCTTGCTCGAACCATATCCCATTGGTCCGAGGTCTCTATTCCATGTTGGAGGCACGAACTCAATCGTTTGTGTCTCACCATCATCCTGCAACCATACATTCAGTCCTTTAAGTATATATCTATAATCTCCAACTTGCTCAAATCTTTACCAATAGATATGATGCCTCACTGGTAAGACCAATGAAATGAATTATCTAAAAAAAACCCGGACTTAACTAGTCAGGACAACAATCCTTCTAGCCAATCAAACTACCGCAGTCAATCCTTAAGTAGTTTAATCATTCTATACATTGTCTTGAGCTTAGGACAAAGATAGTGCATCATATCCAGGTCTATACAATTTTTATAACTTTAAATAGATAAAATATCTTTGCTTTCTTATTCTACAACTTTTTACCTTTATAGTCCATGTTAAGCATGTCCTCCCATATGTTTGATCTTTTACTTTATGCATGTATAACTGCTATTAGGACCAGGCGTATGGCTGAAGTCCAATGTTTTTGGAAAGTCTTAAAGAGTCTGTTTAAACTTGACCATGCAACCACATACTTTCTTTTTTTTAAAAAAGGAAAGGAAACAAAGACGACAAGGGTCAGCTTTAACTTTTTGCATGCTTATCCACATGTCATAACCCTTTACAGGCCTTTTTTTTTAATTTACAACCTGCCATAATCATGTATCGTTTCATATTCTTAACTCCTTTTTTAATTTTTCTTATTGTCATGTTTCCAAGTATCCAGCTTTTTCGATTTTAAGGCTTCGTGATACACCCTCATTCAGTAAATGCTATGCTTATTTTTTCATATATATCCAGTCTCGATTTTTCTGTTCTACCATATATGGCTAACTTTAAGTAGTCAATATTTACATTTAATTGAACAGGCCTATACTTCTGTTCTTTGCCTTTAACGATACCTAAACTTAAATATTAAGTGTGATAGAGTTTGACTCCCTTGAACCTAAGCATGTCCAGCATTATCTTTACAAGGAAGTCTGAGTTACTTTTTTTTTTTAAAAAACCAGTTCAGAAACCAAAGATAGATACAGCCAGTGTGCATTTCATTTTCACCCAACCAAGTCAAACTAGAGCAGAATACTAAAGCACAATATGCTGGAACGACGAAGAACGGTATTTAAATATTGGAAATCTGTCTTGAACTTAACAAAATTATGTTGCCAATGGCAGGTTAAAATATGTCTATACATGCCATGCACTTTACCATCTGCCCATTTCTACTTCTCTATCTGCGAGATCAAAATTTCTTTTTGATATATAGTTATAAAGACTTTCAAATACCAGAAGTTTCACTATTACTCCTCCTATCCTTCATCTTATCCTGGCATATACAAAATTGCCTACTTATCATACTTGAGATTCTTGTGAAGTCCATATATTTGATTCCATTCATCCTTTTGAGTCCGAACTCCTCATAACAGCAAAAAGGAAAGCACAATAGTAGAAGAAATTCCACGTACCTGCAGCCAATCATGTAAACGTTAGCAATAGGCTTGGTAACGATACAAGGGCCAAAAGGTACATTGGGAATTTCTTGGCTCTTCGCCCTTCACCCATTGTACCTCTTTTATGCCCTTGATTCGTTCAAGCTCAGATAAAATGAAAACAAATATTGGACAAACATATAATAAAGATAAGAGTAACTGGTTCTGAAAACCTGTTATTTATTTACAACAGCTGCAGCAGTACATCATCATACAAGGCTGTTGCAGCATATTTATACTAAGGCCTGCAATCTTTATGTTAACATTTGGATCTTCTCCTTTCAGTTAATGTTAAACATTCTACTTTCTTAAACCAGCTTTAATCAGCTATCTTATACTGACTTGAAATCGTAACAATATCAGGGATAAAACCAGGTCTACTTAGATATCCGTTATCTGGCCAAATAGTAAATATTGAAAACATGGAACAATACAAGGCCTGTTTATACATTAGTTATTTGGCCTGGACTATTAGCTGTTATACATCCTCACAGCATGCCTGGGCAGTGTATTAATAGTACATATGATACTAAGGTCCATTGCGAAGTTATCTGGCCTGCAAATAGATATTTGAAAACCTGGGATAATACAGGGTTTATTTTGCTATTAGTTAACTGGTCCGGACTGCCAGCTGATCTATATCCTCATAGCAGGACCTGGTAGCATAATTATAATAATGCATGCAATCTATGTGCTTATCTCTGGATCCTTTTCCTTTAACTAGTGTTAATTAATCTGTTTATTTAGACCAACCTTAGGCAGCTGCCATGTATCACTTGGAAACCATAAGCCTCAATGATCTTTTATCTAATCTGACCTCTTAATAGAAATGGGACTTATTTTTTGTTACCTGAAGTTCATCTTCATCTGAAGATCCATCCATGTCTTGTTGTGTTTCTGGAACAAAGTGTTCATTGCTGGGATTTGCTCTAGTATAGCCCCCTTGTGGTCTATTGAAACCGCTGCTTCTTTTAGCCAGCTGCCCTGTATTGCTATCACCATAGCCTCTCTTAGGTGCAAAGCCACGGCCTCTGCCTCTCCTTTCCATTTCTAATGCCTTGAATCTCACTTCCCTATCACACCAAGCAAGTTCCCTTCTCAAGCTTTCACAGAGCCGCTCCTCTTCGTCAGAGCAAAAGCCTTCACCTCCGCTTGCAGAACTACCTCCCATATTTGCAGTAATGCCAATTAGCGGGGGATTTTTGAGGTCATAAAGACTGGTTGGCTGCTATTTACCAATCCGATCCCTGCCATCTCTGGTATCGGATATCCTGCCTCGATTTTCAGAACCCTAGAAACCTTATTTTAATTTTGGCGACAAGTATTAAGCCCCTTAGGGGTCACTACTTTGGTCATATACTAATGTTTCGGGTTAAACATTAAGTCCCCTAGTAGCTTAAATATTATTCTTATAAGGAACCCAGCCGTCTATTTGGTTTTAACTTACATATCTAGGTCCCAGGTTATCTATCTTGCCCAAAGGTTTATAACATTCATGGGCCATAACTTTTTACACTAATATGTATGCCTAACATTTATACTTAATAGTTTTTCTTATCAGGCAGATGATGAGTGCACAATCATTTAAGCACCTCTTTAAATATTTATATATATAAAAAAAAAAAAAAAAAAAAAAAAAAAAATAGCCCTCATCCTCCTCGTCCTCCTCTTCTTCCTCTTCGCTTTCTTCTGCCATCTCTTCAAGGATGGCTTTTGCAACATCTTCGTCATCAGAGGAGGAGAGGGCATTCATGATAATCTGCTTCTTCTCTTCTTCCAATTCTTCGCGCCACTCCTCATCTGCTTCCTCCATTTCTTTTGCTTTTTCGACCTCAGAATCTGCTGGTGTATGGGGGGGACTCCGGGCTGCTAGTGCTGCTACTGAGATTTGGATTTTCTGGGCGAAGCTTGCCCTCACGAAAGAGCTCCTTGCATTCCTCCGGACTGTGGTGCGGAAGGCAGCCACAACAGCATCTGCGAGAGGGGGGAAGGGATTTGGAGATCAATTTCTTGATCTCCTTCTTCGCCTCTCTGAGGCGAGTCCGGCGGGATGGAGCGGGCCGGGCGGCATGGCTCACGATGGTAAGGAAGTAAGGAAGGAAGGATGGGCGTTGGAAGGAAGAAAGGATGGGCACTTGAAGGAATGAAGAGTTTCATGCAAGATATAGTAGTTGCATGCAAGATTTCGTATAGTTTAGTAGGCGCAGT
Source organism: Isoetes taiwanensis (assembly GCA_021234155.1). Classification (NCBI taxonomy): domain Eukaryota; kingdom Viridiplantae; phylum Streptophyta; class Lycopodiopsida; order Isoetales; family Isoetaceae; genus Isoetes; species Isoetes taiwanensis. Next base: position 8,319,452 of record JAJEKV010000035.1, on the reverse strand, counting down.
TGTAATTATGATTCCATCACATCATATACGAATTATACCGTATACGAATTAGCTATCATTAATTCTATTGAATTAATTACACCCTAGGTTATCATTAATTCTCTAGAATTACCCACACGTCAGCTATACTTACAACCTATTTTTGCCTATACTTAATACTCTAGAATTACAACCTATACTTAATTCTTTAGTACTACTTACATACACCCTATGTTATCTTTAATTTTGTAGAATTACCCACACCTCAGCTATACTTACAACCTATTTTTGCCTACACTTACAACATATATTTTCCCATTTAATGGTTTTTTTTTTGTATTTTTTGAAGTTCCCTTTAATCTATTCTCATAATTGCTTTGTCCTTTTTTCGAGCTAATACTAAGAACATTTAAATTTATATAGGTGAAGCGTGTGGATCCTAAAAAGGGTAAAAATGTAATGCCTTTCACCCCCAACATGTATCAACATCGTTATCACATGTTCTTATTACATTGTTACCCCATTGTTAACATTGTTCTTGTAGGTCAATGGTGTGGACCACCCAAAGGGTGTTGAGGCTGAGACTACTAAGCAAATTATCCTCTATAGTAGGTTGGATTGAAAGAATAAGAAGGTGAAAATGAAGCACCAATGCAATAAGGAGCTAGTAAGTGAAGGAACTATCATACTAGCCGATCCTATCCAAGCTGTCAATGATGAAAGATTAGGAAAGGATAAAGTGAGTGTGGCCATAATAAGTTTAGAAGAAAAATGGAAGGAAAAAGGGTCAAATCATCAGGATTGCACTGCTTGTGTTAAACAATTGGAGGTTCCAGGCATCATGCCATGGCCTATAGCCTGCATTGAGTTTATAGGAGATTTCCCTGACCAGAGCCAGAGGTTGTGGATGACACTGAGTTTCTTAATACACCTCCAATAGCTTCCAAGACCACATTTTCAGAAAAGAGGGCACACTCAATGGTGAAACATTATTATTGTAGCAAGAGGTCCAAGTCAAGTAGTGACATGAATCTATGGCTAAGGTAAGGGGAATGGAATGTTGTTGGGCTAATTGTATTCAGAAGTTTGAAATTGATGAATTGGTGGAAGCAAGAGCCATCTTCCAAGAGTATATTTGTGATGAGAGGAGGACTTACATGTACTCCATTCATGAGCTTGCACTTCAAGATGAAAAATATCCAAAGAAAAAAAGATACCCACTACTAGGGGCATGGATAAATATTCATGGCATTCCAATTTTATCTTGCAAGCAAGTCATGCAAAAGGGAGCAAAATTGCATTACATGGAAATAATAGCATGTTGAGGCCGACTTCTAGGATCCTGGCTGCTAGGGAGGTTTTTGATAAATATGTTGAATTCAATGCTGAGAATATGCCACATAAAAGTAGGAAAGATTAACAGGAAAAAATAATTGTCGAGAAGAGATTGCCATCCCATTGTACACAGAAGAGCATATTGGAGGAAGTGAATGCTTTGCTTCGAGAACTAATGGTACCTGCAATATCTCAACCCAGCTTCAGTAGACTACGGAGCAAGCACTTCAAGCGTGTTGTTTCCGAGGGAGAACTGCAAGACAGGAGTGGTAACATTAGAGAGAGGCTCATCCCTTGACCATCTACATATCCAGGTTGTGATGCGGTCAAATGTCAAGACCCCAACCAATTTTAATATTAGAATTAAGAACTTCCTTGGATGGAATACATCTAAGCCTGTGGGAGCGATGATCCTATGCAAAGCTCTGAGAGGAAGCAAGTTGCATTGCTTCGAAGGGATTGCAGGATATTGCTTAAAGGATATTGGGAAGCTGCATTTTAAGTGCTAAGTAACCGGCCGGAAACCCCGAAATCCGACTGGCTACCAAACGTAAACCGGCGTTTGGTGGAAATTCCGGCATTCTTTTTCGACCGTGATTCTTGCTTCAATTTGCTTTGATCTTGCTTCAATCTGCCTTAATCGCTTCAATCTTCCGCCCCTGCTTGTTTCTACCTGCTTGTTTCTACACAGTTCTGCCCCTGCTTGTTTCTACCTTCACATTGGCCACCATGGTCGGTGCTCTGCTGCGCAACAAAAGGAGAAGAAATCACTGCAAAAGGGGTCCGATTCGTGGAGATAAGTAAACTCCAAGCAAGACAGTTGGGTCTGTTTAACGATCTGCCCAACTCCGACGAACAGATCCGTTTTTTTGCTTGCCACAAATTTTCTCACCAAAAGCCCTGTGTTAGAGCTTGAAAATGTCTCCAGAATGTTGGCTTCCAGCTCGTTGGAGTATCAGAAAGATGTCTTGGTTCTTGGATCGTCTGCGCCTGCTTTATATGCAGATCATATCCAGCATATGGCCGGCAGCTATGGTCGGAAGCCCCCTGTTGTTTGTTTGGAGAAGAGATACCAGGTTACGCTGCAGCCCAGGTCGGATTTGAAGGAAATATTTGCAGGTGAAGGCGAGTTTCCTCTTCCGATCGACATGAAGGCTCAAGACCCTGCTTCTTCAAGGCTCCGCCCCTGTTTGTTTGTTGAAGCTCTGAGGCTATGGCCGGCGATGACACTCTGAGGCTATGGCCGGCAGCTATGGTCGGAAGGTCTCGCTCTGCACAAACCTCTGCACAAGCACAGAAATGGCCGCCCAGAGTAGAAAACAGATGCGAAAACAGGGGAAGCCGATCAAAAACAGGTCTGGAAGCTATGGCGGCGGTGCAAGCGACGCCACCAAGAACCTGTAAACGCCAAATTACCTATAAGAAATAAACACAGGAAAATCGAGGAATTTTCGCCAAATGGCAGTTTACGTCTCATCTCCATAACGGGGTGAATTAATGTTGATAAAGAGCTCTATGCATTATATGGTGCTAGCGGGTGAAGCACTTGTACTTGATAATCAAAACCTCATGGCCAAAGCTATGCACTATATAGCATATCATGCTGGCAAGTTCAGAACCGCGTCTCTTTTTCACACTATTAAATGTATGGTGCAGACTGGTAAATTTAGGTTTGCAAGCTCTTGAGTCTTGCCTAATAATTCCGCATACACCTCATTGGAGAGAGTGCAAGCAGCGTGGCGGATTATGTTAGCTCCATAGCTATAAGGATGTACGCATGGCACTGTTTGGGAGCCAACTAGGCATGGTTCCGATAGAGTGTGTTGGAAGAAGGCGGAAATAGTTTTGGGATGCTGCTGGCATATTTGAGGATGGAGAAGAGAGCTCTGAGAGAGGGTGTAGTAGTGATGAGTTTGTGTATGCCAATAGTGGAGTGCAACCCTCATCTCCGGAAACTGTTGATCCTTATGCTGAATTTATTCCCCTCAATATTCGTGATGATGACTTTGATATTGTTTGACATTGTTTGATGTAGCAACCTGACTTCACACTATGAATATGTCCATGTGAGCTTCTCTAACTTCTTTTGCTTGTTACTTTAGGTGATAATGGGATGAGAGCACATCATGATGGCGAGCGAGAGGTGATTGTGATCAATGATAGCTTTGTGGATCAGTCAGTTGTGGAATCTGGCCTTAAAGAAGAAGAGTATGATTTCGTGCAGGTTTTAAGGTACGCGGAAGAGGCCGTGAAGAGTGTGTGTTCAGCAATGAAGCATTTGCGCATGGTGCTTGCAATTACTTTAGAGCAGATTGGGAGCGCCATGGGGGTGGTGGGACAGTGTGGTGTGGACTCTCTCGTCTTTGAGATGGGGATGCTCTGTTCTCATCTGAACCTTTGTAGAGCGCTCCTCATAAAGGAATTGCGGGAGTTAGAGATGATAAGGAGGCGTCATGACACGTAGATTGCCGGGCCAAGCAAGAGGAAGGTAACCGAGCCATAGCTTGTAGTGGAGAACAGATTGTAAATAGTATTGATTTTTTAAGTTTATGTGTGTAGCCTTCGTTGAAGCTTGGAGATGTATGAATTACTGGCTAGAAACCTTTGATTTGTGTAATTTGTATGTGCATGCCATTGTTATGACATACTATGCATGCACAGTGAATAATCAGTTTGAGTTGCCTATTATATAGAATTATATTATAGCTTAACTATGCTGACATAGTAATGGAAAAGGAATACTAAATCTACTGCAAACTAGCAAAGCAAAAGATAGATTGGATTTACCTGGATTCATAAAAGCTGACGAATTGAATATGGGTGAATCATGCTAAATTTGCAACGAAAGAGTCAATCCAGATCTGAAGAAGGTCAATTTGCCCTAGGGCAACCTGATTTGATGCTAGACCAAGCGGCTAGAACCAACAAATTTGGAAGACACTTGCTGGAAATACGATTGCAAAGTTTCACTATGGAAATGGAATACTAAATCTACTGCAAACTAGCAAAGCAAAGATAGATTCGATTTACCTGGGTTTATAAAAGCCGATAGCATATGCAAGATCCCAGAAAGCGAATTGAGTATGGATGAATCATGCCAAAATTGTAAGTAAACAGTCAATTTAAGTCTCAATTTGCGATGATGCTAGACCAAGTGCAGGCATAAAGGGGATGTGATGATTTCTATAAGAAATCAGAGCCACATCCTTGCTTCCAATCTCCAATCCAGGGACGACCAAATCCATCGCTGTGGCCATCATGCTTAAAAGTATCATCGCTGGGCAAATCATCATCACTAGGCTAGCTAGGAAAGTATACCCAGGGCTCTGTTTCGCATGTGGCGCATGCCGAAAAAATATGCATAATTTCAAAAACGCTCACCGAAGAGGGCCATAATCAGAATCTTGGGCTGCCACAGATCATTTACCGGATGAATCCTCTCCGTTTGACGATTTACGAAGAACTTCGAGCCATTATGTCACGGGTGTTTGAATCGTGGAATCCTCGAGGTTCGAATCTTGATCATTTCTCAATCATTTAATCCAAGCAAAAACCCAATCGAACATGGATCTTTGCGTAATAAGCTTCGCAAAAAATGCACCGATGCAACGGATCAAGTTCAACCTCTGTTCGTGAATTCCGATACAGAGTAGCGATGCCTTGAAGGCATTTAAGACAACAAATTCTTCAAGGCAACAAATTCTTGGTTTCCTGCACATGCCCATGCCGCATTTTTTATGGCTAACGGATATACTAAACCCTTGGGATCGACAAAAGCAGTTGAAACCGTGATAGAAGGCAAGAACCATGAACGCCTCAATTACTAATAAAAGATTTGGGGGCGAAATCTTCATAGAATTAGGCCTTGGGTAACATAAGCCACGAAACCCGCATCGAAGATAGAGAGGCCGAGGCCTAAAACATACAACAAAAATACAGAAAGACACGGTTATGACCTTCCCTCAAATTGCATCGATGATGCCATACGAAGCACTAGAACCTAGGCCCATACCCAAAGCACCGAGCATCGACACCAAGCTTGGCTCGCCAAGAATCATCAGACTGGAGGAAGCCATCACAACCGTCCATTGTGCCACGTGGCAATTTAGAAGGTTCAGATGGCCCCAATTATCAGCGGTCAGGCAGCCCTCTATCACTCATATATAATGGTGTGTCAATTTCTGTTTGAAAATATTTGTTTGAGAGCTATTTATTTGAAGAGCCCTCCCGTTGACACGTGGTATAAGACGTATGTGGTATCGCGGCATTTATCGGCGCTATGACGGTCTTTTTCCCCTTGCTTTAGTGCTCGCCGCCCCATTCCTCTCGGGCTTTGGGTGGCCGCATTAGCAGCACTTAGCACTTGGGATGATTTTTGAATGTAGGTATTGGCATTCCAATCCAGCCGAAAATATGAGCTCCATGTATTCAATCGGGGCGGATAAAGAAACCACATTGCTCAAATGAAGCTACCCAAATGGGCTTCACCGCAAATAATATCCGGGGACTATGACGCATCCAACTCGCTTTGTCGCATCTTCGTTGTAGTGACCAAGGATTCCGATGGGTTTCCCCCCGAGTGGGGCTTATATTAGGGTAAAAATTACTCCCGGATTAGGTGTAGGGGGTAGAGAACAGAGAAGAAGATCTAATTGAGATTTTCAAAGTCCTTCATCAAATGCAGAAGAAGATTTTCGTGGCCAAGCTCCAAAATGTCTGGAGGATATTGCAACTAAGAGGGCTTGATCTACGTGCTTCCTTATTTGGGTGTTCTGGAGTTGTTTGTGTTTGGAACGGTATGCGGTATCTCGCAGAAGCAAAGGCGTAATGGTACCCTTTGTGTGGCATAATTTACTGATTGAACCTCCGCCAACAGGAGTCTTATCGATGATAGGTCGCTTCATCGGCCAGGGGCTAAGGGCCAATTGCAACGCCTTTGTATCGCCAATTGTTTGAGAATTTCCACCAAGGCCTCGCCTTTTATTCTAGCTCCAAATCAATCACTTGCCAAGGTTAGTTGTTATCTTCAAGATTCGGCAATTTCTTCTATAATTCATGTACATGAGTCCTGGGCAACCTCTTCACACGCGATATAGTTCATTTTACTAGACTGAAAATGACGGACGGAAGACTATATTGTCCATAGCCGGAGAATTCATTGAACACAACGCCCGAGATTAGAAGGCATCTAGTTTAATGATCATGCATAATTCTTCAATCCGTAAAACATAATCAAGTCAAAATCACCTATGTGGCCTTTTCTCTCGCTTTTTTACATGACCAACAAGGCCCCGCATACAATCAGATTTTTCCCATAGTTTGATCTTGCCATCTTCGTGTGATATCCATATATACTTAAAATCAGATCATTGCCACATGAAGTTCCTTTGAGATTGGCTTGATCTCTTAGTTAAGAACCGGAATATCTAAGTTGAACTCTATCATAACACCTTTTAACAAGTATGTAGATATTAATACTGCAACTCATATTAATCTTAGTGTTGTCCCCTTCCAAAGACTTTATAAAAACGATAATGATTCTATTAAGCTTTATAATATTAAATATGGATTTTAAGTTTTCCTATTGAGATTTTCAAAGTCTTTCATCAAATGCAGGAAGAAGACATGAGACTTAATGTAGTTACCTTTTGAACATCATTGATGCATGTATGATACATGCAACTCTTGCTCAAGCGCGGATGGTTGCACATCCGTATTGAGGAACATGGATTTAACTCATTTGTTATCGCGGCAAAATGCCTTAATTACCATGTATTTAAAGCATTTGGAAGATGTAGAAATGGTGTTTAATGACATATCTCAGTAGAATACCAAGGCAAGCACAGAAAATTTGTTATTTGTAGCATATGAACTTATTAGTTTTGATAATGAGTGCCAATGAATGACGTGAGCGACTATTATCGAAAAAAAAATTTGTTATTTATAGCATATGAACTTATTAGTTTTTTGATAATGAAAGTGCCAATGAATGACAGAAGCAGCCTATTATCGAAAGAAGTATATGATACATTTAACTTTGTCGTGGTGACGTTCTTCCAAGTCTTTTGTCGCACTAGAAGGTTCACAAAGTCCAACCTATTATTACTGTTTCACCATCATATCCATGCCTCCGGGACAAAGTTCTACGGTTTTGTGACAACCCAAAGATATCTACTTCAATCGACAAAAATTTAGGCTTAATGCATCCGAATCCAAAGCTTCAAAGATCCATGTTCAAGATTTCTTTACAACTTTCATGCCGACATGGATCTATATCTTTAGCATCTTCCCAAGTTTACGGGAACACCTGCTAGCTGTTTGAAGAAGGAAACAACAAATAATATGTCTAACTGCACTCCGTGCATCAAGGCCAATGCAATCACTCGACCACAAAAACGAAAATAAGTGAGATGTCCAGGATTGATGCCAGATGCTGCAAAAAAGAATGTTTCCTGTAAGTACCTAAATTTTACCTAAATATTGATCACCAAGTGCAAAGGCATGTCTCATAAACAAACTAAAAATCTAGACAACATGTCCACAAGAAGGTCCCAAAAACTTTGTCCAATTCTTAAAAACTTTGGTGCTCAAGGTATATGATGCAATTGGGTTCTATAGACAGATATTCATGATGAGCAAAAATTTTCACTTGGTTGCAGAATATATATAGAATATATATAGGTGCAAATGTTATATTTATCAAAGACTGGCATATGCTGCTTACCATGAGCCTACATCTACGCTTCCTTTAGCCCCATCTTCTTCTTTCATAATTCCATGGATACGCTTATATGCTGAATCTTTTGTGGCAATATGATTTTCTATTATTGCTAGGGTTTGTTAGCTTTTGTTTATTCTCGGCCATTGAATTGTTGGTTGATTTAGTGGAGGTTGTCAGGTGCTAATTGTTAAGACTTAAGTGTGTGCTTGCTATTGCTTGCTCTGTGCAGATAGAAACATAAGTATTAATTGAGCTATGATATGGTATATTGGCTAGGCAATGTGCTAGGCTGGTCTAGTTGAGCTATGATATGGTATATTGGCTAGGCCATGTGCTAGGCTGGTCTAAGCTGTAGGTGATCTGCAGCAGGTGTATATGCCATGTGATAGAATATTTTTGGTGAGAATTTCCTCACTAAACTCCTATTGATAAGTTGTAAGGGCTAACTGGTAGAATACTCCTATTGATAAGTTGTAAGGGCTAACTGGTAGAATACATCAATGGATGATTGGCAATACTTTATATCTCTCTCATGATATGTATATAAATAGATGATTCGCAGTACATTAAATCTCTCTCATGATATGCTGCATGATTTTAATAATTTAAAATCTATTATGTGTGTTACTTCCAGGGTCAGTATCATAGGCTTTAGGATGACTATTAATACACAGTGCCTTTCTATTTTGCTTCAAGTGGCCTAAAGACTTAAGTTTAGATCTATCCATGGAGCAGTATTTATAGGGCTCCTTAAACTACAGAGGTTAGAATTCCCCATGCTCAAACACAGTTCAATTTTTGTATGTTCGGAACTTAGATTCTTTTTGTATGTTCGGAACTTAGATTCTTTTGATTTAATGCAAAACATCTTTCATAACGAGTCGTTATGATCAATATTCTTCTATCGTGTGGGCACTGAACACAAGGCAACAAAATGCAGGTTCAAATTCTGCATGTTCTAGCATGTATAGACGAGTTGGGGAAGAGAAATGTTCGCGGCGGCCTTGGCCGCCGCGATAAGTTTCTTGTAAGAATATATGTAAGTCAGATATTTTCAACCATACCGGTCAATATGCACCATTAATATGCACCATTGAAATGTTGTTTGTCTTTTCGATTCAAAATGTTGTGGGCTACCCGATCTGAAAAAATTCACAGAATATTCTGCAGTTTCCTATTACTTTAAGGCTGCTAAAGTACCCATTCGGCAATGTGTCCATGCGGCGACCATTACATTGCCCTCCATGGCCATTACAGTTACATCCATCCCTGGAGGAGCCAAATATTATCAGAATTTCTCAATGCAGCCTGTCTCATTTGGAGTACCATGTTGCAAAAGCAAGGAATTTACACTGCAAAACAAGGACATATCCCAGAAACGTGAGCCAGATCATGAAGTACCATATACTACTATATTGCTATTGCGATGGTGTACCAATAATAAAATTCTTCCCCGAGGTAAGCTTGTTCATTCTCAGATTTTAGAACATCCTGAATGGTGGCAGAAGATACAGCTTAGATATCTTATTTTGAAGTTATATGTAGAATCTGGGTCATTGGAACATGCTCACGTTGTGTTTAATCAAATGGCCGAAAAGGATATTTATGCATGGAATGTTATGATTAGGGCATATGTTCTACTAGGACTTGATCGGGATGCCCTTCACTTGTTTGATAGTATGATCATGGAAGACGTGAAGCCAGACAGGTTCACCTTTAGCACAATTGTTGCTGTTTTCAATGGGGCTGCGAGTTTAGAAAGTGGCAGAGAGATGCATAGGTGCATTATGGCATTTGGGCTTGAATCAAACATAATTGTTGCAACTGCTCTTGTTGAAATGTATGGCAAATGTGGAAGTCTAAAAGATGCACAGAAACTCTTCAACGAGATGCAGGAAAGAGATATTGTTTCCTGGAATGCCATGCTTGCAGCGTATGTTCAGAATGGGCACAATGTTGATGCTGTTAATGTTTTTATACAAATGCAAGAGGAGGGATTGAAGACAAGCAAGGTGACATTTGTGAGCGTTATCAATGCATGTGGTGGTCTGTCAGACTTGGAAGAAGGGAAGAGAATGCATGCTTATGTTATAAAGGAAGGATATGAACTATATATCATTGTGGGAAACGCTCTTCTCAATATGTATACTAAATGTAAATACTTAGACAATGTTTACATTATTTTTCAGAACATGGTAAAAAGAAATGTTATATCTTGGAACATTATGGTGACAGCTTGTACAGATAACCTGGTTAAAATGGATGCAATGCAGGTGTTCAAGGCAATGCAACTGGAAGGCGTGGAACCGGATAATGTATCATTTGTATGCATGCTTCATGCTTATGCTTGTCTTGCAGATCTTTTGGAATGCCGATGGATACATGCCTGCAGGTTGTGTAGTGGAATTGTGCCCGACATTATTGTTGAGACAGCTATCGTTAACATGTATGGCAAGTGCGGTAGTGCCCTAGATGCAAAGGTTGTCTTTGATAGAATGCCCAAGAAAAATGTGGTCACATGGAATGTCATGATTGCTGCATATGTCCAGACTAAGGAAGAGGAGAAAGCTATAAAGCTGTTTCAAGAAATGCAAGCTAAAGGCATGCTTCCAAATAACATTACCTTCACGACCATGTTTGATGCATGTGCCTGTTTTAGGGATCTGGAGGAAGGGAAAAGGTTGCATGCTTTCTTGTTAAGTTGCAGTTTAATGATGGATGTAGCTATTGGCACTGCCCTGGTTGACATGTATGGAAAATGTTGTTACCTGAAGGAGGCTCTGGGAGTATTCAATGGGATGTCTGACCGCAATGTAACTTCATGGACAACAATAATTGCAGCTTTTTCTTTTAATAGGTGTGTAAAAGAAGCACTTTGGATTCTTGAGCACATGCAGCTGGAAGGTATGATGCCAAATCATCTCACGTTTTTAGCCATATTGGATGCATGTGCTGTGATGGCAGATGTAAATGTAAGCAAATGGGCGCATGCACTCTTCATAGGGAGCAAATCTGAGCTGGATGTTGTCATTATTAGTGCATTGGTAAACATGTACGGGAAATGCGGTACCACAAAGGATGCCTGGTTCACATTTAACACTAGAGTCCAACATAATGTGGTTTCTTGGACATCTATGGTAGTTGCCTGTGCTGAGAATGGTCATGACAGATATGCACTTGAAGTTTTCCAGCAGATGCAATTGGAGGGCATTGTACCACATGCAATCACTTTGATTAGTGCTCTTGAAGCATGTGCCTCTTTAGCAGCATTAACAGAGGGGAAATGGATACATGCTCAAATGCTGCACAGTGGATTAGACTTGAATCCTGCAGTAACCAGTGCTGTGATAAACATGTATGCCAAGTGTGGCAATGTTAAAGATGCACAAAAAGCATTTATTCATTCTTTGACATGTAGTATTGTTTGTTGGAATGTTATGATTGGAGCATACTGCCAGAATGCTGATACTGAGGAGGCACTTCAACTTTTTTGGCATTTACTAAGACAGGGGATGATGCCAGATGCAGTTACTTATCTCAACTTTCTCGCGGCATGCACTTTTAAAGAACTAGTAGATGAGAGTTGTAATTACTTTCTCTCCATATCTCACGACTGTGGCATGCTACCGACAATCGGACACTGTGGTTGTTTACTCAGCCTACTTGGAAGAATAGGATGGCTGGACGAAACTGAAGACTTCATTATTAATCTTTTACTTGATCCTACTTTGGCAATTTGGACAACTTTACTTGGTGGCTGTAGGCTCTACCATGATGTTGAAAGAGCAAGGCGTGCCACAACACAGGTTGTAGGATTACTTTTTTAGAGTTTGCAGCTTACACATTATTGGGACTGTACAGGTATGGAAACAAAGTAAGGGATCGATGGTTATCATTTATACCATGGTGAATTAACAGGAATCATGACAGGTAACACATTTAGAGAAGTCAAACAAAACTTGCACCTGACGGATGAGCAAGGATGTCGATGGTTCTCATCACCTCATCAAGGACAGACATATACTTAAATAATGAATATATTGACAGGAAAGTTGAACGTTTTTCTTTCTTTCACGGTGTACAAATGCCGGAGGTGTTGCATATATTTGGAAACGGTATTTGAAACCGTATGCGTTTTCCAAGAGTTGGCAGACCACAGAGAAGGCGTGCATATATGGGACGACAGCAGTATTAGAGTTTTCGTATGAAGGCCAATTTACTTATGGGTTTGTTGTATCTAGCTGCCCTTTTGCATACAAAATGGTATATTGTTGTAAGTTAGGTTTCCCAATGAATGAAACAAAGGTTTGTTTGATTTTTTGGGGTCAAAACATTATGGGCCGTTGGATTGGAATTTGCTTGCTTAATGGACGGCCTGATTTGGCACCAACAGATTTGGAATTGCCCTCATAGAGGATATTTGGCATGGAGCGCCTGTGCGCCCTCACGCCTGGCCGGAATCGGCTTGGTAGCCTCACGCCTGGCAAGAATTAGGCCTGATGGGCTACGCTTGGCATCATTTGGGCGATCTTGTTGGAGTCGGCTTGTATTTGAAGATGCATGATGCAAGGGCCTCGTTGTTGTCTGCTTTCTGTGGAGCACCATGCCGAGTAGCCAAGGGTCTGGCGAAGGTGACAGAGGTATGTTTCAGTCTGTTTCAATGATAAAAAAACTTGTTAAAGGTGTTAGGTCTGGGCAGGGCATGGGCATGCATGATTCTGTGGATGAGGAGGGACGACCTCCTGAGAGCAGCAGTGCTGGAGCTGCCAGGCCCAGGGGCAGCATGAATCCGCTGGCTCCCAATGATTTCCTCAGCCTTGATTCCCATCGGCTTTTCCATCGTAGTGCCTTTGTAGAGGTTCCTTCTGAGGTGCTGCAGTTGCCTCTAAAAAGAACTCAGTGGCTAATCCCTGCGAGGCCTTTGTGCCAACAAGGAAGAGGGGTAGGCCACGAAAGAATGTTGGAGTTGTAATTCGTGAACAGAATGAAAGAGATGAACTTAAGAAGAGCAGACAGCAGCAAAAGGAGTAGAGCAAGAAGTTGAAACAGATGGAGAAAGAGAAGAGACAGAGGAAGAAGATGGAGGAACGAGAAAAGGTGAGGAGGCAGAAACAGGAGAAGAAGTGCATATAGAAGAAAGAGAAGGAGATGAAGAAGAATGCAGAGAAGGATGGGAAAAACAGTGTGCTGGATGTCAGCGTGACCGTGACAGTGAGTGGCTCTGATATACTTAAAGAGCACTATTTGAGAGCATGCAAGTTTTTAGATTCAGACTGTTTGGCGGGCATGGTGGCAGTCGAGCGTGGCTCCTAGCTTGATCATCTCCACTTACAGTGTGTATTCCGAGTCCCTAGTCCCTGCAACCACGCCTACAGTTTGCAGCTGTGAATGTTCGATTGAGGCAAGCTTTTCACTGGACGAATCACCGTCCACCTGGTGGTGTCATTCTCTGCAAGGCCTTTCTCTGCAAGGCCTTGAAAGATACTCGTTTGCATTGTTTCGAGGGGATGCTTGGATACTGTTTAAAGGTAGAAACCATATGAAAAAGATCACCCTTGAGCAACTTCAGCATGGCAAGAACCTGTACGCTCTGTACGGAGCTGGGAAGATCAAACACTGTGTGGTGTTGGATAACAGGAACTTGCTTGGTTGTGCGAGTCATTTTGTATTGTATTATGGCAGACGGCAAAGGACTCCCAGCCTATGCTACACAATCGCCCGAATGCTGCGAACTAGAAAGTTCACCCTTTCTAGTGCCTGGGTTCTCCCTTGGAATTTCGCTTGAATCGGTTATTACAGAGTAGAGGCTGCTTGGAGGCTTACCTTGGATCTGCATCATGCCTCGATCAAGGATGTGTGCTGTGTGATTTATGGTTTGCCGATAGGAGAAGAGTCAATAGAGAAAGTGGGAAAGAGGGGGCATTGATTCTGGGACGATGCCTTGGCTTGTGCAGAACTAGATAAACTTGAGCTACGCTGGAGGAGGAAGCAGGCGTTTCCTCGCAATACTCTTCATCCCCTTGATAATCGACAATGTCCACCGCATCTTCGTCCTCACCGCCACTGTTTGCTTCCTCTTCCAGCATAGCATCAAGTTTATTTAGTTCTGCACAAGCCAAGGCATCGTCCCAGAACTTATGCATCTTCCCCACCTTCTTTATTGGCTCTTCTCCTAGCAGCAACCCATAAATCACACAGCACACATCCTTGATCGAGGCATGAGGCGGATCCAAGGTAAGCCTCCAAGCAGTCTCTACTCTGTAATAACTGATTCGAGCGGAATTCCAGGGGAGAACCCAGGCACTAGAAAGGGTGAACTTTCCAGTTCGCAGCATTCGGGCGATTGTGTAGCATAGACTGAGAGTCTTTTGCCATCTGCCATGATACAAGACAAAATGACTCGCAGGACCAAGCAAGTTCCTGTTATTCAACACCACACAGTGTTTGATCTCGCCAGCTCCATACAGAGCGTACAACTTCTTGCCATGCTGAAGTTGCTCATGGGTGACCTCTTTCATATGGTTTCTATAATGGAATTTGCCTATGTCCTTTAAACAATATCCAAGCATCCTCTCGAAACAATGCAAACGAGTATCTTTCAAGGCCTTGCAGAGAATGACACCACCAGGTGGACGGTGATTGGTCCAGTCAAGAGCTTGCCTCAATCGGACATTCACAGCTGCAGGCGTGGTTGCAGGAACTCGGAATACACACTGCAAGTGGAGATGATCGAGTTCAGAGCCACGCTCGACTGCCACCATGCCCGCCAAACAATCTGAATCTAAAAACTTGCATGCTCTCAAATAGTGCTCTTCAAGTATATATCTCGAGCCACTCCGTTACATCGGCCACGTCACGCCGACATCCAAACATTGCTTTTCCCATTCTTCTTTATCTCCTTCTCTTTCTTCTGTATGCACTTCTTCTCCTGTTTCTGCCTCTTCATCTTTTCTCATTCCTCCAATCTTCTCCCTTTGTCTCTTCTCTTTCTCCATCTGTTTCAACTTCTTGCTCTCCTCCTTCTGCAGCTGTCTGCTCTTCTTAAGCTCATCTCTTTCATTCTGTTCACGAATTACAACTCCAACATTCTTTCGTGGCCTACCCCTCTTCCTTGTTGGCAATAAAGGCCCTCAAGTAAGCATTAGCCGAATGCTCGTGTTGCACCGAAGTCTCTCTCGAGGTACCGCAAAGACCTCGGCTGAACCTCTACAAGGGCACTACGATGGAAAAGCCAATGGGAATCAAGGCTGAGGAAATTATTGGGAGCCAGTGGATTCATGCTGCCCTTGGGCCTGGTAGCTCTAGCACTGCTGCTCTCAGGAGGCCTTGCCTCCTCATCTACAGAATCATGCATGCCCTGCCCAGACCTAACACCTCTAGCAAGTTTTTTCAGCGTTGAAACAGACTGAAACATACCTCTGTCACCTTCACCAGACCCTTGGCTGTTCGGCATGGCGCTCCACAGAAAGCAGACAACAACGAGGCTCTTGCATCCAGCATCTTTAAATACAAGCTGACTCCAACAAGATCGCAAATGATGCCAAGCGTAGCCCATCAGGCCTAATTCCTGCCAGGTGTGAGGCTACCCAACCAATTCCATCCAGGCGCAAGGGTGCACAGGCGCTCGATGCCACATGTCCTCTGTATGAGGGCAATTCCAAATCTGCTTGATAGAAGTGAAATGAATGACTAAAAAAAAAATTTTTAAAAAAAATAAAAAAAAATAAAGTATTACATGTGTATAGAAATTGACAATGGTGCATCACTTGCTGGATGTCAACTTGTTTGCAAGATGCAAACATAAAGAATGAAATTGGAAACGGTAGAGTTGAAGCATGCCATTTATATGTGTCAGAGTAGGGGTGCAGCTTAACCTGATACAATATACTAGCATACATCTTAGAACTTATGCATGAGGAACAAAGTAAACGCATCCATAGCCATGCCTCCTAGTAGTTAATTTCCAAAAACATGGACCGCATGGAAAGATCATGCTGTGGTGATCAAAATAAAAGGAAATTCAACAGAAGGATATAAGTTCGAATTAACTTTTGCTTTCACATTTTTTATAAAACTTCCTTGTTTTGGTTTCGATGTCTAAATGTATCTCCTATTATTTTGGAAAGATTCTACTCTATTATGCTTTATCAAAACTGACACCCTAATGCATAGCATGCAGCATTGTTCGTAACAAAAGTTTGCGACATGTACTGAAATCTTAGCAAACAAGGTGCTATCGCACAAAAGGTTGCCAATATGAATTGGGGAAAATTTGAGCTCCCTTTTGTGAAATGAAAAAAGTTTGAGCAGGAATAGAAACAAAGGAAGGCAAGTATAAAGGGGCCGCATTCATACTGTTTTATCTGGTCCGAGAGGCAAAACTAAGGAAGAAAGAATTACGGCATCAAGATCTTTTGACATTGATGTAAATTTTGCTAACAATGACATCTCCCCTTAAGCCAACCATCCGCTTATAAAATAGTACTTATACAATAAGCAATAAGCAACGAAAAAAAGGATGAATCCTTGATCTACTCAAAACAACTCAATTAAGAATGAGCCCTTCGGGGCATGGTCTAGTGGCAGGACCTTGAATTGCCACACCCAAGGTCATGGGTTCAAACTTGGCCAATACCGATCTAGTAATGGGGACCTTAAAAATCTATTGCCCCAGTCTCTCTTGTCGTAGAGACATTAAACCTGCCATATTGCGCCTAAATAGTGGATTGGCTTCCATGTGATATATGTAGAATAAAGTGATGTAAAATGTACTCATGATGTGATGATGAATAGAATGTCGTCATTCAATAAAAAAAACACTTAATTAAGAAATGTAAAGCAACAAAAAGTTTGCAGTCTCAAAGGCATATTGCACCTAGGTAGTGGATTGGCTTCCATGTGATATGTAGAAAAAAGTGATGTAGAATGTACTCGTGATGTGATGATGAATAGAATGTCATCCTTCAATTAAAACAAAAACTTAATTCAAAAGCATATTGCGCCTAGGTAGTGGATTGGCTTCCATGTGATATGTAGAATAAAGTGATGTAGAATGTATTCGTGATGTGATGATGAATAGAATGTCATCCTTTAATTAAAAAAAAAAAACTTAATTAAGAATGTAAAGTAGCAAAAGACAATTAAAAAAAAAAAAAAACTTAATTAAGAGTGTAAAGTAGCAAAAGATTTGCAGTCTCAAATTCATGACCAAAGGTTTACAGTGGGAATAGTCATATATTGATTTTACAATTGAGGATAACTTCTAAATCTTCTAAGGCAAAAGCAAGCTGGGAAGAGATTTTTCGAATCTGCTGCATCATAAGTATTCTTTGTCTAGCTAGAAGCTTGATGTAGATGCTAGAGTAGATACAAACTAATTTGTTATTGAGCTTCATTCAATCTGCAGAAATTTTCGTCTTTTGTTCATAAACATGACAGTAGTTCATTCATGTTTGCAGATTCTATGCAGCAGAGGTTTTATTAGCTCTTGAGTATCTGCACAAGCATGGAATTATGCATAGGGATCCCAAACACACAAAGCTACTAATAGCATATAGCAAGAACTTGTGACTTGCAAAGGTATAATATGCTTAATGAACTCTACAGGTAAGTTACTTGTGTCCAATCAATGAGCTAAAACTTGTGGGGTTGGGCACATGACATCAAGTTTCAGTCAATCTCCTTCATTTTAAATTTTCTTGTCCACAATTTGCACATAGTTTCTGATCATGTCCTATAATGTAATTCTAGTCTACTCTGATTTCAAGGTCCATTAGTGGATTACAAACTTGTAAGTTGTTGGAAGTTAATGTTGATTGGCATCTGCTGAAAATATATGCTAACCTAAGGAGATTGATCCATTCTGGTAAGGAGCCTTCCCTTTTCTCTCATTTTTGTTTCTCTCCTTTTGTAATTGCATTTATGTGGCAATCCGCCAATGAATAACCTATAGCGGCATTTTGATAAATGACCTACAGCTGCATTTTGATGATAACCTTCTGCAATAGTTATTTCACGTCTCATGAATAATAACATCCAGTTCCAAGTTGTACTCTATGCTTTAGAGATCCTTGACGAAAATGATAAACAATTTTGTCTAGCTTCAGATGCAAAAATGGTGATCGGAACCTTCAGAGACCCTTTGAAGCAGGCTTTTAATATGAATATACACAGCCCACTAGTTGGTAGGATCTCAAGCATTATGTGAAGCATCAATGCTTCACTAAGAATCCATAATGTATTTCTCAACATTCTGCTCAGGTACCCCGCCAATTTGCATTAGGGCAAAAGTATGCTGGTGGGTAGCAAATAAACACGAGGCCAGCACCAGCAGCCTTCATACATTTTTTTCCACCCTTCATACATTTTTTTCCCACCCTTCACCTATATAGTACCACCTATTTTCTGCCCGTCTCTTTGTCTAGCCCGTACCCGTTTATACAATCATTACCTGTTTGCCGCCCGCGATAATGAATGCGACCCGTTGCAATCTGGAACCAGTAGACAAACTAACTTTCAAATTTGTGTTTTCCAAATCTCTCTTCCCCAACTTTCTCTACTCCAGCCAAGCAACCCGCGAATTTGTGCTCTCGGATTTCCACATTAAACAAACAGATCAAACATGGTAAAGAAGGTGATTGATCTGCCCGCTCAAGCAGTAATTCCAACGGAGGCCATGCGCCTCTATGGGTTTAGGGTCCCCTGTTAATTCAATTTTCTTGCATTCTTCCAGGCCAGAAGAAACGTTCCCTTAAGACCGGACCTGGCTGATTGCCGAACCGAGGAAGACTTCCATGCGTATATGGGTCTGCCAAACGAGGGCGTTCATCCTCTCAATTTCGAGCGGATGTCATATCGCGGAGAGTACAATGAAGTTTGGGATACCAACGGGGTCATTCTGGCAAAACTTCTATTGACAAAGGTAAAGGCGAACGAAAGAAGCTCTAATTGAAATTCTAAGCAAAAATATACCGAGGCCGGATTGAAGAACAAAGAAATTAGAAAGACAATTATCATACCTATTTGCATTCAATAAGCGCCGGAGAGCAAAGCAAGATCGAGAGAAGTTCAAGGTTAATTGGGCAGCGGTTTGCGACAAAGAGTAGAGCCCTACAAAGCCCGAAGGTTAAAAGTGAACCCACCAGCGGTGCTCAACAAGCGGAAAGCGAGACCGACAAATCTCGGCCAAACCACCACACGAAAGCATAGCGAAAAAGGCAAGTTTCGGGGAGGCAATCGGTATTAAATTAGAAGGAGGCAGTCCATTAGAGGTGTTGCAATGTGCCCAACAGCTTACACGGCTTATGGGGAACATATCATGCCCGAAGTCATGTGCAAAGCTTTGCGGAAACCCTAAACACGCGGCCAGGCTGATTTAGTCTCAAGAAGGAGCTAGTTGTCCAGTCCCAGGCTAAGGGAACTTTCTTCTCGGCTTCACAAGAGAAATTGCAGACAATAAAAGACAACATCTCACGTCTTCAAGCCCTGACAGGTCCTGATGCTGGTGCCTCTGCTGAGCTACTAAGCTTAAAGAGAGAGAGAAAGACATGGCAGAGTACATGCTCAAAGCCCTTGTTGAAATGGGGGGTGGCCCAGTAGATGACGGGATAGTTCAACAGGTGGCCACTGTAGCTATTGAGGTTGCAAACAATGAAGTGCAGCTTGCAAAAGCCCAGCAAGATTTTGGCTGAATGTCAACAGGCTTAGGGAACTTACAAAGAGAGCTGGCCAGCTTGTGAGCATCTATCCTGTGCCATTCAGGTTGCCAATTGGAGATGAGGAGAGATGCTCCACATGTGGGCTCGCATTCCAGGATGATTACACCCTCAGTCTGAAGCTGAAATGTGGCCACGTATATCATGTCACCTTCCTGAGTTTGCTTATGGAGAAGACACACTGCCTCGAATGCTCAGAAACAGTTCCTGCAGGCTTAGTGGAGGAATTGGGGAAGACAGTCAAGCAGGAACCCTTATATGCTGGGGCAACACACAAACACATAGTTGAGACAATTGACATAGATGAGGTGGTAGCTACAACTCCAGACAGCAATAGGAAAAGGAAGCATGTTAGAACACCTCAAAGTAAAAGGACCCCCAGACACAAGTCTACAAGGACTCGAACTCCACAAGCAAGAATAGCCAGAAAAGGTACACGCTTGTTTTCTGAATTGGGAACATTAGAAGTGCATGTAAACAGTGCACAACAAGATGCAAGCAGACAGCAGCACAATGCAGCACCTGAAAGCACAGTGCTAAAGACACCAACACGGTCCAAAGTAGATTCCAGTAGCTCTGACGATGTTGACAATTACACTATAGTTCCAAATTCTGTCGCAGCCTCTACAAAGGCCTCCTCTAACTGTTGATGTAGAGGCAGACAAGGATGTTGAAGATGTGGAGAAGCAGGTCAACAAGGTTGTGACCCGAATCACTAGGTTCCACAAGGTCAAGGACCAAAATGTTCTGAAACGAGAGTGAGGATGAGTCGAATGATTCGATTGATGAGGGGCGTGCCTATAGGGCGTCGCCGCACTAGGGAAAAAACCCCCATTCTAATGTAATTTTTCCATACTTGTTTCAGGCCCAATTTTGATTGCACAAGACTTGCCAAAGCGAAAGCGGTTAAAAGGTTTTGTTTAATACCGGAATATATTTATTTTCCCCCATTGTGTCCTTGTAAAATTTGTTTGGAGTTTCAACCTAGGGATCAATATGCATTTACTGCGAGAAGGAGAAAGCGGAGACACAAAGTGGTACTTAGTGAATCTGAGATGAAGATAGTGAGAGAACCCGACAGATAATGAAGAAACCAAAGTGCCAAAACAACCTATTACATATAAAAGGTGCAATCTGTTATATTTGAATGTGTATTCTCTACAAATTTCAGTTGGTAATTGGAGCACATCCTTGCATGCGGGGAGAACAAAGGCGGTCGTGAATGAGAAAGCGGAGGATAAAGCACGGAGAGAGCCCTTTGCAAGGGTTCTTGATAGCCGGGGAAACATCCATACATTGGGGGCGGGGAGATACTAATACGGATGTATCTAACTATGGCTATCGGCCTCTCCATCATCGGTAGCAAAGCTAAAAGCGAGTCGGCCCAGTCGCGACAACGTCCGGCACATCTCGATAGCACTTCCCAGAAAGTCCGGCTATGTCCCACCGCGATCCAAGCACAATCAATGCGGACATCGGCGGTGGTTGCAAGCGTTGAGGGATGGGCACCCGGACGGAAATTGATGGTGCTTGACATAAATGGTGTCTTGGCACATACACAACGAAGGAGAATGGGCCAAAATTCTTGCCTCCACCTCAAGCGAACCATGTTGTAAAAGCGCTAGTAAGTACCTCATTTGCGGTCCGGGGTATCATGAGTTTGTGGAGTGGGCATTCTTTTTGATATTGTGATCACGGGTGCTTCTCTACCGAATACATGGGATATGGTGGATGCATTGTTCCCAGTTGCGGACCAAATTCTTGAAGGTATATGGTTAAGAAGCGATCTTTGTGCATGCGAAGCATCCAACCAACCAGCAACAAAACAACTTTTTTCAAGGAGTTGAAGGTTGTACTTGAGGATTTTCACGAATATCATGGTTTGATTTTCTTGGTAGATAACAGCCTACACAAAGGGTTTCTAAACTCTGCGCACACAACCGTTCTGTTATGCCTTTCAAGGGCGGAAGAGGACAACTTTTGCGAGAAGTTTGTGTGTCCGACATTGGATTACTTGTCTTCTCATACGATGAAGAAACAATCTCACGACTAGACATCATTGCATGGTTGGAAAAGGAGACAGCGATTCGCGGTCTTTGGATTCTTGTCTCAACAACTATCTTGTCTCGGCCTATTATATCCTCAATGCTCGGAGAAGAGGTACAAAAAAAGTTTGTTGGGCACCATTCCCACCGACTCTAACCACTCACGAAAACTTCAATGACTCATGAAATAACCATTGTACACTACCCTTTTGTAATATATGTATGATTACTTTGTGTAATCTTGAGTATTGAGTAATCTTGAGTGATGTCTCTAATACAACATAAAAATTCCAGATAAAGGTCTTCAAAATTTAAGACAAATGCTGGAATGATGAAACAACTAGGTCAAACCATTTTCAACCTTCATATGGTAGGCATCAGAAGGATCATCGATGGGTAGCCCGTCAAGGGAAAACACGTTGGTGTCGGGAATTTCATTCACTCGAACTTGATTGCTGTGACATGATTACTGTATTGATAAGTAAGACCTTTGTTTTGAAGTAACTCACAACTACCATCGGGTTGGATAGCATAGTATACACCAGCCAGCACATGTTCATCGACATTAAAAGTCTGACCCCAACTGTCATGTACGATCTTGTCAAGAATATGCCTCGGCCTAACACACTTCACCACATAGAAGTCTGCATTCTCTTGATTGCCCTCCTCAAACTACAACTGCAAAAGTTGTCACCTTCCTCTATGTTTTCCACTAAGCCATTCCCCATCACCTTCAAAAAAATGCCTCGTCAATTTTAGGTCATCAAGTGTTTTTAAGATGTGGACTTCATAGGTTTTAAGTGTCATATACTTCCAATTCTTCAACACGTGCCTATTCACACAACATGACCACTTTTCCTTCAAACAGTTACCACAGAAACAACTTAAACCTCTATGAGCCACCCTTGTGGTCGATTTGGACATGTATGTCCGGATGCTGTGTATTTGCTTGGTCCCTTCCACCCTTGCACAATCCAGCCGGTCTGTCCTATCAACATCATCCTTTCCAATTACCCAGAAGTACCTGCAAGGAGACAACAAATATTCCAGCTCACAGGCAGCATAATACAGCACTACTCATCACATTCATTCCTGAGGCGGTGCCAAAAGCATTATTGACCGCGATTACAACGGTTCTGAGGCGGGCAGATTACTCAACGAAATCACGGCGGGTTGAAAGCATAATACCTTTTGATGTCCCGTTGTTGGTACCTTCATTCCAACGAGTTCGCGAATTCAGGGGCATCGGCAGCACCCTAAATCTCACCCCATCATACTTGAGCTGCTCTCTAGTGAATGTCCCTTTGGGGGCCCCTTGCCCATCGTGCTCTCTCTTACCATGGGGAATGTCCCAAAAGAAATTCCATACTATTTCCTTCCCTAGCTCATGGTGATATCTTGGTAGGAAATAGAATGGCCTAGCAGATTTGAATTGGCTAGAACAACCATCGACCAAACTATATGCCTAGAGAATTCTACACCATTTGATACAAGCCATGAATTGTGCTTTCTAAGGCAGTCTTTGCACAAAAGAGTGTCATGAATCTTGTCATCACTTAAAGTAAAAATGGATTTCCTTCAATAGCTTTCGATCTCAGTCGGTCGTTGTCCATCCTATCATTGATGTGGACAAGAATTATTATCCCGGTCATTGTGCCAATCTCGGCTTTGAACCTCCTTTGTATTTTTTATCTTTGTAAATTCTCTACAAAATCAATTACGAGAAACAATGGTGCCATCTTGGATATTGTCCGGACAACTCCTCAATTGCATGGCCTGCCATCTAACCTATGGTGTGTGGCATGAATATCTTCAATGTGGAACCACAGATATGAAATGAAATCCTTCAACTTTGCCGTTCTCTTGTAAGACAATCTAAGGACTAGCTTTAGTCCTTTCTTTTTTTTCCCCCTTGCCATTTGAGGTCTCGTCTTGTCTTGCAGACTTGAGGTGTCCCACCACTACCTTGGATTTCTTACTTTTGTTTCCCTTCTTCTCGGCTTGTCTTTGCGGCTTGGTACGTGTCCCGACCAACTACCTTGGATTTCTTACTTTTGTTTTCCTTCTTGTTGGCATTGGATCTTTTCTTTTACTGCTTGCCACTTGGCACTTCCTTGTAATCACGATGCGCAACTCCACCGACTTCTTAAATCTCCTTTGGAATGCGTAACAAGGTGCGTAGCATAAAGCAGAAAATTAAGCGCCAAGTTGAAAGCACAAAAAAGATGTTCAAATGGATGTGGCACATAGCGGCATGTTTCGGCATGCAATAAAGAGAGTATTACCTTTTCAAAGCGTTTTCCATTCAAGCAAGAACTCATGATTCTCTCTTTCTCTTGGACATATAGGAAGACTTTTTATGCCACACTTGACATTTTGCATCAAGCGGTCATGTTTATACCATTCTTCACCCTCGCTCTTGTTGCAAACCCACGACCCTCGAGCTCATTGGTTGAGTCATCGTTATATTGGCTAGCGGACACTTCTCACCGGGTCCATAGACCTCATAGCGGCACTTGCACTCTTCACCATGAAATCCGGTTTTCACCTTAATGCATTGGGCCTACCACGGCATACTCCAACTTCATATGGTACATGCAGCGGCGGTTTCCTTTACGATACTTTCTTTACATAAATAGGTTTCAACTTCTTCGAAAACCTTTAAGCAAACATGGTGTTAGGGATGTGCCTTTTTGTATTGTTGAAATAGGCTGCCGGTTGAATGGTGGCCTTTGGTTAGAAATATTTATGCAATAATAGCAAGGAGCTTTTGTATGGAAACTTATACATGTGTGACCTCCATAAGGTGCAAGGGATAAGAAATTGAGCTTGACTCTCCAGGTGTTCACAACATCTTTCTTGCAAGGAGAGACTACTGCTATTTTGTTTTCGAATTACGGTATGCTTTGCTTGCAAGCGGGGTGAGAAGAATCGCACCTCAACCTCCTTTGGAAGCAAGACCACGGACCATTTCCAGGGCTGACTTCGATTTTCTTAATGCAGCGGTTGTAATTGTTGATCTCATGCAACCTATCATAAGAAATATTGCACATTAATCAATGAACATATCCCGGCCGGCATCACTTTCGCCGGATACAAGCACTTAAAAGCATAAAGAAGCCGGGCATGAAAGCAAAATTAGATGTACCTAACGACCACCGCCATAGTGGAATTGCATCTCGATTTTGTGGAAGAATCCATCACCGATGTCGAGGTTACGGCTCTCCAAATATCATGGTTCCTTTGCCTCTTTGTGGCTGCCATTGTGCATTTCAAGTTGTTGAAGCGGCACCCCTACTACCTTGCACTCCTTTGGATTTGGTAAAATTCGGGCTCAGAGATTTCCATTTTCAGTAGTGATGAACCACCCTCTTCATCACATCGGCCTTGAGTTCGGGTGAATGCTTTTTGTTGAGCTTGTTGAAGTAATCAACTACAACCTTGGCTATTTCTTGCCTGCGTCTCATGCTCAGATCTTCCCGTTCAACCGCTGCTTTTCTCATCTTATTCTCAGAATCTATATTCTCTCTTTCTCTCTCGCATCCAATTTCTTGTAAATTGCGAGAGGAAACCTGGATCTTCAGCGATATTTCACATGTTGCATTGACATCCAACAAATCACGGAACAACTTGTATTGGAATTCATCAGGCCGAAAATCCAATGCTAAAGGTGTGATTGCCTCCAGACCGGTATCAGGGAGCGCCAATGAAATTCCTGAGAGAGGGAGAATAAGTGAATTGGAGGGAGAATTTGCGTGGGCCATGAGATCGAAGTAGTTCTGGGCTCGATCGAATTTGGAACGTACTACCACTCGCGCGAAAATCCAGCCAAAATCCCACAATCATTTTCCTAACGGTTCGTTGGTGATGTGAACGTGTAAGTACATGAAGAGCGTGAAAAAAATGACGGCCAGTTACACCCACCAACACCCAAATTAAGCAAAAGCAGGGGTGCTTTAAGCGGGCTAAAACTCTGCTATAAGCATGCGTCCGGACGCATGCTTTTGATACCCACCAGCATAC
The DNA here is from genome assembly GCA_021234155.1 of Isoetes taiwanensis. Classification (NCBI taxonomy): domain Eukaryota; kingdom Viridiplantae; phylum Streptophyta; class Lycopodiopsida; order Isoetales; family Isoetaceae; genus Isoetes; species Isoetes taiwanensis. The sequence continues at coordinate 8,293,635 of JAJEKV010000035.1, read as the reverse complement.
TTTTACCCATTAAATTAAGTTCAACGCTTCATTAGCTTGGCTTTCCTCAAAGTAAGACAGGCCGTTGTTCTGACTCTCCAACTTCCCCATCGAAACTTCAAACTCTTTAATCCATTTTTCTGCCACTTGTCATGAAAGTTCATTTAGCATTCTATATGCGACCAATCCATGGAGCTTAAAGCTGGACTCATAAATACAGTTATAGACTATTGTCCATGCTATAGAAAGAGCACTGCCCATGCCATGTCCATGCAACAGCAGGACCGTTGCATATTAACATGAATCTGCAAAAGTTACCTGGGCATGGAGTTTATATATTTTATGTATTTTGACAACATTGGTTTATTGTGTAGTGCAAGCTTGATTGCCTTGCTGGCTGTTCAATCCGCATTTTTGCTTTCAACAAATAGCTACAGACATTATATGTTATTTGCTATATATTTTTAGGGATAGTTAATTATTTTGTCCAGGGGAGAACACTATGAAGAAGCTTTGTTATAAGGAGTACAAGTTTCCAAAGATTCATATACACCATGTCTACTCAAGAACAGGTAAAATGCTACTAGTCAAGTTCTGCATGACTTCTCATTGAAGATGTTTTCTTAACTTATACAGGTATATCTTTTGCAAGAATGAAGCATGTGCCAATATTAGAAGTGAATTCTGGCAAGAGATTCCATAATGCTCTGTTCGAGAGAACCTGATCATCATCACACTTTAAAAGTAGTGATACAAAATGGTTTTAAGGCTTCACAATCAAAACATCATAACATGATGCTCTACTATATCTGACAAATGTTTTAAGAGCATATTAAGGTCCTTGCCTCCACCTATTCCAGCATGTATTGTGACTCTACTTTAGTCTGCATGATCAATGAATCTACATTAATTTGTATAAGCTTGTGTATCCATCTTTGAATTGTTTTCTTGTTACAGAATCGAACTTTGCGATACCTTAGTATTACAGTGAACATTTTTATGGCAGTGCTTATAGACTACTACTTATCACTTATGATCACGCCTTTCTTTCTTAACAGTTTAGAACAGGCCCATTATCGACTTTGACTTCATATAGGATTATAAATGGATTACCAATGTTGTGGCCAAAGTTTATAGTTCTTAAAAAATAATATGAGCCACCATAAGCCTACCTTAGCTGCTTCATGTATTGGACCATCTATTTGCTTAGTAACACCTTGAATTTAAATTTCCATTGGCTACTAGCAAATATCTATCACCATCTTATTTCATATTATCCATCTGAAAATTTCTTTCAGGTGTTTTTTATGTGATTCAATGTGAAATGTAGCATTGAGAAAGCATCATATGCGTGCAATATGCTAGAACTTCTTTGGTTATTTATGTAATTCTCAAAAATAAGACCCAAAATTCAAATACATCTTACGAGATATGTACGTAATAGATGGTTTTTGAATATCGCAGATCTAACCTATGATTGGATACTCTACGTAACTCTATACCTTATACATCTCAAACAATACGTCTTTACTAGTAGCAAACGTATCGACATAAAAGAACTATCGATACCTAAAATGCAAGAACATCATTTAAAAATCTTCATTACATTGCATAACCCGGCAACAGCCCCTGACGTGCCTTTTTGCTAGTTTTCTTAAAAGGAGGTGAGGTGGCACTCTCATTATTAAAAAGATAGCGAGGTGGCAAAGCATTATGAATGGACTTTCTAGGATGCTTCCTTTTTTTATTTGCCTTCAAAGGCACGTAACTTGCATTAGAGGGGTCAGATGAAGGTGTGACCTACATCTTTGGATTCCTCTCATTGAGAGCTTTCTAAGGAGTGGTCCTTTGGCACCATCCCGTTGCAATTGGAGCCAACGTAGTCGGAGCAACTTCTATCTGATTTTGTAGATGTGGTGATATTATCTAAACACTAGAGCAGTGATGGCTACAGCGGGTCAGCCTCGGCTACCCATCCACCTCCTTTTTCTGTTACTGAGGATAACCCCAGTTGCCACTTGAGCTTTGTGCAATTGTGATGCATCCATATAAAATTGGATACGGCGAAGAATGCTCTAGTATGAGTCATAAGATTGGAGGGCAAAATTGCCTCAGCATACGTGCTGCTTTCAAACATTTACAGTGCTGCGAGCTGGGAAGATGACAACTTAGTGACGAAAGTATGAGAGATGAATTTTTCAAGAAGTTTATCTGCTACATCTGCATAAATATATGCATCTAATGTGTTATCACCTTGTCGAGGATTTACAGCTCTGGTTTTCAAGTTGTTAGAATTTCACTTATCATGTCACTGTGTCACACCTGCAAAATTCTTGTAAGCAAAATGCATTGACTGCTTTACAACCCTCAATGTAGGGTGTTGTAATACCAAATATATAAAAAGAGGGGATGTGGGGCATGCTTTGGATGCTAAAACGATTGCCAAGGTAGCATAGATGTGGGAATTTTTGAAAATGCAAGATTAGTCCATGTTTAATGTTAGTTGGATTGGATGAAAAAGATCCAATTTTTCTACATGTAATATGGAAATGTGAAGTAAAAAAAAAGGGAGGTGTGGAAAGCATGAGAGAATGCCACCGAATTGAAGGTAAGGGGAGGATGGAGCAAAGGGGTCGAAGTGCAATTGTCCAGGTCTCCCAAAGAAAAAAAAATGCCAGTTTCACTTTGGAAAAGCAAAAGCAATTGAATTTAAGAGATTACAGATTCATTTACATCTTCCTCTTCCAACATAATTTCTTCACTTACATCTTCCTCTTCCAACATAATTTCTTCACTTACATCTTCCTCTTCCAAAGCAATACTTGCCAACAAAATTTCTTCACATGATCTTAAGGGAGGTGAGGTTCGCGCCATGGCAATTTACTTTCACAACTGTGGATGTTATATCAAACAATATTGCATACAGGCTTGGGGCAACAAATGGTTTGGAAAGTGGGAGGAGGTGAGTTTGTGTGAGGGTATATGAAAAAAATGAAACGACTTTAAATGATTCACAATGCTTAGAAGATGAGTTTGTCATTGTTAATCTTGTTTGACTTGCAACACAGTGCTTGGACATTTGAACCTGGAAAGAGCATATGTAGGAAGTTACAAATACATAAACACATGGTTATTTCGTTGCTACCACTGGTTAAATCTATACTGATTTTTTTGGATTACTTCTTACGTAATTATCATTTAAGAGCATTTGTGGTTTGATTGATTCTTTTGAAGTTTCAATGGGAGCATAAGTTAAAGGATCTTAAATTGTTTGAGTCGGAACCTTGCATCTAGTCACCTAAAAGCCCAAGAATAAAAGAAGTAATGCAAAATAGAAGATTTTAGACAATATCATCATGAATTATTCTTGCATATGGGTTGCCCTCACAAATGTGGGGTTCAAACCACCATACATTGTGCTTGCATATGGGTTGCCCTCACAAACTTGGGCATTATATCCTTTGTTGTATGATTTAATGGTGTGCATGAATTTTGGACTATAGGTTTGAATAGCACTTACTACAAGTGCTTGATTTTGGGTGTCTTGCCACATGGACGTTTGAAAAAAAAACAATTGAAGATGCATTGGACATGGTCGAAAATGGTAGAGTTTGCATTTAGTTGGATGTTGATATTTGAATGAGTGACCTCTTTGAGCTTCTTCTGTACCTAGATGATACTTTCTTTTCATAAAGCTCGGGATCACGGGGCTACGACGCACGCTGTTAAGGCGACACACTATCAGCAGCAAGTCAATCCTAGGCTCACAAGAGGCCCACACCAGTACTTGTACACCCAGCTGCCCATGAAGAAGCGCAGACTTATAGCTTCCATTCGCACGGGTGCACATCGCCTCCGCATTGAAACATGGCGTTGGGCTCGGGGAAGCCGCGAGCAAAGGCTTTGCCGGTGTTGCCACCCGGCCCATTGAGGATGAATGTCGATCGCCCAAAGATTTTGCCCATATCCGAGAGCGATATGGTCGATTACTAATGCTTGGCCAACCATTGCATCAGTTATTGAATACGGCGTCAGTGGATTTGTTGGGGTCATACCTCCAGGAGGTTATGGATGCACGGACTCGTTTGTGTCCTACGGGACGGTATTGAACTGTCCTATGCAATTGTACAGTGTGTCAGCATGCTTATTACTGCTAAAGTGTTTCCCTCGAAAACCCTTCGGGGCAGGGGTTTTTTAATCCTGTCAGTAATGCGCTTGCTGCTCTCTTTTTGTTTGGGTCCTAATTGGTCTCCGTGGACGCTAAAAACCTATTCTATTCTGTTCTATTCTATTCTATTCTATTCTATTCTATTCTATATTTTTAACTACTCTTTAGGAAACTTTTCTAAAATGATAATCATGGGAGGAGAAACCCTGGTGTACAACATAAAAAACATTAGATGAACTTCCTATAGTCTGTCCTCTTCAAATGGAAGTTCAATCTTGACAATGCCAATTATAGGGTTGTAATGGCTGACGATTGCATCAAACAGGTAGCATAGAGATATATTGTCTCCGGTTGGACTAAGACAATTGAATCTCGCATACCTACAGTGGTCTACATACAAAGATGATATGTAGAAAGTTCATGTCACACATATAATACGTGCTTGACATCTAGCAAGCTTTAATTTGCTATCTTTTCATGATAACCTCTAACAAGCTTTCGTTTCTATCTTTTTGAATTCCTTATTTTTTCTAAAATCCTTACTCATATGGCCTTTCAATTGTTTTGTTGGATCTTTTATGACATGTCATAATAGCCCATATAATTTCAATATTCTCATACTTCATTCAACAAGTGCACGTTTCAATCTATAAAGTTAGAACCTTGTGCACGCAGGCGGCTAGGGCAGTGGCCTGAGGAAGGGGCTGCCCCCCTTCGCTCCAACGGATTTGCTGCCCTATCTTGAAGCATATAAACTGCATTGGCTGCTAGCAAGGAATTCGGCAAAGCTTTTGGAAGAATTAAGTATTGTAGGAAGCCAGATCTTGAAACAACATCAGGGCAATTTTCTGGATTTTTCGGTAAGCCATTAACGTGGTAATCTTGTTATTTCGCTTTCGAAAACAACATCTTTTTGCTTCAAGAGACGAGACCAGACATTCTTGGATGCTTATCTTATTTCTTATGATCAAACCGATGCCTATAAGGTGGAACAGATTTGTGAAAATCTAGTTTATGATGCAGTTTCAGGTTTTGGCAGTGCATTTATTCTATCTTTGGTCTTCTTTACTTGCTGGATTTCTTTTTTTCTTCTACCCTTCCTTTCTAGCAAAAAGGTCTAGAACAATATGTTTTGGATGCTCAGAAAGATACTTACGGGATAATGGATTATATGAATTAGTACAGATTTTGGAAAACCTGAATTGAAAATGCAGAGCAAGCAGGTTGTATGGTGCGGATGGTTGGATTTACTAAGCACTTGGTTCTCTAGTACTACTATGCCAAGAACCTTATAATCATACAGGTACTGATATGCTTGTAAGCTTGTGTTCATATGATGGATTTTATAAGGACACAGTTCTTGGTATCGCTATGCCAAGACCCTCTAATCAAAGAAGTACTAATATGCTTGTAAGGTTGTGCTTAAATATTCATATTTGAGTGAGAGCTTCCTTCATGTACTAATATGCCTGATTTCAAATTCTTATCTGTTACTTCATACAGAAATGGTGCTGAGTCTTGCTTTGCGCAGAATAAAATTTCTCTTCTCATTTTCAAAATTTGGAAGATTTATTGATTCATCTGAACATGTTATATCATTCGGAAGCCTAATGGCTTGTTCTTGTATCGTCACATATTTTCTAGTTACTAGATGGAAGGATTTTATGCGCTTCATATGTTTCAGGTTGCTTAAGGCAGTCTGAATATCTGCTTTTAGAGCTACCAATAAGTTTCTGTAAGTAGAGGATGAAGATGTACAGATTACTTCTGTAGTAATTCTCTACATGTGTCGAAGCATTGTACGTTTTATTATTATATAATATAAAAATTTCATACCTTAAAAAAAAAAAAAAACCTTTTAAATATGTCTCCAGACTTTTATCTCGTTATACCTTGGCAAGGAAATAACTTGATACAATAAGCAGCCCTAAGTTTAGTCAGGTGTACTAACCTTAGGCCCAGACTATGTTACTTTATTCGACATTAACTATATAACTTAAGAAATTTCAAATTCCATATATCCGATGCCAAGTGTTTCCAACGTAAATTTCTTTCTTATTACATTTTTAAATCATAACAGTTATTCATACAAGTACATCTAGCTGCTACCAAAATATCCATTGTATATACTATTTAGGCCAAACCAATGTAAACTGAGTAGTTCATTCTAGCTCCATAAGTGTACTTGCTTTAGTTCCAATCTTCCAATATGAATCCGTGGTTTTTATCCAGCTTCCACTAAAGATCCTGTTACCTGCAACATTGCAAAAAACAAGCATTAGAAATGGTTGCCTTGTACATGATAGCAGGTATCATGGGATCTTTTGGGGTCATCCCCCTTCACACTGCCATGTAAACAATCAAAATAGCAAACAAAATCTAAAACAACACCATTAGAAAGTGAAAACCAGATAAAATCTAATGGAGTATACGAAGGCAAATGTCAAATACTCTTATGAGTGCCATCCACCTATTCAAATAGCATAAGATACAGTCTGTATATGTCGATATCTATATGTGGATATCAGTATCAATTTAGAGAGCAAATTAATTTATTTCCTATCAGTCAAACTGTCATCTTCAAGCTGCTTTATTCATACATGCAGTGTTATTTAAGTCAAAATATAGCTTTTTCTTCTAAGCTTGCAACATATACATGCTTCTTATGTCCTAGAATAGAATAGAATAGAATAGAATAGAATAGAATAGAACAGTTTTTTTAACGTCCACGGAGACCAATAGGTCATGGGACCCATACAATGGGCTAGTATAATCATTACTACTAGGATTAAAAAACCCCTACCTCGAAAGGTTTTCAAGGGAAAAACCTTTGCAGTAATGATGATACTAGACAAGCTTAGATAATGACTACTGAGGGCTCAGTAATTGCAGACGTTTATCTAGAACCTCAAGTATGTATAATGCCAAGTCATGCACAGATAGTGCGCTGAGAAGTTGTGGAAGCGTGGAATGGAATGCTAAGGTCGAAAAATGATTCCGGACTATTTCAAAAGCAGGGCAACTCAGAAGAGTATGGCTTTCATCTTCAATAACACAGAATCGGCAATGGGCACATAGTCTCGCTTCGCGGCAATTGCGGCCGCTCCCATCTACCCGTCTCAATCAGAGAAATGTGGGACCCCGTGCGAATTGATGCAATAGCTACAAGCTTGTTCCTGGACAATGAAGCAAGCAAATAAGCTTGGGGCCCTGGTGCCAAAGTGGGATTTATGTGTGCATGATAATGACCAGTTTTCACTTGGACCAAAGTAACTGCGTCCCATATCTTTTGAGAAAAACAACCATTAAGATATTGTTGCAAAAGCTCAGGATCAGAACTGGCAAGCATCAGGCAGTCCCAACGGGCAAACCATGTAGTGCAATGCTCTTTCCAACATCGTTTCAAACACTGAGGAGATTCAGCCATGGCAAGTGCAAGAACAGGATACCTAACATCATCCATGTGGTGCACCTTGCGGATATAGTGGAGATGGCTTCATGGCGGAATGTTGAAGAGGCCAAAAACCTGTCTCTTGTAAAAGAATAGCATAGGGCACCGTTGTTTTAACTCCAAGGCTGTAAGTGAGAAAGGACTTTTGCACCCGCTCCAAGCTCTCCCAAGCACTAGCACTAATGGCAGGCCCCCACAGTAAAACAGGCCAATCATGAATTTCTGTGCGAAAACAATAGTTTTGCATTGCATAGAGTGCTCTCCATCCAAAAACCACCCGCTTGGTAATACATCTGTTCCCAAAGTGTGTTCTTATGCAATTCTACACCAAGATACTTGTAGCTATCTACAACTTCAACCGGCGGTTATCATAGTGCATAGGGGAACATTGTGACGAGAAGATTGAACTACCAAAAAGCTTGGTCTTTTTCTTGATTAACACGCAGACTGTGTTCTCCACGGCTGTCGCGAGCATATAAATGTTGCTTACTAGCAGCGGTATGTGCCGAAGTGAAACATCATCGGCATACATAAGTTGCCTAATGATATAGTATGCCAAATGTGGACCTCCGCCGCCATGATTATCAAGCCATTCTTCCAATTGATCAATGTACAAGCCAAAGAGTGTAGCGGATAAAGGGCAACCACAGTGAACTCCAATATTGCTAGTGATTTGAGTACGATCTTTGGAAATTTAGCAAAAACCCTTTCATAGAGCCGATAAATTGCATTTTAAAGATCTTGTGGAATCCCAAGTGCCTGCAAGCGCTGCCAAAGAAGCTTGCGTGGCACTGTATCAAAAGCAGAAGTAAAATCCACAAAGCATATATAGAGGTCTTGTTTCAAACTTCGACTATGTTCAATAAGCATGCGCAATGTGAAAATATGGTCTATTGTAGAATGGCATGGATTTAAAGCACACTTTGTCCTCAAAGACGTACACCAAAGATATGTTACGCCCATGATGTCAAAAGCGCTTCTCGGTAAAGACGGCTAAGAGCTTTGAAAATATGGAACTTACCACGATCATGCGATAATTAGAAGGGTCATGCTTATCACCTGCTTTGTAAATTGGTACTGACCTTACTTAAGTACTTAATTTCTACTCAATAGTAGAGCCGTTCTCCCCTATGTGCCCATTGTTTATTAGTGCCAGCTATATTTCAACCATCGTCCAAAGCTAGTCTGTAGGATTTGAACTTAAGATCATAGAGCACCATTCTACTAGATTTCCTATTCTGCATTGCGCTTCAATTCCTCTCAAAATGCCTGCATCATGCAAGCCATGGAGCGATGTACCACATGGTTCAGCCATCTGTCAGTTTGACAATAGCCCATATACTTTGAAGAGTACTACATTGCAAATAGTTCAAATAAACGTCCTAGGCATTTCTATTCTAGCTTAAATTATTCTGCCCTCCAAAGCTAGGAGTTGAATATCTGTGCATACAGGAAACATAGATTTATGTTCCTCATTATGAAATTCGTTGTTGAAATTTTTAGTCTGCCTGACTATTGGTGCTAATACATGCATTACGTTTCCTTTAAGCCATTCTGCCTTAATGCAATCTTCAGAATAGTACAATAAGCATAGACCATTATACAAATAATCATGTTAATGACCAGGCCTTTCTCACTGTCATGCAACACAGGAGCATATAGATACGCATATTTCACTACTTGTAATGTCTTATTCTATAGTGTATTCCAGTGGACCAATACCTAGCCTAAAGAGCTTGTTTACAAGGATAATTCAAATCTTTGCAGTTTACATCTTTATCTAGAAGACTACCTCCATCAGTACATGCATATAACATGTAAGACTTATTGAATATGCAAGAGAAGTCTCTATTCTCTTCTATACATTAAGCTTCTAGAGAAGAAGCAATACCACATTTGCTCAAGGCGTTCAATGAGCTCTTCAATGTCCAAAATTGCAGCTGCACAGTCCGACTGTGAATGCTCATATGGTAGAACTTGAGGCTTGACCATAAGGTCTAACACTGTTATATCCAAATGGAATCAATAGACTTTTCACAATTTTTAGCAAATGCTTATTGTTTGGATGGCACAATTTGAGCAGTCAATATTGCACAATTTGGACTGTGCGATTTGGGCGGTCAATATTGCACTTGTGGTAGTCAACTGCTAACATCTTCTTGATCCATACTAGTATCATTCTCCGCATCCATTGCCCTTTTTCTATATCATCAAACAATATATCACTGTTAGCAATCTGTCATTGTTAGCATATAATAATTTCATCTGAATTTTAGGCAACAATAGAATAGAATAGTCAAGGTTATTGGTATAACCAATAAACTGAGTTAAAGAACAAAAAAACCTTTTAAATCTGTCTCCAGATTTTTATCTCGTTATACCTTTACAAGGAAATAACTTGATACAATAAGCAGCCCTAAGTTTAGTTAGGTGTACTAACCTTAGGCCCAGACTATGTTACTTTATTCAACATTAACTATAACTTAAGAAATTTCTCATTCCATATAACCAATGCCAAGTGTTTTCCAACGTAAATTTTTCCTTCCTTATTACATTTCCAAATCATAGCAGTTATTTATACAAGTACATCTAGCTACTACCAAAATATCCATTGTCTATACTATTTAGGCCAAACCAATGTAAACTAAGTAGTTCATTCTAGCTCCATAAGTGTACTTGCTTTAGTTCCAATCTTCCAATATGAATCTATGGTCTTTATCCAGCTTCCACTTTTTTAAGAATACATAACAATGAGCAAAAGATCCTGTTACCTGCACCAACATTACAAAAAACAAGCATTAGAAATGATTGGCTTGTACATGGTAGCATGTGTCATGGGATCCTTTGGGCTCATCCCCCTTCACACGTCAAATAAACAATCAAAATAGCAAACAAAATCTAAAACAACACTATTAGAAAGTGAAAATCAGATAAAATCTAATGGAGTATACGAAGGCAAACGTCAAATACTCTTATGGGTGCCATCCACCTATTTAAATAGCATAAGATACATTCTGTATATGTCGATATCTATATGTGGATATCAGTATCAATTTAGAGAGCAAATTAATTTATTTCCTATCAGTCAAAGTGTCATCTTCAAGCAGCTTTATTCATACATGCAGTGTTATTTAAGTCAAAATATATCTTTTTCTTCTAAGCTTGCAACATATACAGGCTTCTTATGTCCTAGAAGTACTTAATTTCTACTCAGTAGAGATGTTCTCCCCTATGTGCCCATTGTTTATTAGTGCTAGCTATATTTCAACCATCGTCCAAAGCTAGTCTGTAGGATTTGAACTTAAGATCATAGAGCAACATTCTATTAGATTTCATATTCTGCATTGCGCTGCAATTCCTCTCAAAATGCCGGCATCATGCCATATTTAACTTACATCTTACTCCCTATTATGGGAAGCATTTCAAAAAGTTGGTCCTAACCAGTGTAGGTTACGTACGCGTACGTTACGTTTTGCATACTTAAGGTACCGTACCTGTACGTACTGTGCGTACTTCTTCATTTTGTGCATCAAATAAGGGGAAAAAAATTTGGTTTGTTGTTTACATATGCGTACGGTATGTACTTTATAGGTACCGTACGTACCGTACGCATACTTTAAACAACAACTTTTGACGTACGTTTGTACGTTAAACTGGCCCTCGTACGTTACCCTGTACTGTACGTTGCATATGTACTATACACGTGCGGTACGGGAAGTACGGTACTACACTGGTCCTAACTCTAAACTGCATTTATGCTTGATGCAAGACTTATCGTATTGGTTCAGTACCAAGAACTTAATAGCTGCATGCGTGTAGGCATCCGCAATTTAACCAGAGACCTATTGCACAATCAAGCACTAACTTGTTAATCAAATAGAGCAATTAGTAGTGGGTTTTACACTGCTATAGTCATCCAGCAAGCCATGCAACGATGTACCACATGGTTCAGCCATCTGTCAGTTTGGCAATAACCCATATACTTTGACGAGTACCACATTGCAAATAGTTCAAATAAACGTCCTAGGCATTTCTATTCTAGCTTAAATTATTCTGCCCTCCAAAGCCAGACATCTAAAGCTAGGAGTTGAATATCTGTGCATACAGAAAACATAGATTTATGTTCCTCATTATGAAATTCGTTGTTGAAATTTTCAGTCTGCCTGACTATTGGTGCTAATACATGCATTACGTTTTCTTTAAGCCATTCTGCCTTAATGCAATCTTTAAAATAGTACAATAAGCATAGACCACTATACAAGTAATCATGTTAATGACCAGGCCTTCCTCACTGTCATGCAACACAGGAGCATATAGATACGCATATTTCACTACTTATAATGTCTTATTCTATAGTGTATTCCAGTGGACCAATACCTAGCCTAAAGAGCTTGTTTACAAGCACAATTCAAATCTTTGCAGTTTACATCCTTATCTAGAAGACTACCTCCATCAGTACATGCATATAACATGTAAGACTTATTGAATATGCAAGAGAAGTCTCTATTCTCTTCTATACATTAAGCTTCTAGAGAAGACGACTTGTGGTGCGTTATTTTCCTAACCTGCCAGTCTGGCCCATCTTAAGATTATGCTTCTAACAAGGCCAGGATTTCTCAGTATTAGTTCTAGCACTGCACTTCAAATATGCTTTAATGCAAGCCTTCTATACATTGGTTTAGTAGCCAAAACTTATCAGTTGCATGTATACTGGCTTAAGCCATATTTCCTGTATCTATCAGTCTGGCTAAATTCAAGACCATGCGTCCTACTTCTAGGCAATATCATACACCATTGTTAATCTCATGCCTATTTATTTATTAGATCTACAACAAGATCTTAGTATTCTGCACCTATTCTTTCTAGATTACTCTTTCTGAATAGACAAAGTGCATTTAGCTTTTCTATATTTCATAATGCATGTTTCTTTCAATTCTTCCCTCTAATAGCTCCATATTTTAGTAATTCCCTTATGCTACACCATTATGTTGTAGCTTTTACTGCCCATGAATCTTCCTGCTCTTTAAATATTTGATCAGTGCACTTATTATATCTTACCATATGCAGGTCTAGCTCTTAATTTTCACAACTTTAACCTGAATCATATTCAAAGGACTATTTAAAAGCCCAATTCTATCAGCTGCTAGAAAAAATTTCGTCCATGCAACTAAGGATGGTATTATAATACAAGATCTAGCACTTAAATTTCATAAATTCAACCTGAATCTACAAAAATGTACTTGTCTACTAATATTAACCTGATTTTCTTGTTTGTGGTCATGCTCCTCGTTGCCAGTCTCCAGATCTTGTTGAGGTGCCTGCGCTGCTTCCTCATTGGCAGAAATCTCCATAAATCCGCTTGCTTTGTTGGGATCTTCATCTTACACTTCATCTATAGTCTCTGCACTCAATGGTCATGCTCTCAGGGATTATTGTACTGCTACTAGGGATTATTGCACTGCTACTGCTTGCTTCCATAGTTTTAGACTCTGCTGCATTCTTCTCAGTTCCATTGCAGAAGTGGAGCCTTCATAGCAGAAGTGGAGGTTGTAGTATATAAGACGAGACTCTGCTTAGCATGAAATAATACCAAATGCAAGAAGTTCGGACCACTCATGCCACTTTTTTAGTGTACAAGCTCCTCGACCAGTTTGCCCTAAAGTGAGAAAATTCCAAACAAGCCGAAATTACATAGTCCACAAAAAAGTTGACATGAATTAAATAAACCATTTATGTACTGAACCATAGCAAAGGTCAAAACCAATGGCTCTCATATTAATTGGTGTAGCATTAATTGGGGTGCTTGCCCAATATTTTCAAACGTACCAAATGCACTTATTACACATATCTTACAATAGATGCACTATCTTCCAAAAAATGTAAGTCCCTCAATCAATATAATGTAAGTCCGGGTTCTCGATGGCGCTCGGTTTGGACGTGGACATGGTGCTCACTTCCCCCATCGGCGTTAGGTGCTTCGTGGCGTGTGGTGCACCGTATCGTGGTGGAATGTCCTTGTGAGTCGGTTTAGGCGGTGTGAGCCCTCTCTCGCCCTTGTTGTGGCCTTCATCGAGACCGTGGAGCATTGTTCCGGTTTTATGCCCCCACTTGCGTCTGCCCGATTGGGTTAGGGCTCTGCTTCACGAGATTGACTAGCCCGCCAGCTTCTTTGCTTCATGTGTATCCGGTGCTTGGTCGCGGCGCGAAGCCTTGCATTTGTGCGCGGCTTGGTTGGTGTGGCTGATTTGGAAGCAGCGGTTTGTGGATCTTCGTGGATTCCGCCGGCCTGCGGCCTCTTTTGATTCCTCGACTTCAGTGTACAAGCTATTTCAAAGCTTTCTGGTGTTCCCGGGATTGGTAGAGCGGAAGTTTGCCATTTGGCGGGACTTCTTGGGTGTTGTAGATGGTGATGGTCGGTTTGTACAGCAGTAGAGTTGCAGTTTTTCTGTGAGTTTATTGTGGAGTGTCGAGGTATCGCTGTCTCTTTGGGGCAGTTCTTCTTCCTCCTCACTTGCTTTGTAACATTACCATTCTTTTAATATATTGACGACACAGTTCTTCAAAAAAAAATATATCAATCTTTTTAATTTGGGATTTTCAGGTTTGACCAAAAATATTTTTGGAATTGTTTTTAACTTGATTTCTTATGATTTTGTAAGATTTTTCTGCCGGAAAAACTTCTCGATTTCCCAAAAATCGTAGAATTTTTTCCTTCTATGATTTTGGCTCCACGGTTATTCAGTCGAGAGGGCATATAGTGTGATGCCAGAGAGAACAAGCATGCAGCAAGGTTTTTTTCTTAATCCTTTGGATTTTGGTGCGGTTGTGGCTTGACGGCAGAGATTTGATGGAGCAAAGACAACAGCCATGGTCGGATGGATGATTACACGGTAAGCATTTTTTCTGTTTTGTAACTTTGACGCTTCAGGATTCTTCCAGTTCTTCTTCACAGGGTATGTGGTTTTTTATGAGCTTATTTTAGATTCCTTCCTTATACCCTTTTTGTGTTTGAAGCTTCTATGCAGAGGTCGTTTTAGGCAAATAGAGGACGTTTTACAAATAGGAGGCTACTTCATCTGCAGTAGCTGTTAATTGGGTTATCAAGATAAGAGTTTGCAGCTCTTATTTTCTTTTCTTTTTTAATTGAACAAGCTCAGCCTCTGTGTCTGCTTGCCATGCATATCATGTTCTGTATAGAAGAACTTTAACCAGTGAAAACAAAATAATCTCTAGAAGATCATGCATAACCCAAGAACTTCTTGAGCTTTGTATAACTTACATGCTTACAAGCTATGTGAATATCCATAACCCAAGAACTTCTTGAGCTCCTGAGATGATCAATTCAGAAAAATTCAGAGGGCCCCGAGACACTTAGCAATCTTCTGAAGGCCATGATCTCCTATACCATGGTCAGCTGCCAATATTAAGGGCAGCATTAACATAATGAAAATCTCTTGCCTCAATAAAAGTAGGCGATGGTGTGTCGTAGCTGGCAACAGTGATCTCTGCCCGCGGTGCAGAGTGAATGTACACAAATGTGAAACTCTTCTGAGGTGCCAAAGATTGCAGAGATGTGTTCAACCTTACAGGGCTCGACTGGAGAATGGAAGTATTTTGCAAGACCTGTAAGCATTCTCTTGGACATCGTTTGGGTCATGGCAACTCAGGGTTCTGCACTATTTTCTACACATCCATATTCTTATTGGTAAAGTTGCAAATGATTGAACTCAAAGAGTTAAGACTTTAGAACTGTTTTTTAATCATTTCATCTATTATCTCTCAGATTGTGGAGAATATGTGGGATAAGGATGAGAAGATATGCATGGCAGCATGGGACATTCAATATATCTTTTGTTTCACTGACAGGTTTTTGGCGCATGTTCTGTGTTTTTAAAAAGGACATGCTTTGATACCTGGAGGAATTTCCTAAAGAAGAAAAAAGACAAGGACAGAAATGTCGATGAGGGAAAAAGCTCCATGCAAAGTTTTTACTTTTAAAAACCCACGAATCTATCTAATCTATGCATACACGAATCCTTCCCTTATGTGCACTAAGAGATGGGTATGCAACAGATGGATCCGCTTCTTCTTGCAATTTCGGCCACTGGTCTAAGAATCTAATCGGCTGAACTCGACTGTTTTATGCTTCTGCAAAATATACACGGTAATGGTTGGGTTTTTTCTGCCCTGATTGCTCGACTTTTGAGCAAGGGCCTGCGGTTGAGTGGCTAAGGATGCATATCTGCTTGAATCCTTATGTATGGACCACGTTAATCCTAAACCCTTTCTTATTTCTTTGCATAGATGAGATGGTCTTTGTAATAGCGAATCCTCTGCTTAAATCTTTATGTATGGGCCAGGTCAATCCTAAACCCTTTCATATTTCTTTGCACAGATGAGGTGGTCTCTTCCGGAGCAAAACATCTAAGAAGGGTCAGAGAAATTGGGAACATGCTGTAAGCATTGAGGTCTCGCTTGCACAGATGCAGGTAAATATATGGCAAAGAAAATATCAGAAGCAATTGCTTGCAGAGGCCCACATAAAAAACGCATACCTTTCAAGCTTTAAGAATTCGAAACGTTTTGATGCAGGAGGTATTTGTCTAAAATTGCTGCTTTTGATTCCATTAGTACTATATTTTGTGAATTTTTTTTGAAATGTAAAGCAGCCAGATTGCTTTACATTAAGTGGAAACAATCTTTGATTATTTGCTGATTGATAAGAAGTTACATGCTTTGTATTGAATAGCCGTGTTTCTATTCTTCTATTGAGATATGGCAATGACCATACTTGCTTTTCCTTTGTCAAACATCTTTCTTCTTTATTGATATTTCATATTCTGGGGCAGAAGAAGTCCAAGTGTTGGTGAAGATCATGCAAGAGTGCGTTGTTCCTGGTTTACAGTGATGTGTTCTCATCATCATCTTCCATCTTCGATGATCGTAGTGTTATTAAACAGATTTGTATTCTTGATGGAAAAGATGGTAGCATTATGTTGCAGATTCATTATGGTTAGCATTATCATCTATGGGGTGAATGCATATGCTTTCAAGAGGTTTGTGGACATATTTATAGCCTTCAACGTTATGGGAGTGAGCCTGGAGCTTATGGACATATTCCCTGCCAATTTATGAAGGTGTACATAGAGAGTGGGCTCTTTCTTCTAGGTCAGTACATATTGAACATGGGTAACATCATCATTGTTTCAGTAACATATAATGTTGGAAAATAAAGCAAGGCTGCTCTATTGTATTTTTCTTATTTACTACATGCATTCTTTATAAGGATGCAAACCTTTATTCATGTGTGATTAAAGAAATGCCTTTATTCATGTATGATTGGGGTTGTGGAATTCCTCAAGTTGACATTGCAATGTTATGTAAGCCATCATACTGGATATAGTTCTGTCCTTCATGACAGTCTAGATTTGAGTGCAAAATATCCATTGCAGCACTTACAGATTCAAGCTATTTCTATATTCAATGTTGATCGCTTGAAGTGATTGAGTTCTTCATTCAGAACACATTCAAGGATGTTTTATAGCTTGGAAACAACTGCTTTGTACTCATTCAAATCTACAACATATGCCCTGCTTCGTGCATGGTTGCAAAAGTTCCTCTCCATTTGCAGAATTGTTGTTCAGGAAAATGGATATGCTCTTACATAGATTGTATACAATTATCGCTTTTTCACATTTGGAAAGTTTGAGCCTGTGTTGGAGCATCTCAACTATTCTATAAAACAAGAAGGTCTCTGAAGCAGTGCTTTTGAAGCTGCAGATCCATGAAAATGATGTGATGTAGATTGCAAGAACTGAACCTTGCCATTAATCAGAGAGGTAAGGTTTCATTTATCTCTATGTAAGATAAGTACTATTCTCATTCTGCATTTTCAAGCCTCTCCCATCTGCAGGTTATCATATTGTCGACTTAGAGAGATACTTTTTAGACTCAAAGGAGTTCTTACACTGCACTTGATGGAAACTAAAACTAAATAGGTGTTGCAATAGGTGTTGCTTGCAACATGTATCAAAGTATTATGCTATATGGTAGGTTAATGTGAGGATTAGTCAAACCTGATTAGAGGATGTTACTCCATATAGAAGGCAATAAGAATCACATAAAGAGGATGATAGCAAGAACAAGCCATTTTAACACTATCATCATGCTATAAATAGACAGACCCCTACGATGCATATTTTTACTTCCCTAGAATCAACAATCATATATACAAAAGTTCACCAAGAGCTCTAGATATGGAATGCACAGTTGTCAATAATCTCCTCCTTCACCAACTGCTTTGGATATAAAATGCACATTTTACTTCCTTAGCTTCTTGCTATTGTTAAAACACATTCTATTGCCAACGAACTTAATTCTACAGCCGCAGTTGTATTCCATTAAATGCATACTGATTTGCAACCACGATACCCCATACTAAAACTGACAATATTCAAATCATATCAAAGCTACTACTATTTTTATTACAGACTACAAATATGCCATCTAGCATATCGTAGATGGTAATTCTATCTAGCTTTGTATGGCTCCCTTGGCCTATTCATCTTTGTCATGTAAAAACTTATTCTATTTCATTCCTAGCTCTCTCATGCCTCCTAGCAAGGAACAATGTGAAATCTTCAAGACAACTCTCTGCTTAGGATGTTTTAGGATTTTTGTTTGCAAGTGATGGTCACGAGCCCTATAATCACAATTGATTTAGAAGCATTGTTCAACCAACGTCTAGGGAAACATTTCAATCTAAGGAAACATCCACTATTAACATAATTGATTTTAAATCTTTAATGCCATATACACAAAAACTAATCTCCTGAATTCTATGTGTGCAAAAGATCTACCTTATGCATTACAATTGTTGATATGGCCACCTTTATATTGGATCTAATTTTGTACACTTTTCTTTTTGTGCCAAATTGGTCTATGCTCTTCCAATAAAAGTACACAACATTCTAGACCAATATACTTGGTATATACAACTTCTTATGCTTGGCATTGTTAGGCTTCTGTGTTCAACCACCCCACCCATGAACTTATGGATACTACAAGTAGAGAGAGAGAGAGAGAGAGAGAGGCAACTACCTTCCACTCTACTATTTCCATCAGCTATCTTGATGCCGTCTTAGAAATTACCATTGATGTAATTGGTTACCATATTTTTTGCGTGATGAAAAAGGTAATTTTGAAATGGTGAATTTGAGAAATATTTTTACTAAGGCATTTGATCTGTTGGCATCTAGGTAAATTCAAACAATGGTATGGAAGCTCTAAAGGTGCCAGCTCCAAAGTTGAATGCTGACCATTTGTTTGTTGTAAAGATGGCAATTCCCAAAAGACTAATGTATGAGAAGAACCATTGTTTCTCTTTTTGAAACTTTGTCTTCAATTGATGCTTTTGAGTTTTCCCATGGGTGCTTCTTGCAATCTTAATGTAGCCCATATGTAGTAGAGACGACTACATTATAATGTGTGCAAACAGTCTTCTGAGGAATTTACTTGAATATAGAATGCATGAATTACTGGATACAGCATGCAACATTATTATCTATTTCACAAGCAACTTTAGCAGTGAGTAATGACAGCAAATACACCATACACATTGACTCGCTTGGATACATATTGAATAAACATGGTTTTCTTATTTACTGTATGAATTAGAATCAGACATGGATAAGCCTAACAATTACACTATTCCAAGAAATCAACACAAAACTACATTTGAGTAGACATTGAATAGATATTCTCATTTTATTTACTGCGTGAAGCATTACACCTATATTAGGATGAATTTTTGAAACATACATTATATCCATATTGGATCGACTAGCATAAACGAATAATTCTAGATCCACGTTAGGGTGAATTGGCATTAGACCCATATATTGGGGTATCGTTCATAATATCTTCAATTTCGAAATCAATTGCTCTATCTATCTTAAGAAATCACTTGAATATTAAATATGTCGATACCTCTCATTACGACATACATGATCGCATTTGATAACACCATATAATTTAATCCGGAAGTATAGTGCATTCATCTCTAATCATTATGCTTCTATGGCCTAATCAAATCCATAATGCATAAATTAAAAACAACACACTTAATTCTTATATTAGGGCAACTCAACACAACTACATCTACAACTTTCAAGCAAACATTACTTATAGTTGACATACACGATTTCAAGTATAACTGTTGTTGCCTTCACATTGTAATCCAAAACTTTATAGGTTGTCAAAGCCTACCAATGCCTGACCCTAACATCATTCTGGTAGAGGTATCATATAGTGAAAAACAACACACTAGAAGATGTTCGCAGTCAGCTAAGATTTTTGTACAATAGTTATTTAACTTTCAAATTGTTACTAAAGCCCGGCAACGCCGGGCACCATAACTAGTATAATTTAAGCAGATATCTACCCAAAGGGTCCTGACTATTACATCCCAAGTTATTTAGGATACCAATATTCTCAGTGCATGCCACATGTTCTAGAAAGTACAAAATGCACTCATCACATATAACTAACTAAAAAAAAAAAAAAACTAATTGAGCCTACTACATTTATTCTTCTTCTTGAAAAAGAAAAATTAGAGGTTGCAACAATAGCAAACGCAGTTTCTATTTATGAAATGGCATACCTATTTTGTTGTCTCACTTGTGAATGTCCCTTCCTTATAGTGTACACCTGGCTTCCTCTCGGCCATCATTCTCCATGCTACCCTTCCAACTTTTCTAATCCCCTCCCAAAGCCTGCATTACTGCTAGTTGCTAGTTTTCCTTCAGTTTTCCTTTCCTATACTATCCAGGTAGGGGAGGGTGGCCAGTCAAGGTGTCGTTGTCAGTCGCAGACGTGGATAATTGCCATTGGCTATTGTAGAAAATGGCCACGTAAATGTTTAGGGTTCCCGTTAGGGCTGCGCACATAACGACGAGGGCTCGTAGCAGCACCATAGTAGTGGCGCCTGTAAGCGATCACCAAAGCCATGTTTCATGTACCCGAATCTTTATGATTATTCAACTCCAGCACCATGCACTTCTTGACCAGCATGCTACGGCTTGTGATTTAGGGACAAGTGAAATTACTGAAAATTCTTTATTGTGGTCTCTTCTGTAGCTTAGCCAATGTAGAAAGAAGTTGGTTCCTAATTTTCTTCTGTTAAACCATATCTTTTTGTAGAAATGTATTGGATGAGGACTATAGATCGGGAACTCTGCTGCAAGTATTCATACATCTTGCTTCTTCCTTTAGGAAAACTTAGAACTATAATGAAAGGTTTATTTGCATGCTGCAAAATCACATGTAAAGATAGCGTAAACGTAAAGGTTGTTGTTTTCACTGCATCTATGATATCTTGTGTGTATCTCTGTCGTATATCTTTCTAGGAAATAAGATCTACGAGTTATTTTTTCAGTTGATGACTTGCAAAAGAAATAGAGATTTTTGAATGTGGTCACAACTAAACTGAAGGATGCATAAATTTAAAATTTTATTAAATGGTCAAAATTTTAATTTACAAAGAAGAAAGCCGAAGGCCTAACCATTGAACTTAAAGAAAGGCTATCACATCGGTCATGTCTAGCCAGAACAGGGAGCATATGGAAAGGGGAGAATGCTTAAATTATGCATGCTAGAAACTTCTTTTATGTTATGGCTTTTGGATTAGTCAAACCATCTATCTAAACAGTACATGACTTGGTAACATCTGAGCAGCATTTGCAGGTTTACTTATATTATTACAGTAAGTCCATATCTGATGTGAAAAACGTTACTAAAGAAAGCAATCTATTTGACTGAAAAACTGTTTGAATTTTCTTGTAGTTCATATATTTTGAACAACATGCTAGGACTTGTAGGCACAAGCAAAATTACTAATATTTATTGTGGTGGTCTTTTCTGTAGGTTGGCCAATGTAGAAAGAAGTTGGTTCCTAATTTTCTTATGTTAAACCATATCTTTTGTCTAGAGAAGTATTGAATGAGAACATTCGCACAAAAGAATTACATTGACTGAAATCACACTACAATTTTTGTTAAGGTTATGTTTGAGCTGTGAATGTTACTTGAAACATGGATTTAGATCTTATTGTCACAATAAAATAAGCAATTTTGCATAGCAGCCTTAAGTGGCCTAAGTGGCTTTGCCATCTTTGCATGCAACAAAATTTATAAAATAGGTGGTCTTGTTGGGCATGTTGCCATGTCGCTGCTGCAACACTTTCTCCCTTAAGTGCGCAGCCAAACACCCTCCCCTCGCATCAGATAGTACTATTTCCACTGTTAGGACGCATCAATGGGGTTCTTACTTACTCACGAAATCTGCTAGAGACAGGTATTCAATCCCGAAATTGGATGCAGCATATTTGCATCTTGATAGAGGCAGGCGTTCAAATTCTGACTCATTCCAAAACAGGCATTCAAAGTTGAGCCTCGCGTTTGAAAAATCGAGGCTTCAAGGTAAAATATCGAGGTTTCATGGTCGGGAAACAGAGAGAGCGCGCTAGGTTTCAAGGTTTCAAGAAATTTCAAGGGTTCCTCGTCAAGAGGTCTAATTCTCAGCCCTCTGCCGAGCTAAACAGCTTCTACAAGGTGTTTTTTTAATCCTTTTGCTTCCAGCCGAGAGTGCGTAAAAGTTCTGTTTAATCAAAATAGTCTTTCAATCATTAACAGAGGACCCCATTTCAATTCTGTGTTAGTCAAAGTTTTCTTAGCTCAATATTCTGACTTATAACTTGAGACAGGAAGTCAGATTGGGATAATGGTCTCCCTAGTTTTCAGAGTGGGCTCGCACACTGTCTTTCATGGAAAAAAGCCATTACTTTTTAAATAAGACATGATTCTTTCCAAGCGTACAAATCCTTTTCACAACCACAAACTTATATATTACACACTTACATATAATACATCTCGCCATGAATGGCCTCTCCAAAAAAGAATACCAAACTTTTGGAAAACTTGTTTCAGGGTAAATTATACAGTTTATTTACTTGGTCTCTTTGCCTTTCGTTAAAACTCCTAACATCAGAGTCCCAATGCTGGAAAGATTTCCGGAACTTATCAGCAGATGCAACCTTTTGTGCCATAGCAATATCTTTCCTCGTTATGATCCCGATCACTCTACATTTTTTTAAGCAATGGGTTAATACTCATTTATTTTCTCAATCCTTTAGATAATAGCCATGAATTTTCACCTGTTGTGTGAGTCCGTTACACATAAATGGCGTAGTCCCAAAGTTCGGAATATAATATATACCCTTTGTGCTGAGCATTCACGCCGAACCTATACAAGAAATTATGGCATACAATATTTCATATCAGATGAATGAAAACCATAACTCTAGATGCATAAAGGGAAGTGGGATTGACACTCTTACTGTCAATGGGGCTCGATTCATAAATGGCCGCAAATCCAATGCCAACATTTTCTTGTTTTGTCTAATGTCATTTTCTTTACTTGATTCCAAAATCTCACCAAGTCCTAATTCCTCCACAACTTCTGGTCTTGATGATAAATATCTTCGATGAGGATAATGATAATGATGATACACTCGCATAGCATGCTCAAGCACTTGCAATTCTTTTGGTATTTGCTTTTCATACAAGGAATACTGATGTGGTCTAGCAGGATATGGTGATATGGAATCCACTTCCACAAATGCATGTTGCTCAAGTAGCAGAAGAAGCTGATGTCGAAGAATAAGACCAACAAACTTTCCGGTTTTATCGGGGGAGTTGAAGCTAGACTTCCTTAGCACGGGAAATCCATTGTGCCTACTGGTTTTCAGTAGTTCAACAACTTCTCTGAAAGGAGCAATCTATGAAAGGAGGAACAAGAAAATAGTGAAAAGATGCCAAAGAACATTAGCTGAAAATTTTTACTCTAAACAACCTCATTCAAGCAGAGGACATTAGATGACATAATATCAGCGGCAGTTAATGCTGCAATTTCATGTGGCGGTTCACTATGGAGAAAACATACGCCTCCTGCACGTAGCATTATATAAAATAACTCAAATCTAGTCAAATTGACAACACTTGGAAGAACTTGAAACATGACTTGCCTATTCGTTCTAAATCGGCTTCATATGCACCGCTGTGATGTATATGATGTGCAACCCAATTAGAGACAACTATAGCTGTGATAATTGGCAAAATAAAGTCAATTCCACCAGTCCCTTCGACCATTATGACAACCTGAAATCAAACTTTAGCATAAAGGGGAAAGCACTTGAAGAACATAATCTGCTACTTCAAAAACAGTCCTATGGTTTAATAAGACTAATTTAATTAGTTAACTGTAACTTACAAGGGAAATTGAAGCACGGAAAAGACCACCAAGCATTGCTGTCGATCCCACGAGTGCATGAAGCCCTGGTTGTACATTACCTCTGGAAAGGGCAGTATAAGGACATCGCACATACAATATTTTGTAATGCTATATAATGTTTACCCTGGAAATATTTGCTCCAATATTTGCCCCACGAATAATCCAAATGATGCCCCAAGCTATTTATTATACACCAAAAATTATCTGAGAAAGCCAGCAATGCAGATAAGAAACTGTAATGTCATTACTCACCAACATTGAAGGCATGAATATTCCTCCTGGTGTAGCAACCCCATATGCCAAAACGAACATTACGAAGACTGAAACAGCATGTATACCTAAGCTCCTTGTTGTAAATTCAATGGGACTGCCGGATCCTCTTTGATAGAATTGTTGCATGCTCTGTAAAATGCTTGCACTGTAAGTTATGAGGAAGTGAAGTAAAAGCACAAACAGAATACCTGCCGAGGAAGTGAGAAAAACAATGTGGCCAAGTCGTTATAGTATAGAATTCCACTCTCTGTCTCTTTCTTTGGGCAATTGTATCTAAACCAGTAGCCTTCATTAAATGACCTAAACAAGGGAATAATCAAATCAAAAACTACCCTGAAAAAGATACTTAATATGGAAAATATGAGAGGCTTATCCTACCCTGCAGGAACATTTTGGGGCACCTGTAAGCATTTGCCAAATATAAGTGGCAAGCCAAACATGAAAATAATAGAGATTAAGGTGATAGTGCATGCCTCCAACACCCTGTTCCACGTCAAAACTTGTAATCAATTAATAATATACACATAGAAATAAACGTTGAAAAGTACCTTGCCAATTTGCGACTTGATGGCGGCCTTAGCTGGTCAATCCACCCATGGGCGATATTCACAATGGCTCCAAGGATGCCCGCACAGGCACTAGTGATGACAAAAAAAGGCAGATCCCGAATTATAAATTCTGGCTGTAAGGACAATAGAACATGCTCATGCTCAGTATACCCTAAATTGGCATCCGTGGATCATTCAAACTTGTCACATGTCAATGTCACCTGAAGTCCATGAAACGACATGCTCCCTGGTAAAGATGCTGAATACTCCCTGCAAGGAAAATTTTGGCACTCTGAAAATCTTGCCCATGAAATTGGAGCGCAAATAATGGCTTTCATTCTAGTGATCATATTGATGGAATTGAAGGACATAGAACTACTTAATATGCCAACCACATTGATGATCTGTCATTAGCAATGATCCTTTGCAGCAAAATCTGAAATATTCTATGACGAACCGCAATATTTGAATGACAGATAGATTGCTTCTAAGGAAGCTTCCTTCTAAAAACTTTCAAGTCATGTACATGCCCCTTATATGCCCATAATCTCTTTAGTTGGAAGCTTTTGATATAATCAGCATCACATGTAATCCTAGGCCATCTCATGTGCCAACATATATTATAAGTAAAGTTCACGTAAAATCTTGCAACCTCTGTAAGGTACTAGTTATTACTTGCTTACTTGTTCCATCATGACAAAAGGCAAGACGGAGCATGATCTAGATGCAACTATGCAAGATTAGAACATTCGGCTGCCAACTATATCAATGAGATCCTAAGCCATATTCGCAAAAGAATGGATTTGGAGTTTCTATCAGTCTACAATGTTCCTGCACATATTTGCCTATAGCTTAGTTGACAGAAATTGATACTTATTTGCGCATACCATTCGTTGATCAAGGCTAGAATCATAGTTGCACATGTACAACAGATCAAAGACCGCCACATAACCTGCAATAGATTTGAGAAGTCATTAGAAGTCTTATAGACTGCATCACAAGTAATCTGTACCTTTCGCGACCAAAAGCTTGATGCTTCCTCCAAGGAGTAAAGCACACCCCCTATAGGAGCTCCAAATGCTGCTGCCAACCTGCAAAATTAGGAGTGAGTGAAAATTAAAAAGCATGGTATTCCAAGTAAGGAACATTAATTACCCTGCGGCACAACCAGCTGAAATAAACTCTCTTCTGTCTTTATCATTATGGAAGTCCTGCGAAAAAGACTAGTTAATATAGTTCTCGCTTTCCTAAGGCTTAAAAAAAATACTTCATGGGTTTTTCACTGCAATAAATGAATTGTACAAGAAAAAATACGAAGAGATTCAATCTGAAAATATTTTGCTTACAAAAGGTAAAGCGTTAAGTTGAAGGCATGCTCTTGACTCAAGAGCACGGGGTTTCTTTTGTAGTGGAACACTTCCATGCATCCACGTTAATGTTGAGGCAAGGGCAGCCCCAATATGTACCATTGGACCCTCTTGACCAAGCTGTCATAAAAATCAATGCCTTATATCTCTACACGTAAACTGTGAACACAAGTGAAGAATGATATACCATCAATCCAGAAGAAATGCTACATATAGTCCCAATAATCTGCAGCAACAATATAGTTCACTACTTTGTTAGAACCAAAAACTCAGCACATTGAAGCATCCTTCAGAAGGTTACCTTTGTAACAAGAGTGCTAAATCGGAAAAAGTCTGGAATATCGTTTCCATTTAAATATGCCATGACAAGTGTAACCTAATAAAAATCAACACATAAAACATGGCTTTACTAAAGGGAGGAAAAAAAAACAGGTGGGAAAACATCGCAAAATCACATACCCCACCACCAGCAGCTGCTGGAGCCCAAAAAAGTACCAAGCAGCTTGATATTGTCACCAGAAAAATACTGAGAGCAGTAAACACAATGAAAGAAATAAAGGTACTATGTGACATCAATTTCTGCGAAAATTGTTTCTGCACAGAAAGAATAGAAGCAATTAAAAGAACTCAGGTTAAAAAAACATGAAACAAGGAAACCATATGCCTTGAAACATGTTAAATTGCTTAGAAATATAAAAGTTTATACAAACAATAACAAAAAAATTTCCATGTAGTTGTTTAAGTTAGGATCTTAAATGGTAAAGCGACTCACGAGAAAACAAAGACAGACTAAAAATAAATGATATTGAAATATTTCCACTTATTTTGCTAGATAATTATGCATGAACTATGAGTGGAAGATAAAATTATTTGCATGAAGATGTTTAATTATTAGTAAACAAGTGCATCAAGTTAATCTTCAGCTAAGAAGTCATAAGAGAAAAATACAACGTACTGCTAAAGAATATCTGTAGGACAACTGGGAGCAAATACCTTGTGAGTAACAATGTACTCTTGTGAAGACTCAATTACATAGGCCACAAGTCCTGCATATCAAGAAGATTAATCAGCTACTAAGTGTTGATTGCTATCAGGCTGCCCTTTGCCAATGGTGAGACACTTAATAACCAATATCCTAGCAATAATGTAAACAAGGCAGGCACAAATTCTTACCAACAAGGATTCCAAGAAGAATGGTAACGGTCCACTTTGCAAGTGTCACGCCAGTGTACCTACACAAGTACTCAGACCAAGAACAGGTTTCTTAGATGAATAAAAGGAGGTCGCTCATGTAGGTCCTTCTATGCAACTTATCAAACTATGTAAAAAAGATTGCAAAACGTTGTGTCAACGCCATGAATATCAAGCTCAGACAACGGAGTTCGATATGTTTCATTAGACACAGTTGAATTTAGTGCTCTACATGGGGGGGATATTTATTAAGACTGTTCCTAGTTAACAATTGTAATCCCAAAAATATATCCAGGCATGGAGTCAAGAGTATTACCCATAAACGTGCCGCCTGCTCTTTGCCTTGGTAGTTTTGTATTGTACTAGACTAAAAATAGGATCATAGTCTAGGCTTTCAACTCCCATTTCTTTGCTATGCAGCTCCAACGTACTGACTTTCGGTGTAAGAACTGATTGATTTTCCAGATCCATTCTTTCGCCATCAATATTTGCCATTTCCTCCAAAATCCGATCAGAATCCTCATGCTCTAACAAAGGAACCTCAATTTCAGACTCTTTGTTAGAATGCTCCAACAAAGGGACCTCCATATCATGGTCAGAATCTGCCATCTTCAGATTTCCTTTCAGTTCAAAACAGCAATTCTGAATCAAGACAGCGCGCACATCTCTTCATAATGCCTGTAAGCTCGTGGGCGCGAGTCTGTTCAGAGCCCAGCTGGAACAAATGGGTTTATATACATAGTTTTGTTGGTTCAAAAAACTCGTGTTTTTAGACTTTGTTATTAAGACGTGAATGCATTGAATGGGCGTCTACTTTGCAGGTATACAAACGTGAGCTTTCCAGCTCGAGAATCAGAACCTTGAGTCGGCCCCCCAGGCACGAAGTATGATAAGTGTGCATGAACGTTTGACAGTATTTGAAGAATTCGTAATACTCACGAATTATTACCTATTTTTATTTATGGAAATGCAAATACGGTCTAGGGGAGGGTGCCTACGAAGTACCCACGATGGGTTTAATCTTTTTAACCCCCCAATTTTGATATAGTTTAAATGAAATTTAAAGAATTTAGATTTCAACTTTAGTACTATTAACATTTTTAGGTTGTATAGCTATTTTGACCTGAATAGACCACCAAATGCCCTTCAATGAGCCACCAAACTGCTCACACTTGACATTCATTGGCCCACACCCAATAGACCATACATCTTGTCCAAATTATAATAGTCGGGCTATTAAAGGGCAAAAGTATGCAATGAAGGGACAAAATGTGAGTGTTCAAAAGCAAAAAGTGGGCCATTAAAAGGATGTGGGCGGAAGAATGGTACCCCCCGCCAAATTGAAGATGCGCAAACTTTTTTCATTTCATTTCTTTGTTTTGAAAGGACATCAGACATTACTAATAACACTCCACGATAATACATAATACAATACAGAGACATGAATAGAAAACCCAGTGGATAATTTGATCCAGCTAGCAGGGCCACCAGTCCAAGCATGTGACAATACAATGCAAGCTAAACCACTTTCTTCTCCTACAAAGAGAAGAATAATATATAATCATACCATTGGAGCCGAAACATCCACAGAGTGAACTAGAGCATGTTGAGGTGTTGAGCTATTGTTGCAACGTGCAAGCTTCTTCTGACGCGTAATAGACCATCTTACAATGATTCTTTCTTGTGAGCAGTGTCCTGAAGACGAGAGTGTTGATCCTCATTAAGAAGGTCTAGTGATATAAATTGAGACAAAGATGCACTAGAAGATGGTGATGGTGCAAAAGCAGCTTGAGAAGAAGGCACAAGAGCTGGTGATACTAGCGGATTTAACTAGTGTCGAGGCAGATGAGGAAGAAGATGACACAACATGGCATTCAACCGAAGTAGATGATATGTGACATGGAATAGGAGCAATTAGGAAGGCAGAGACAAAAGTCTGCCTTGATTTGTAAGTAGCGAAAGCCTCAACATTGGTAACTCTCTTGGCAAGCTCAATTCCATTAAGCATACCTAATTTATACTTGAAAAAAAATGGGCCACTTTTGACCAAATATATTAGTATGCCAATTACTGACTTTTAGGCATGCTTGTTTTATCTTATGTTAACGTTGCCTGATTTTGTGACAAAAGTTTGTCTGAAATCTTTTTGGGGCAAATTTTACACTATCTTTGATTGATCGTCCTTAGTCCTAGTCCTTTCAGCTTCTAATCATCTCATTGTTGAGGCATATGTCATGATTCAAGCAATGCTTCCCAAATCCATTGTGTCTATTGCAGGTTGCCCTTGAAATTACCTTTTCTTGATTTTATTCTTTTCTTTTGGTCATGATGTCATCCCCAGTATGATCATCACTAGTAAAGAAGTAGATGATCCGCAAGAGATCAGGCTTTAGGCCTTCCTTGCTGTTGATATATCTATTGTTAGTGACACTACTAGGGAACTACATCTAAGAACCATGACATGGCTTTTGTAACTGCCAATGAAGAAACGTGGGTGGGCTAGTGGTCAAACCCTAGTCATTGATGAGACTTGGTCAGTTGATCATTGATGTCGTGACATCGAGAAAACATCGATCGCCGATGCGGTATCCATGTCAGACATCACGCCGCAACCTGAAGATGGCACACATGGTAGTCTAGCATGGAGAAAACATCCTTGAACAACGTCTCAGCGTGGGTAATCAACATTTATATTAATGCATGACATCGATGACCTATATTGTGCATTGGTATAGACATCAGTGATCGACATCTACATGGAATTTCTCAACACGGGTAATCAACATCCATACTAATGCATAACTCAAGATGCTTGCCCTCAAGGATGTGTAATACACCAATGTTGCCACAAGGAATTGAACCTTGTCTCTGATACCAAATGTTACGCACTAGCACTCTAGTGATAACCAATTCACTGTGGTTTAAAGTGAAGCACAATATGCATATCGTATAGGGACCCAATAGCTCAGATGCTTGAAGGCATCCATCATATGAATATGCACCAAAACAAAAGGAAAAGATGGAAGAAGAAGAATATAAATCCTAAACCCTATACATGCATCAACATGCTCAAAAATAAAAAATAAAAATGGAGGTTTGATGTGCTCTATGGGGTGTAGGATAAAACCTTGAAAAGATTGGGGCCCATTGAATAACAATTTCTAAGAACCTATCTAAGAACCTTGTTTGTGGGATATGCCCCCACACAATGGGATATCTGTGTAGCGATTTGGTGAAATACTATAATGTTTGAACCAAATCTATTTATTGATGTTAATTACATACATATATCGTACAGTTAAGGCAGGAGAAAAAGGGGGCTCTCATTGCCCCGTGAATTAGATTGAAAGTATAACAAGTAATGGTTTGTGTTTTGAAAAAAAAAATAGCAAAAATTATCCTAGTCGAACCTACGTTCATATGATTATGATGTTGAATGCCAATACATAATGCTTTGAGAATGCGCACATGAGCTAGAAATTACATGCTTGAGAGAATCATTGCATGTCTTTTGCTTGTCATATCCTCTTGTGTTGCCTCATCTAGACCGTGTATCACTACATTGAAACATCTATGCCTCTGTTACTATTGCCCCTTAAGCGCTTGTCCAATATTTTGTGTTGGACATCTATTTGATGTATTGTCATGACTAAGACTCGTAGGAGTAGCATGGCTGGGAGGAGCTCCTTCTTCTATCTATTTTTCCCTATTGTTAGATAAATTGTGCTTCTAATGTGCTAACTATCAGCTCTTTGTGCAGATTGAAATGAGACTTTTTCCCTCTGTTGTAATTGCTTTACCAAGCCCATGTATTTTTTTAACCAAGTCTATCAATTGTCGTGTAATATTAGCTGGCAAATTGGTCTTAGAAGGCCATTTTTTTTACTTTCAAATCCTATCCAGAAGGATTCCAACTGCTTTATATTTTTTGAGATGCAAAACAAGCTATCTCGTTGATTTTTCTAACTGCCTCTTACGTTGTTCAGACCAATAAATAGGTTCCCAGATTTTATTGGTTTATTGCATTTTCATCCAGTTTGCAATCAATTTGCACGGGTTTGCAGCCAGTTTAAGCTTATTCAAAGTTGTCCAAGCAAATTCAAGGCTTTGTAAATGTTCGTAGTTTATTACAGATCAATTTTCGTGAGCAAACTTGCATTTAAGATTTAAAACTGCGTGTTGTTCATTCTTCATTTATGTTTTATTGGGCAAAAAATGCTAGTTTCTCATTTTCATTCACTTCCATTTTTATTCTTTTATCTCGATACCGAAGTAATGTTGATATAGGCTGATTGTTTTAATATGTGGATACAAAGGGAAGAACATCCGATACAAGAGAGCATCTATGCAACACTCTAGACCAAGTGCTAACTAGCCACACTAAGAGACACTCAAGTTCGACATCCAGAAAGTGGAACAGATAAACTAAACCATATAAAGGAGGGAAGAGGGCGAGAGAACCAACACACAGGTGAGGGTTACAGCACATCAATTCTGATACACCAATCCTCAAATAGGTCCATCCAACCCTAAGAAAGCCAAAAAATACGTACAAGACTAGAACAGACTTTCAGGATGCTAGATGGGTGTTGTTTTAATCATATCTTTACCACATCGAACCATAAACATCCCATAGATTCCACCAGTATATGGGATCAGAGGAAGTGGGACCTGCTATCAAAAGTCGGAAGGGCAAGAAGGAGAAGGTGATATACATGTGCTTCAAAATAAACATAATCTTTGGAATAGCTTGAATGAATTTATTTGGGTTCGATTCTCAAAAGGCTTTTAAAAAGATAAGAATAGAATAGAATAGATTTTTAGCGTCCACAGAGACCAATTGGCCTATGGGACCCAAACAAAAAAGAGAGCAACAAGCGTATTACTGACAGGATTAACAAACCCCCGCCTCGAAGGGTTTTCGAGGGAAAAACCTTAGCAGTAATAAGTATGCTGGCACACTGTACAATTGTGTAGGACAGTTCAATACCATCCCGTAGGACACAAATGAGTTCGTGCATCCATAACCTCCTGGAGGTATGACCCCAACAAACCCACTGACGCCGTAGTCAACAACTGATGCAACGGCTGGCCAGGCACTAGTAATCGAACATATCGCTCTCGGATATGGGCAAATGCTGGGCAGACCTGGAGGGCATGAGATTCGTCCTCAATGGCGCCCTGGTGGCAACACTGGCAAAGCCTTTGCTCTCGTGCTTCCCGAGCCCAACGCCCTGTTTCAATGCGGAGGCGATGTGCACCCGTGCGAATGGAAGCTATAAGTCTGCGCTTCTTCATGGGCAGCTGGGTGTACAAGTACTGGTGTGGGCCTCTTGTGAGCCTAGGATTGACTTGCTGCTGATAGTGTGACAGCTTAACGTGCATCAGAGCATCTGCATCCCAGAGCTTGCGAAAGAAAGTAGCATCTAGGTACAGCTGAAGTGCTTTGCGATCTTTCTTTTGAAGAATTTTAAACACAATGATTCTAGTAGATAATCTATTCAAAGATAAAATTGAATAGAAAACAAGCAAGAACTCTAGCAATTTTCTTACTTTAGTTTGTCTTCAACAACTTCACAATAGCTCTTCAAATATAAAGCAATGGTTTATCAAACCTTATATTTGCTACAGTAAAATTACTGTAGCGTTGGTATTGACCAAGCTACTGTAGCTTGGTTGACCTGCATCCGACAGCCCAAGCTTTAGATCGAATCACCCATCCGACACCTGCATTCCACTGTAACATCACGCATAACAAATTTAATACATCTTCCTTTTGTTATAGCCCAGGATCCGGCCGCCTAGGCGCACCGATCGAGCTAGGCTTATCCGCTGATACCCAAAGGGGAAAGTTTGAATCAGTTTTCCCCCTTCGATCCATATTAGGTGTCATAACAATATAAAATATGCTCATTCGTTAACCTTATGGTTCAATGGTTCAAAACCCCTTTCGATTTAAGCAATCATCACTTGCATAGGTTAAGCAAACTCCAACCTTAAAATGATGTCTTTCAACCTTAGCTGAAACACCAATTATAACATGAATTATTCTAACATTCCCCCTTCATGTTATAATCCAGACATCTGATCAAACACTTCAGCTCTGTAAATCTTTTCTCTGGCAGTGCCTTGGTGAGCAGATCTGCTAACTGTTTCAAAGTGTTTACATATGTTAATCTTACTATGTTTTTCCCAACTATTTCTCTGATAAAATGCAGCTCCAAATCGATGTGTTTTGATCTCTCATGAAACACAGGATCCTTTCTCATTGCTATGCAACTTGTATTGTCACAGTATAACTCTGTTGCTTTGTCCTGATTGTGACCAAGTTCTATCAAGAGTCTTCTTTCCCATATAATTTCTTTTGTGGCCAACACTGCTGAGGCATATTCAGCCTCAGCACTAGACATTGCAGTTGCATTCTGCTTTTTACACTTCCAACTAACTGGACCTCCCCCTAAAAATGTTAGATAGCCTGAGGTAGATTTCCTACTATCTAAATCTCCTCCCCAGTCAGCATCACAGTATGCTACTAATTTCAGATTTTCAGAACAGTAACTAATGCCATGGTTCATGGTCCCCTTCAAATATCTTAAGACTCGTTTTGCAGCTACCCAGTGCTCCCTCCCTGGATCATTGTAGCTATATCAGGCCTAGTGCAGTTAGCTACATAGGCTAGGCAACCAACCAATGACATATATGGTACACTGATCATTTCTTCTCGTTCTGCATCAGTCTTGGGACTCATTTTTGCAGATATCTTACATCCTGGGACTATAGGAGTTCTGCAAATGTTACAATCATTCATTTTGAACTTAGTAAGTATTCCTTCAATCTGTCCCTTCTGTGTCAAATTTAATGTCTTATTAGCTCTGTCTCTATGTACCTCAATTCCCAGGAATTTCTTCAGCTCACCAAGATCAGACATCTTAAACTTGCTTCTCAAAATGTTCTTACAATGATCCAGAATCTTTATGCCATTTGATACCATTATGTTATCATCTACATAAAGTGCTATTATGCACCACTCAGCTCCTCTATGAAATTTATACAGATTTCCATCATTCTGCAATTTAGCAAAGCCCTATTCTTTGAGGAAAGAATCAATGCACTTGTACCACTCTCTTGGCGACTGTTTAAGACCATAAACAGCCTTATTAAGTTTCCATACTTTCCCTGCTTTTTCTTCAAAACCTGGTGGTAATCTCATGTAAATTTCCTCTTCTAACCTTGCATTTAGAAACGTTGTATTTACGTCCATATGGTGAACTTCTAAATCTGCTGCATTAGCGATTGATAACAACATCCTTATGCTATTCATTTTAACAAGTGGAGAAAAAGTCTCCTCATAGTCCTGTCCATACTTCTTGGTAAAACCCTGAGCTACCAAACGTGCTTTGAACTTAGGAGTTACTCCATCTGCTTCTGTTTTAATCTTGAAAATCCACTTGTTACCAATAATATTTTTCCCACTTGGCATATCCACCAGTTCATAGGTATTCGTTCTACTAAAAGATTGCATTTTAGCTTGCATAGCCTTCAGCCATTCTTTACAGTCAGGAGAGTTCATTGCTTCATCATAAGACTTAGGTACTGAGATATCCAAATGCATTAAAATTTCAAAGAGACTAAGTACTTCACCTTCATTTTCTCTAAGTCTTTTGCTCCTGCCCATGTTGTCTCGTCCTAATGATTCTAAACTGGCTGCACCCTCTCGAAGTATTTCTGCCTCAGTCCTTCGTCTTCTTTTCAGCATTTCTCCTTGATTTACTTCTGGTTGCTCAGGTGCAATTTCAGGTTCCATACTTTCAGCCTGCACACTTTGAGTATCAGCATCATTAGATTCAGTTAACAAATGTTTAACATTTATTTCATCATCATCATCATCGTTCACTGTACTACTAGGTTCAGTTTGTGCAATCTCAACATTTTCTTTTCTTTCCTCTTTGCTATCAGCAGTAAGATCTTGGCTGTTAATCTTGGGCAGCACTTTATAAAACTGTTCTTCATCAAACAACACATCTCTGCTTATTACAATCTTCCTTTTACTTGGATCATACAATCTATATGCTTTAGATTGTTGATCATATCCCACCAAGTAAGTTATATAAGCCTTGTCATCCAGTTTCTTTCTCAGTTCATCAGGTACATGTATGGACAAATGCCAAGCAGCATAGGCCTTAAGCCTTTCATATTTAGGTAACTTTTCTGACCACAATACTTCAGGGATTTCCCCTGTAATGCTTATAGATGGCAATGAATTCTGAACATACACTGCAGTCTTCACAGCCTCTTCCCAAAGGAAATTAGGCAAGCCAGAATATTTGAGCATATATACTTCTAACAGCATTAAGAATTGTCCCATTCTTTCTTTCAGCAACTCCATTTTGCTGAGGGGAAAATCTACAAGTCAGCTGCCTCTTAATGCCATGTTTGTTACAATAAAGCTTAAATTCATTTGACATGAACTCACCTCCTCTATCTGAACGTAAACACTTGATTTTCCTTCTAGTTTCCAGCTGAACTTCATTTGCAAAGTTTTTGAAAGCTTCGAGTGCTAAATCCTTTGTTCTCAAACAATAAACTTTAGTGAACCTGCTATAGTCATCAATGAATGTCATGAAATATCTTTTTCCTGACAAACTAATTACATTTAAGGGTCCACATAAGTCTGTATGGACCAGATCCAGCTTGTGCTTTGCTCTTTTTAATGATTTTTTAAATGGGAGTTTTGCATGCTTTCCCAAGATACATCCAACACATTTAAAATTCCTGTCAGTTTCTGCAGTGCCCTTTATCAATCCCTTCTTAATCATAAGCTTCACTGTGTTAGAATTCACATGACACATCCTTTCATGCCAAGTTTTGACATTTGGGCATGTTATCACATTTATTTCAGGAGCTACACAATGATCAACATTTAAACCAAATAGATTGCCAACCCTTTTGCCAATGAACTTTAATTTATTGCTGAAAAACACTTTACAATGTAATCTCTCAAACAAAACCTTATACCCAAGGTCTACAAGCTGACACATAGAAATCAAGTTTCTAACTAAGCCTGGCACACATAGCACATTTTCCAGTTTGACTGCTTTCCCATCAAGGTCGAATAATTCCAGCATCCCAGAGTCCTTGACTTCTTGTAAATCTCCATTGCCTAATTGTACGTGTGCTCCATGTAATTTTTTGCAATTCTTGAGTGAATGAGAAGACGAGGTCACTGTCCTCTCAGCTCCTGAATCTATAATCATCATGTTATGATTGGTTTTGCCATGCATTAAATGATATAACTCAGTACTTCTTACCTCTTCATCTTCATTATGTTCGTCCTCATCTCCACGAGCTTCCTGTGCAAGATTTAAAGATGGATTATCCTTAGTACCTTCTTTGCCTTTATATGTACCTGTTACTTTGGTTATTCTGCCCCTGCCCTTTCCTTTGAAACCTTGCCCTCTTGGGCTTGAGCAATTTGAAGCAAAATGCCCCTTACCTTCACAATTATAGCAGACTACCTCTCTCCCTGCTTTCTTATGACAGTCCGCTTTCAAATGACCATATTTGTTACAATTGTAACATGGACCAATTCTCTCCTTGTTTGCAACATCATTTTTCTTTTTTGTTCTGAATTTTCCAGCATACAACACCTCTGTGGCTTCTTCTTCCTCTTGACCCATTTGTTTCTGTTCAAACTCAGTCCTTATTATTTGAATGGCATGTTCCTTTGACCTAGCAATGTTTCTCAAAAGTGTGGCCAGATAAGCATTATGAGAGACTGCCCTTGACAAAGCTAAAAGCTGATACTGTTCATTTAGAATTACCCCTGCTCCTTCTAAATCAGCAATGATTGAATCAAATTTTTCAAGAAACTCGGTAATATTTTCTTTATCATGAAGTTTCAATTTTCTTAGTTGCTTTTCCAGCACATCTATCTGGGAAGAGGTTTTGGCTTCATAGTTCTTAATCATGTATAACCACATTTCCCTGGGGCTTAACCCTCTGAGCTTAAGTTTAATAGCAGGCCCAACCTTACAACTAATAATTGCTTGAGCCTCTTTAATTTTGAGTTCATCATCTACCTGAATGCTTGCAGAGGTTGCAGAGTCCTTTCCTCCACTTGCTTCAGCATCTCCACCAACCGTGGAACCATCTCTGCTTGAACTGGAACTAGCTCCTGCAACATTTGCAGATCCTGCACTAGCATTAGCAGCAGATCGCCTACCTGCATTTGAATCAACCAAATGCCATAACTTCTCAAATTCCAGAACCTCCTGGATGCTTTGTTTCCAAACTTGGAAACCACTTTCTCCTTTGAAGACCTCAATGGCATTAAGCAAGTTAGCCCCAAATCTACTAGACATGATTATCTCTTCTTGAATCTCTGGCTATGATACCAATGAAGAATTTTAAACACAATGATTCTAGTAGATAATCTATTCAAAGATAAAATTGAATAGAAAACAAGCAAGAACTCTAGCAATTTTCTTACTTTAGTTTGTCTTCAACAACTTCACAATAGCTCTTCAAATATAAAGCAATGGTTTATCAAACCTTATATTTGCTACAGTAAAGTTACTGTAGCATTGGTATTGACCAAGCTACTGTAGCTTGGTTGACCTGCATCCGACAGCCCAAGCTTTAGATCGAATCACCCATCCGACACCTGCATTCCACTGTAACATCACGCATAACAAATTTAATACATCTTCCTTTTGTTATAGCCCAGGATCCGGCCGCCTAGGCGCACCGATCGAGCTAGGCTTATCCGCTGATACCCAAAGGGAAAGTTTGAATCCATTTTCCCCCCTTCGATCCATATTAGGTGTCATAACAATATAAAATATGCTCCTTCATTAACCTTATGGTTCAATGGTTCAAAACCCCTTTCGATTTAAGCAATCATCACTTGCATAGGTTAAGCAAACTCCAACCTTAAAATGATGTCTTCAATCTTAGCTGAAACACCAATTATAACATGAATTATTCTAACATCTTTGTCCCGACACGGGCGGCTTGCTCGGTTTTGCACCCCAAAATGAGAACCACTGAGCTTGCTTGTCTTTCCAGCAGGATTTCAGGCATTGGGGACCCATCACCGTGGCCAAAGCAAGGTGGGGCAAGCGTGTATCCGCCATAGCGACCACCTTTTGGAAGAAAACAATATGGCGTTCCAATGCAGCCCATTGAAGGGGTAGAAAGTCTGTCTCCTGGAGTAGGATCTGGTATGGAACTGTGGACTTCACCCCCAGGACCCGTGCCAAGAAGGCCTTCTGCACTTGCTCGAGGTCATTCCAGGTGTTGAGGGATATCACCGGACCCCACACTTCTGCCCCCATACAAAAGGACCGGCTCGACCAAGGCCCAAACAAGTGTGGATCGGTGGCCCCGAGGCATACAACTCGCTTTGTGGTCTGTTGTTCTCGCATGGCATATAGTGCTTTCCAACCCGCCGACCCACAACCCGATGGCGGTATCCCAATGGGTGGTAGTTGAGAACTTCGATCCCCAAGTACTTGTAGGTCGGAGCCACCTCTATCTCTTTGTCCCCAGTAAGTGAATGAGGGAAGCCTTGGGCGACGGGATGATGCAACTAGCGGCACCCTAGTTTTGGCCAAGTTAACTTCGCATGCCGCTGAATTGGCAAAAGTGTCAAAGCATCCGGATGGCGTTACACGCCCCTCGAGTATAAACGAGAGGTTGACATCGTCGGCATATATGAGTTGCCGGTTGTGTGATGCATGAGATGTGTGCCCGCACCTCCATGCTCGTCGAGCCAATCTTCCGATTGATCAATGTATAAGCCAAAGAGTGTGGGGAGAGGGGCAACCCCCCGCACTCCAATGCTACTAATTACCGGGCCGTCGCGACAATGTGATACGGCCCGAGCATGCCTCATATAGCCTATATCTTGCGATACGCAAGTCAAGGGGTCCCGGTACCGCCGCATCTGTCCCATAGCTTGTCGCGGGGCCGCGTGTCAAAAGCTTTTGCAAAATCCACGAAACAACGAAGACACAGTTAGCGGGCAATTTCACGTTATCCTCAATCAATGTGCGCAGAGTGAAGATATGATCAATGGTGGAGTGGCTGGGCCGAAAACCTGCCTGTATAAGAGCGCGCACATCCGTTTCCTCTCCCCATATTGTCAGCCGCTGCTCAAGGATGCCAGCCAACAGTTTTGTAAAGAGAGAGCTCACCATAATTGCTTTGTATATGGGCACAACTCTACTATGGTCCATTGTAGAGGGAAGCCTTCTCACAATGCTTTATTGAACAATGCCGTGAGAGCAGGCACCAGTGGAGGCCCAGCCCACTTCAGAAATTCTGCCTGCATGCCATCTAAATCTGCTGCCTTCCCATTAGCTAGACGTTGTAGGCCCATGATGACATCCCCCTCTGTGATAACCAGAGACATGCCTATCTGTGGAGGTACTGGTGTCCGGCCCCGAGCGGGTCGTAAAGCTGTTGCAAGTACTGTACCCCCGAGCGGGTCGTAAAGCTGTTGCAAGTACTGTACCCATTGCTTCGAGGTGATGTTCCCTGTGGGCTGTGCAGGCTTGCTCAAGACACTTCTCCAGAATGTCCTGGGGTGCCGATCCAGGAGACCAAACATCTGTTGCTGATGCTTTGTGAGGTATCTGGCCTTCTTGTTCTTGAGAAAGGAGCGGTATTGACTGACGGCCTGTGGGCGGGAGGTGGGATCAGTGACTTGCCGGAGTGTGCATTTGAGCTCCCGTCAAACCATCTGTTGCGGGGGAAGGTGGTAGTGCCCGAGGTTCGCCGTGAGCGGCCTCTCCCAAAGCATCTTTCAGCAGCTGTCAGAAGCAGGTGAGTCAGCTGAGCAGATTGCTCTTGAAGTGTGGGGAGTTGCAGCAGTCCCGCCAAATCATGCTCAAGCAGCTAGGCATAGGTCCCTGCACGGTCGTAATCCAGGCGCAGCTGGGGCACCCGGTATGTTGAGGCAGTAGATGCACGGGGAGCCTCCCAATGGAGATGCATGAACAGAGGCCGGTGGTCCGAGTCCACTTCCTCGTCCCGGGTGTCTGTTCCGATGGAAAAATGAGTAACCAGGTGCAGATCCCGTTCCTCAACCAGCAGATAATCCACCACACTGGAGCCGCCCCCTTGGTTCTCCTGTCTACAAGTGCAGCAGCTGGAAGACGGCCATTGTGCCAACCCATTACAAATAACCAGGTCAAAGATACTACCCAGCAACAACAACTAAGGAAGACCAGGCATAAAAACAACTACTACATTTGAAAACAACAACTATCTCAACAACAAAAAAGATCAACTAGTGACGTATACAACAATGTCTAGGTCATGTCTGTGCGACGTTTGGCAATGTGTCCTGGACGTCGTTGGAGACACATCGCGTGCCACGTGTATTAGACATGATCTAGACGTCGCCTACAATGTACACAGATTGACATGTGACCCATACATGGCTTACATGACCCAGACGTCATCCGCGAGTCTGACCTCGCAGACGACGTTAATTGGACATCACATGTGCGTGAATTTAATCAAATAATATTAACAATAGAAATAAAATAAAATAAATCGGGAAAATTAAAAAGTACAAAACGTTGCATGTGACGTGGCATATGAAATAAGAAAAGAATGGATGTATTTTATTGATAAGTAAACTATAATACTTTTTAAAGCCATTGAAAATATTTATGATCGAATGGTTCCAGATATTATGGCAGAGTTACCCGTGCGGTCCGCAGAGAATTTGGGATTAGGTAATCAAAGACTTGAGACGATAATCTTTTGCTATTTTGGATCTAAGGTCATTGTATTATTTATATCATAATCTTAGACTTAAAAGATTAGACAAGTCATGGTATTTTATTGTCTCACCTCCTTGTTTTGGAGATCTCATGTACTCTCCAAAAGCGTTTTCTTGTCTTGACTTATTTTCTTCTATTTCCTTCTTTTGTTCATTTGTTTCCTGGCTTCTTGTTGTTTCTAAATCTCACATGGCACTCATTGTTGAGGACTTGCTTGTTTCACATCAAGATCCTCAGTGAGGATCTTTGTGCAGGCTCTCCCGAATATGGTCCCTAAACACTGACACCGATTATCGGGCTTTAGTTCTTTTTTTTCTAGGACGTATTTTTAGACTTTTACTCAAGAAGAGCTTCTCAGTCAAAGTGTCACTCGCTTGGCCAGAAAGCAATGTCGGGATGCTATTCATGACTCCTATTATGGAGATTATGATACTGAAGGTGATCGTTCACGTTCACGCGCTCATTCGACACCCACCACACCTCGGGTTTCTTGTCATCCAGGATCCCCTACGCATTGTCGAAATTGTTTTCAACTATAGTCGCCTCACCGAAACCTTGTTCAACAGACTCCACCATATTTTCACACTCCGAAAAATACTTATGTCCATATGCTCCACCCATGTTGACCCCTGCCCTTCACGACCCTCTTTGTCGCAACAGGGCCTATGCGATTCTCAGCTCTCCTTTGGTCCCACCTATGTCAATGAGTTTCCATCTTCCCCCTCTTTTCAATCCCATGTTAATGTTTATAACATTGGTGACCTCATGACGGAGGCCATGTTGCCTCTCTTCAAGACAACATGCTTCCTACTACCACTGAACCCCCAAGCTTCTCTGTGATGCCGCCTACAGTAGCCATGGGAGGCCCCTTCTGTCCCCAGGCAACTCTACATCCTCAAGTCCCAATGCCTCAACGTCAACATATATCCCGTCCTAATGTTATTTCCGTCTCTGATACTTGCCTAAATTTGGAACTCCCCTATCCGATCTTTGGAAATGCTAAGACAAGCCCATCAAAGTGCTCAGGTACATATAGAAGAATTTGAGGCTCGCACATGTGACGATTAACCAACCAGCGCAATTCTTAATGGCCATTCCAACTGCATATCAAGTTTCATATTTTTTCCATCACGTTGTATGGAGCACCGCACCAATGGCTCATGGCAAATAAAAGCCATTAGAGACAAAGTTGGCAGGATATGAAAGCAGCCTTCCTGGCCCACTATGGTTCTTTAGATGATGATGTTCAAGATCTTTTGAAACAACTCAATGACCTTCAACAAAAGGTCGTGGAGTTTGCGAAAGACTTTGCTGCCCGGGTTCGTGTCAACAAACTCAAAGAATATCCCATGCAAAACTGGATTTTAGTATGCTTCCTACAAGGGCTGCTTCCAACTATTCGTCTTATGATAGAATATTTGTGATCCAAGTCTTTGACTCATGCCATCGAATTGGTGAATCATTCGATAAACATGTCTTCCAGAGGTGTTCCCTTGACGGACCTCCCTTTTACACCTATTATGGTTCCTCACACCTCTGTGGCTCCTCAATAGTCTCAATCACTGCAACACAGTCCAATCTGGTGCTATATTTGTAGGTATCAGGGCCACCTTGATAATAAGTGTAATTCTACTAATGACCTGCCTCATTGCAAACGGTGCAATATGTGCAATCACACCACGGAAGAATGCATGCGTGCTAACCCCACGCCCTTCCACCAGATGTTGGTCTTCCAGCCCCAAACTACATCTCAACAACCCCAGCAGCAGCATGGCCAGTCTTCACGTCAACCTTTTGATCCTACTAACACTCAATGCTATCATTGTAGGGAATGGGGACACACCACTACGACGTGCCCTCGACTTCCTCAAGTTCAAGTCCAGTTACTTGGTAGCAACCAGACAACTTCTGTATGGGTGGCCACTAATAAAGAGTGTCCCCGACCCAAGCTGAAGAAACTGCCATGTGCCCCTACTTTGGATCAACAGGCTCAAGAAAAAATTTATCAGACCTTAAACCCTCTCGTTCAATACTGAAATTGGGTTGGATTGATGTCACGACAAGCATGTGGTACTCATCCTTATCAGCTCACACCTCAAGAACACAACTTGCCAATGCGATTGACACTATCCCTGTGTACTCTACCACAAAATGGTTCATTTAGCATCTGATCTTGAAAATATCATGCCTCATGTCATGTCCAAAGTTCGTCGGGGTATTCTTCCCCTTATGCAAGTAGCTGAAGGCCATACACTTGCAAATGTTCATGCTATAACCTGTGCTCAGAACGAGGGGTTGATCCTTCTCCCTCCACGCCGCAACCACGCAATCAAACATATCCCAATATTGCTGCTAAAGTTGAGCTCTTAAAAGAAGTCGCCGCTTCTTTACCTACGGAGGCCTGTCTTTGTGGATACGATCAGTTCCGTGCCAAGTATCCCCTTAGAACTATCGGACAAACTTGCAAAAATTGAGATTCCTCTCAGTTTATCCACAATCTTCAAACTTTATCATGCTCTTTGGAACAATTACCTTTGCCTACTGTTCTCGTGGGAGCCTTCCACGTGGCCACTTCCACACCCACTGTTCATGCTATTGTGGGAAACGAGCAAGTTAACCACATGCAGATTAATGGAGGTAGTGCAGTTAATCTCATCATGGATAAACTTCAGCACCAATTAGAGATCAACTATCGTGCTCCTTAT
Organism: Isoetes taiwanensis; assembly: GCA_021234155.1. Lineage (NCBI taxonomy): Eukaryota > Viridiplantae > Streptophyta > Lycopodiopsida > Isoetales > Isoetaceae > Isoetes > Isoetes taiwanensis. The sequence goes on along the minus strand of JAJEKV010000035.1, from coordinate 8,249,810 downwards.
GATATCAAACTTGCCAAGAGTCACATCATGCGTCCATAAGGTATCACCCCTTAGCTGATCATTAGCATTGGCGTCTAAAGTTTCCACTAGAATTCGGTGTTTGGAGAGCAGGAGAATATCCTGGTGATTATGAAATGCATGTTGGTCGTCTTTTCCTTCAAAAGCTAAGAGTATCCACTATTGGGCTACTGATCAATTGGTTATCACTGATGGCCATTTGAATGGCATTATGGATCTCGAAACTGGGCAACTCATTGTGTGAAAGAAGTTGAACCGTCCTTGTCTGACAGTGACACTGATGAAGTTCACAATATCTATCAAGTACAAGATCCTGCTATCGAATTGCCATTGTTGGCTTATATTGAATATGTTGATCCTTGGGGTGACATGAACCTGGATCAAGATCATGCGATCGCCAGCTTACTTGATCCTTATCCAATGTCTTGTAATCAGGTTAACCTCGTGCCTTCTCTCGAAGAGCCAGAGCAAGCTATTTTTCCTGAAGATAATGCAACTGTCATAAGCAAACCTTTGGTTGATCCAACACAGATGCCTCTGTTCTTCACCACTACTGGTGCATCGCCACCAGTTCTGTTGCAACCTCTGGCCCATCAGGTTATTGATGCAGAGGTTATTCTGCATATCCAAACTTCTGAGGTGGAGATCCTTGACTTAGGCCAAAATCAACCCATTCGGCTTGCAGCTGGTCTCCATCTTTTCGAGAAAAAGTTGTCCTGCTTTTCAAGAAGTTGAAGCATATTTTTGGTGGAGCTACAAAGATTTATGTGGTATCAAGAAAGAATTAGGTGAGCTCACTATGCCTTCCTTCTTAAAATGCTTGAAGGTTTCCCTCTCTTTGTATGTTCTTGCCTCTTTAGAAAAGCTTGCCCATGCTTCCTTGAAGTCTCAGTCTGTTGGCAACATTTCTTCTATCTTCTTGCCAAACTGACTGGTGAGTGTTGATATGGCATTGCAATGGACTCTCGTCGTCAAGGGATGGCTTGAGAGCGCATCTGCAGCCACATTGAGCTTGCTTGGCTTGTACATGATGACAAAGTCGTACTCCTCTAGGAACTCCATCCATCTCCTTTGCCTCAAGTTGAGATGTGGTTGGGTGAAGACATATTGTAGACTTTGATGGTCCATATCTAATTGGAACTTCCTTCCCAATAGATAATGCCTCCATATTCTCAATGCTCTCACTACTGCTAGCAACTCCTGGTCGTGGGTTGGGTAACACGTTTCGACGTCGTTCATCTTCCTTGAATCACATGCTACCACCCTCTCCTCCTACATTAAGACCGCTCATGTTGCAATCTTGCTAGCATATGTTGCCACCAACTTATCTTTCTCTAGGTCGGGCAATACTAAGACTGGGGCAGTCATTAAAGCTTCCTTCAACGTCTCAAACGATGCATGGGCCTTCCTTTGCTAATGACTCACCCAATCTTTTATCTTTTCCGCTTTAATGAGGTCCGTTAGCGGTGCTGCTACCTTTGCAAAGTTTTTGCCGAACTTTCTGTAATACCCTGCTAAGCCGAGGAAGCTTCTCACTTCTTGGATATTCTTCAGCGCCGGCCAATCAATTACCGCTTCATTCTTCGCAGGGTCGGTGGAAATTCCTTCCGCTGTGATCACATGCTCCAAGTACTCTATCCTTTCTGTTGCGAAGTGGCACTTAGATAACTTCGTATAAAGCTGATGCCTCCTCAACTTTTCGAGTACTTTCCTCAAGTGTTGGGCATGCTCCTCCAAAGATTTGTTGTAGACTAGAATGTCATCAAAGAAAACTATGATGAATATGCCTAAGACTCGCAGAAACGTCGTTCATGAGCCTCATGAAAGTTGCTGGAGCGTTGGACAATCCAAATGGCATCACTGCGAACTCATAATGGCCATATCTCGTCCTGAATGCAGTCTTATGGATGTCTCCTTCCTTGATTCTGGTCTGATGGTTCCTGACCTCAAGTCTATCTTGGAGAAAACCTTCGCGCCCTGCAGCTGATCCATAAAATCATCTGAATGAGGTAGCACATCCTTGTTCTTTATGGTGTGCTTGTTCAATTGATGATAGTCAATGCACATTCTGAGACTTTCATCTTTCTTCTTCACAAAAAGAATTTGACGCTCCAAATGAAGAGATGCTAGGTTTTATAAACCCTAGGTCTAGCAACTCCTACAATTGCTTCTTCAATTCCGTCAACTCTTGAGGTGACATTCTGTAGGGTGCCTTACTTGTTGGCTTCGTCCCTAGCTCAAGTGCTATCTCATACTCGACTCCTCTGTAAGGTGGAAGTTGCTTGATCTCATCTGGGTACAAATCATAGAATTCTTTCACTAGCTTGCCTATTGGCTTTGGCAGCTAGCTCAATGCTTTGGCCTCCATGTCTTCCTCTGTTTTCGGCTTGTCAACTTCGAGCTTAAAGACATAGGACTTTCTCCTTCTTTATGCATCTAAGTAACTTCTTACTAGGCATGCATTATATGATTGGGATGACCTCTTCACATGTTATCTCAATGATCTTGCCATCTGGCATCGTTAAGGCGACTTTCCGCTTCCCACAATCAATCATATAGCTCCAGCCAGGCCAAGGTATTCCATGCCTATGATCAAGTACTTGCCAATGTCATCACTTCTGCTCTCATTCCAACGTTGAGTGACAGATTGCCCCACTTCTCAACACAACAGGCCTAGGCTTGGACTTCAAAGGCTTCAGCTTCAACATCTCTACCATCCTTGGCAAAGCAAAATTATGGGTGCTTTAGCTGCATACACATTAGATTGCATTCTTATGATTAGCTTTTGTTTGTTATTGTATTGGTTTATTTGATGATATAGTTGTGGGGACAAAATATATCCAAGAACATACATAATACCATAACCTATATCTTACAATCAATGATAGAGATAGAAAAAAAGTTTAATCTATTTTTGAAATCTTCGATATGACAGGTTGTCGTCCAAGAATTTCTTCACTTGGGCTGTGCCGACTGTTCGCCCCAAGTTTCTAAGAGTGTTGGTGGGCGTACCACCTTGAAGTGCCGCTACCAGGTCTTCAACCCTTCTATCTGACGTGTAGGCCACAGTGACAGCCAGCTTGCCCTGTCGTCTATATGGGACTGCGAAGTCGAAGACGCTCAAAGCTATTGACATCTTGATCAGGATGACATGGTCAATGTTTGGAGGCATCCGAGCATGCCTACCAAATCCTGGGAGGGCAATCACCATGAACACTCCTTCTTCTCCCCATGGGCTAAATTGGCAGTGTATGACCGCTATCCTTCCATCGGTGAGGAGTGGAAGCTAAAACCTGAGTGCTTTGTCGTGTCCTCCCTCTACTGCCTCTTCTCCGGTTCTGATCCTGGTCTTGTGTCTTCCAGAGTACTCGTCCACTGGTATTGCTATCAGGTCCTGCAAACATGGACCTGGAAGAGGTCAAGTTGATGCCGCCTCTTTCTAACCCGGTTGGTGCTACTGATGAGGTGTTGGGCAGGAGTGCGCTTGTTGTCTTTCCCCTGATGTCCATCCGCTCCTGGATGGCTATAAATTCCTCCTTAGAGGATAGCTCTTGTTGTGTCATCATCTATCGAATGCTGGTGTAAGCTTAAATGTCTAATGATGACTGGCCAATGTAAGTGTGGGCCTCTTGAATGCTGATGGGGAAGTCCTGTGTCTCCCGGTCGATGAAATCATCGAGATCGGGCTGTGGTCATAGAAGGTGTAGGAGCTCGTCCACCCTATAGCCTCTGTCTCTGCACTCCGGGAGGTTCTTTATGTTGTGCAGCATCTGGTACTCCTCTTCTTGGATGATGACTGGGGTTAGACTGGATGCCTAACCCAAGTGGAGGAGCCGTCCTCGTTACCCTCAAACCTTCGTCGAAGCCTTGAAGGACTTCTTTTGCTTGTTGCTTTTCTTGCATGGGGTCGACGTCGATGATGTCTTCAACATCGTAACCCTGTCCTTCCTCTGCATCTTCCTCCTGATCCGACCCTTCATACTCCAGGAGCATTTGCTCCTCTGCTTCTGTGGCTAGGGGTTCAATATCTAGAGGCTGAATGGAGGGTTCACCTCTCTGGATTTGGGCTCTATGGGACAAAAAGATGGCTACAACAGCAGTATAAGACAAATACCTCTTCCCACTTATGGATATAGTCATGTAATCTGGCATGCGAGCAGCTCTATTTTCTAAATACTTGTCTATGTTTGGGACATCATTCAGTGCTGCACGGAGGGCTGTTCTAGGTGCAAAGTAGCTATGCATGGGGGGAGTTCTACTAGGAAAGGTCCTACCTTGGCATGGAACTCAGTCATGATCTCTTGGTAAAAGGGTGTGGCGTTTATGGTGGCATCCACATCGATTTCCTTTTGGAAAATAGTGAAGATCGAGTTGATGTTAGCCTCAACCACATGATAATGGCGTTGTACCATCGCCTGAATGAAGAAGTGGCCATAGTGCTGGTGCAGATGGGGTTATCAAACAGATGTATAAGTGCATCTAGGAGCTGAAAAATCACCTTGGAATGAGAAGTGATAGAGTAGGATGCAAACGAGGGTGGTGGTCATATTTATAGGTAAAAAACCCTAATTTGAGAAATTTTTAAGGTTTGAAAATGTCTATCACTTTAAGGTCCTAAGCAGTTAATAGGTAATCTAGGTTAAAAGTACATCCTAATGATCCTATTGCAACCAATTTCATCTAATTTGGAGGTAGCTGTATGAATTAGGGTTAATTTACTCTGACCACTCACACAGTGCGCGAGAGGCACTTTTAAAACTTTTGAAAAGGGTCCTGGCGCAGTTTGTGAGAGGTGGCCTCCTATTTGTGTCTTAGATGGGTCTAAAATTATGATATAAGGGTAGAATCCTACTTATCTCTCCGAGTTAAGGCGGTCTGCGCACTTAGTTTTTAGATTTGAATACTTCTAGGCATAGATCAGTGGCCAAACACTCACACAATGTGTGAGAGGCACTTTCAAAACTTTTGAAAAGGGCCCTGACGCACTCTGTGAGGGGTGGGGCTCAAAACAGTCACTTTTCGGCCAAATTAACTAATTTCAATTACACATGCCATTACTACAACCTTATTAACACTAGACCTGTCCCTGGAACCATTCCTGATCCATGGACCAGAACTGGCCCACATGACCTCTGCCACTTAAACCCACGTAAATCACGAAAGAAATTTCAATTTTATAATATACCACTGTCATTTGAGTCTTCGCTTATTTCTTAACGACCTCTAAGAATTTCAAGACCAATGGGGTCACCTATACCTTGTGGTGATTGCTCAAACATTGGAGAATTTGGCAGTTTCCACACCAGTCCAAAACTGCCTTCTTCGATATTTCTAGCATAAAGTGACCTAAACCTTGCTAAAGTTGGAGGTATTTGCCTATTTATCATAGAATACATTGAGTTTTATGTTCCCATATTTTCTTGCTATCATTTGAAATCGGTGGAAGCCGCCAAACCCTATTTTGGTCAAAAAAGCTGCTTGAGGTTTAAGAATTGTTACTCTCTCCATTATAACAAGTTTTGATTTAATTCTTGTGGCCATGAGTTGCTAACTATATGAGCTATAGTTTCATGATTTTTTGGAGTTTAAATAAGTCATGTTAACCTTAATATTTACTAAAAGAATCTACTATCTGCACTGACGGACAAAAGTATATGTTAAAATGCTCCAATAACAACCATCCATAATGCCATGTGGGCAATAAATGATGCGTTCTATTTATATCTACATAGAACATAACCTTATCAACTTACATATAGTATAACTAGGGTGTAACCATGCAATTTTTGGAATTCAAACATGATGTACAACAGCCGGATTAACACATTAGAGCATAAAAAGTTGGGTCAACTCCATAATTATAGGTTCAAAACTCCATAATAATTAAGCTAGTGATGTTTATTGATGAATTCAAGTGGATGTTGTGAAGTTTAGCCATGACAATATATAAATAGACCACATAACATTTAATATATGCTTCTTTAATTCATGGAAAGAGACACTACCTTTTTTTTTTTTGAAGGACGAAAGCCAAAAAGTTTATTAATCAGATAAAAAGTACAAAATTTACATGTCTCATCTAACTGTGTAAGCACAAAAAGATGCCACAGGAGCACGAGCCTGGAGCACAATGTACTTACTCCAGAATAGGAGACTAATGATAAGAATCAATTCGAAGATACTGAATCCAGATGCGTTCCATCATTTCTGAGTCAAGGGAGGAACACTCGTAGGCTATCAATATCTTCTTCTGGGAAAGAGACACTACTTTTCCCCAAATATGCCTTTAAAATGGTTCAAAATGTAATAAATGACATATATATGGATCTCTTCCTCCGCGGACGATAAAAGAACTTTCCTTCCTTCCTTATATAGGTTGTATGGTCTTATTGAAAAAAATACCATGTGTTAGTTGTGAGTTCTTGGCATCCACCTTGCAGCAGCAGTCTATGACTGCCGGATGCTACAAGGCTGCCATGCTCATGATCACAAAACAAGAACAAGACAAAGAAATATGTACAAAGAATGATGGGAACGTGGCCAAATGAGGCTCTCCAAATTTGAGATAAACCTGAGTACATCTGAAGAGGCTCCGGTCTAATATAGTGTAGACCACAAATCTGAGCCGTACATCTAACTAATCTAAGCCATACACTTAAGTTAACCTAAGCATGCCAAGTGTCAGTCTGCCACCACTGACACCTAACATGTGCATGCACAATGTTAACCACTGGGTGGTTAACACTGCCTCCCCCTAAAAGTTTTTTAGCACAAAAACATGTACAGACTTTTATACGAAAAGTCCGACAATTACAATATGGTGCCAAAAAGTTTTAGGGGCGAAAAGGATGGTAATGGTTGGGTGGTGTCGCCGTAAAAGATCTTCATGATTGCGTTGAGGACGAATAAGATCCGAATGAATGTCGATGGAGAACATGGAACATGGGCCAAAAACATAAAAACCATCCCCTTATATTATGGGTAAGTCTATTTTATCATATAGTGCCCAAAAGTTCACTTGAAAAAATAATTAGGGGGTCTTCAAAAATGTAAGCACCAAAAAAACTTCCCCCGTGATCAGCCATAAAAAAGCGTGGCTATGCGTGACAATATTTTGCAGAGCGTGGATCTGGAGCACAAAGCGTGGGTGGAGGTGGACTTGGCGTGACAATATGTTGCAAAGCGTGGATTTGGAGCACAAAGCGTGGGTGGAGCGTGGACTTGGCGTGGGCGTGAGCGTGAGCGGTTATCAGCCAGCAATATTGGCGTGGGCGTGGCCCGTGGGTACAATCAGGAAAAAGTGAATGAGCAGCGTGGGTTTCCCACACGTGAATAGGGCACGGCGTGAAAAGAGGATGACCTAAAAAGTGCAAAAGCAGGTGAGCCACAGCGCGGCGAAATCTGAGCTGTTAAGCTGAAAAAACCCTAGTAGATTAGGGTATGCGATGCAGACATGAAAAGAATGCCAGAAACGGCTGCCGGATTTGCTGGAACAACATTTTTTCTTGATTCGTCTGGGATGGCGGCCTGATTTGGGGCCAACATAGACTAAGGCGGTTCCGGCAGCTTCGGATGTTGCTAAATCTGAATGCCTGGTCCGGATATGGTGCCGCTGCCATAGATACTTGCTGAAGATGCCAGTTCTTCTGAAAATAGAAGGCGGTGTGTATGAAACAATCCTGAATGGCAACCAGATGCCCATTGGTAACTGGATATGAGCTTAGATGTGCTTCGTCTGCTTACATCATCGAAAAACTGCTGACTTATCTTGTATATGCAGATGCCTCCGGAATAACAGATCAGAATGCTTGAAAACGATTTGTGCAGGTTGGTTTGTTGCTTCGGACTAAATAGGAATGCTTGAATCGGCGGAAATGGTGGCCAAAATCGTTGCAACAGCTGAAAAACTTGATGGATCCAGATCTAGAATCGGTGCCCATAGAAGGACAAAGCCATAGGTGACATACGTGTTAGGAAGAAACCAAGGGATCAACAGGTAAAGTTTCTTTTGAAAATATGTTTGTGCTCTATTTGCAGCTGGAAGTTTGATGTACTAATGGTGCTTGTGTGCAGATGAGGGAGACTGGAAAGCTTGAAGAAATCCGTCCTAATGCTTTGTGTACAAATGTGCTTGCTGGAATATTGCTCTGCAGCCTGGATTTCTAGATGAATGGGGGCTAGCCACAGTGCTGGCCCTCTTGAAAAATACCAATAAGCATCAGAAGAGGCATTCAAGAACAAAGAGCTTGCTTGCAAGAAGGTGTAAATGGTCTGCTATGGATTTTGCTGTGTGCAGATAATAAACTTTTGCTTGCAGGATGTCGAACCAGATTGCGAAAGCTGCAGAGCATGAGAGAAGCTTGAACATCAAAGAGGCTCTGGGCATATAAACTGAAAATAATCTTTGTGTTCCAAATAGACTGAGAAATCCGAACTTTGATGCAGAGAGATATGTGAGCTTGATAGACATGCTTCGACTTGGGCAGGGGCAGTGATGATGATATGGGGGCTAGCCCAAAAGCTGGCCCTCTAGAAATAATCGGAAGAAGAAAACTTCATAGAGTTGCTGCAAATAATGACGTACAGACTGCCTCTGAGATAAAATATTTTTGGCTGGGCAAAAAGCACGATTTCTGAGATAAAAGTGAGAGAAAAACAGAGGATAATGAAAAAATCATGATATTTTGAGAATTTTTCAGCAAATAGAAGAGAAAAGAGGATCAAACTGTTGGATTTTTCTGAAGATCTTGTAGAGAGGAGTGCTGTCACCACTCCAGAAATCCCCTACTATAAAACTGTGCTTGCTGCAGCATGAAAAACAGAGTTTTTGAAATCGATTTTCAGAACCAAACTAAGTGCTAAGGAATTGATTGACAAAGGGTCCTCCAGCCGAACCATTTCAACAACTGGTTGGGCCAAATAAAGGGATTGAAGGGTTGAGAGTAGTGTACAAGAAATATTCAAGAACTCATTAGGATAAGAGCAGCAAAGACAACAGCAAAACATCAAGGCTCAAGAAGGTGATCACGAGCGAACCCGGCATAACGGCGCCAGTGTTAGTTGTGAGTTCTTGGCATCCACCTTGCAGCAGCAGTCTATGACTGCCGGATGCTACAAGGCTGCCATGCTCATGATCACAAAACAAGAACAAGACAAAGAAATATGTACAAAGAATGATGGGAACGTGGCCAAATGAGGCTCTCCAAATTTGAGATAAACCTGAGTACATCTGAAGAGGCTCCGGTCTAATATAGTGTAGACCACAAATCTGAGCCGTACATCTAACTAATCTAAGCCATACACTTAAGTTAACCTAAGCATGCCAAGTGTCAGTCTGCCACCACTGACACCTAACATGTGCATGCACAATGTTAACCACTGGGTGGTTAACACCATGAAATCTGCTTATTTCTTACTAGCATAAACTTCATATCTGTGTTACTGCTATAAAGCATTGTCATCCAAGTAGAATAACATTACACGTAAGTTATCTTTCATGAATATTATATTTTTTATGGATGCAAACCTTTCTTGGCAATAGAAATCTCTAGCTGCATATTAAAGTAACATGTTATCTCTAAGATTTTAATTTATATAAGCACGCATCACCGTTTATGGTCCACGAGACCAATTGTATAGAGCATATATCTCTCACTAGCCTTATCCATTTTTCTCCATCAGAATGATACTATGGCTTTTTAGCTTCGATCACGTGAGTTTAGAAAGGTGTAAGCGAAAGTCTATGTAGGTTCAATTAGTCATAAATATCCTATAAATTCTCAATTGTTTGTGCTTCAACCTTACCCTTAAAATAGAGGGATGATGATAAAGCTGCACAACATATGACTTTCTATGCATAGGCATTCAAGTTGGCATACTATATTTAGAAGTCATGCTACATGTGATCAGTACTAACAACATGCCATGTTCTATTGTCTTTTGTTGAGCTTTATTTCTCCCATGCTATGCAACATTTCAAAGCATAAGATTTTCTTGCATAATTGTTTCTTAGCAATCAACATGCTATGTTGTATTATGTTCTCTTGAGCTTTATCTTTTGCATGCTATAGGTGAACATTCCCACTCTCCTATTCCAGATAAATTTAAAGCCACCCTCCCATCTTAAGCAAAAATAAGACACCATTTCCTAAGCACAAACAAAATTCTAAGACGCAGGACTTCTAATATATGGCATGCCAACCTGAATGCGTGTGCATACGGAGTCATATATTGTCCAGCTTTGTCATCATCTGTCTATCCTCACTGCCTCTCTGCATACACGAAAGTATGCATATGCGAAAGCCTATATATGAGAATCAATGATTGAAGTAGGTGCTATAATGTGTAAATCCGATCCAACTCATCTTCTCCATAATAAAAATGCTAAGTCAAAAAGCTCAGATTGGTGGACATATATAAATAAACAATATATCAAGGCTTAGTTTGATGGAGATATCTGTAAACAATAAAGAACCATAGAGAAAGCAACGGCAACAAAGTCACGAATGTCTATAAATAAGATAAAATTGATGAATGATGATGATAGTCTCCAATTTGCAGATGCAAAGGTCTTAACTCTTTCCTCTCCTTTCTACGATGGCCACAAACTTGTCTTGTCCTCTATTTTTATGATAGTAAAAGCATTGTACTATCTCCAACTGGAAAGATCTGCACTCATTCCTCTATGACCATTTTCTATGATGGCCACATTACAGAAAATGTGTGGTTTCATGAATAGCTCTGAATTATACATGCTTAAAATTCTCCAATGTCTCATGTTACTGTATTTATTTAGAGGCCAAGCATAAAATTCATTTGGCACACTCATCCTTCACACTCATCCGCTTTTAGGATCTTTCAAGATGGCTTGTCCTCAACATTGTCTTTTAAGCCTTTAACCCCACGTTAAGATGTTCCATGTAATCATCAACATGTTATTCTAGCTTTCTCTAATATTACATCATTGCATGTTTAGCTATGCACACCTTTAAAAAATCCAATAAAAAAGCATGCAAGAAATAGATCAGACCTTGCCGACATGGGAGAGCATAATGATTCTTTTGAAGCCTCAGCTTTTTATATTCCTCCTTGTCAAATACTAAGAAAGGCCATTTGCCAGAATTAATTGCGTCCACATTCTGCTCAAAGTATCTGCAAAAAATAAAATATCTCAGGCTCGAGAAAGGAAGTAAAATCATGCTGATCTACAAAAGTAAACCTAGTGCAATGGTCTGTTATATCCCAGCATGATTGTTAACGTGAAATGAATTTTGTAAAACTCGGGATTCATAAAGCCGTCATGTTAAATTGTTTTAGCAAAGCTGGATAAAATATTTCTTGCCCAAACTGCAGGCTGCAGATTAGTCTTAGAAAGTTCAGCTTATGAGGGCTAGAGTGAGCAGATCGTTACAGAGTGGCTTTGGAACTGCAAAATGCTTATAGTTTCTGAAAGATATGAAGCTAGTATCTCGGTACCATGAATGTCAGAAGGGGAAATTTCAGAAATGTACATAGGTGCAACATGCACCACCTGTTAATCATAACAGTCATGTTTATCAACCTTTTAGTCAAGTATATTTATGGAAAAAGGAAAACATGGAACACAACATTTAAAATGGACAGCAAGATTGTGACAGTAAGCAAGGCACATTTCTTGATAATAACAATAGGTTGACTTTTAATGCAATAATTTCAACCTTGGCTGTCTGGCCATTAAAATTCAGGGTACTAAAAATGGTCTGCTAATAGGCTGGGAGCAGTGAAATTGGATTATATTTTGCCTAGATTGAAAATGGTCTAAAAGTGAAGAATTCAATCAACTTAAGCTGTCTGCTAACAAATCTCAAGAAGGCACACCTTATATGCAATTTCACGATGTTTCGCATTACAGACATGCAAAATTTATAGCAGTCACTGTCAAATGTTCTACTTAGGAAAGGTCTTTGGGATTTTCTTCTTTGACTCTAGAAACTTCTCTAAAGTGAGATTCTTCTAATATGAAGCAAGTGAGATATGCCATATTTGCAACCCGCATAGAGCACAGGGGATTATTAAGGGTAGTTTATTAATGGGTCTGAGATTTTGGAAAGTCAACTGTACAGTGATTAATTTGTAGAAGGCTCTTTAGAAACTGCACATCTATCCACTTTTGTAACTATTTGTTTGATGTTAACCAATAGAATAGCAATGTTAGCCACGAAAGGTAGCAGCTCTGAACAATTTAGCAGAAACCTATTAGCTCCTAACAACCTCAACCACTAAAGAATTTGTTTAAGAGCAGCAGCTATACATGGAATTACATGATACAATGCCTTCTTACTTATTAAATTCTCCTTGTGAAGCAAAAGAACCGTGAGTCTAAAATTCCAATGATATTTGCGAGTAATAGTAATATGCACTATGTGAAACATTCATGTTATGCCAGTTTATATAGTAATACAACATGATTGATATTAGGCAAGCATTGGCATCTCTAAGGGATGCTATGAAGCATCACAATGGAATGATAAAAGACAACATTTCACCTGCAATATCGAAGCCTATGCCTTCCTTTGTCTGAATTCAAGATGCCATTTAATAGTAATCTACATGTGGAGATGAAGCCTCACCTGCATGCATTAATATAACATGGAACATAATATATAAAAGAATTTCTTAAAGTACCCTAGAATCGGCATAAGAAACAAAGGTAATCTTAGAACAAAGATGAGCACCTATATCGACAGCCTCAATCTTGTACGCAATAGGTTGTAGTGATGTCCTTTGAAAGATCCCTGCACAAATATAATACAAATGAGGAATCTCTTAAGCACAGCAAGCCTAAAAGACAAATAGAAAACTATGCACCCCTTTGCCATGTTGTAAAAATCACTGATTTTGTTCTCATGCTTCCTATTCCAAATATAAGGCCATAAGAATATAGAAGCACATTTAACATGCCTGGAATAAATGCCTGTCGTAAACAATAATAAAAATGCAACAATTGACATGAATAATGCTTGATATTCTAAGACATGCAAAATGGATGAGCAAAATGGATGAGTAGCTTTTGGTGCATATAGAATACTTATTTGTCGTCTTGATGTGAAAGAGACTAAAGTCCCAGCTTGGTCCCGGAGCTTACTTGTTGTATCTTCACCATTCACGTCTTTGACAACTTCCTCTAGACAGATCAAGAGGATATCAGGCTCCATAAATGATATTGATTGCAAATTTTATTCTTACCATTCATCTGTACTATCTCATCTACTGTAACTATCTCAGCACATGCTGCAGGTCCACCTTCTATAGAAGAAAGCACAGCCTGCAGTCGAAGGATTCAATTAATGCCTCTAAAACTCGATATGTCAACCGATTAGGCTGCAACCTAAAAGCGAAATCTATCTTCCGGAATGCCATCTACACAAAAGGAGAAAAATTGTTGTGATGCATGCGCAAAGTGGAAATTTTATCTTAAGAAACTATACCTTAAAAATCTTTCCTGATTTTTGGAAAACCAGGATTTTTTCTGGCTGCCAAAACTTACAAAGTCATAGGGAAATCATAGGGAGATCATAGGGGGGTTTCTATCGAATCAAATATCCTATTGTTTAGAGGAATTCAAAAGTATTAGCTGCAAAACGGAGCCAAAAAAATCTAAAAAGCTACTATTACATGGTATCAATAAATTCTTATGTTGAGAAGCATGTTCATTCTTCTATACAACATAATAGAATAGAAAGCAAATCACCTGTTCATTGAGCTTCTGAGACCAAGATCCTTGTCCAATAAGTGTTTATATGCAATGGCATTTGTGCAGGAAAAATTAGAGAAACAACAATGAAAAGGACTTTCAAGCGAGAACACTGCAGCAAAGCAAAGGATTAAGCTGCATATGATCGAAAAAAATTAAAATGTGCAGATTCAGAGAAAGCAAAATACCTGTTCATATGGAGTTGGATGCCGAAATCATTGTCCAACCAAATATTGCTAGGAAATAGCAGATATGCAGAGAAAGAATCAGAAGAAACAACAATGATAGGCTCTTTGGAATATAGAGGCAACCATCTCACATCAGTCATTATGCTTGAGCTTGTATTCCAATGGCTTCCACTAGGTCTCCCAAATGGCCCCTGTCCATTGATGGGTCGCAAGCATGGTGCATACCTCAGGAACTAATGTATCTAAGCCGTAACTAAGCCCTAATCTGACCTCCACATGCCAAGAGTATTAGCGATCTGACCGACCAAGCGGATGCATCCATGCAACGATTCAGCACAAAAACTTCCTAAATCCGGCCAACATCACGAATCTGATTTTCTTCATAGAAATCTTCTTCCCAATTTTTGGAAATGGGAAAAATAAACCAAGAAAAACCTCTTTCGATTTTTGGATAGCCGAAATTTTTTACCGGCTGCCAAAACCCACAAAATCATAGGAAATCGAGTTAAAAAAAAATTCCAAAAAAGTTTTTGATCAAACCTGAAATTTCCAAATTAACAAGATTGATTGATCTTACACTTTACAACTTGATCAAAACACTTTTTATATTTACAAAGTTTTCATAAATTATTTTAGCAATCTTCCTTCTTTATGAACCTAGGTAACTTCATATCTCTAAGCATATATGTGACTCTTTTCGCATGGAAAGCACATGGTAGGGAGTCTTCAAAGTGCTGGACTAGCTTCTGCTCGACTGCCTCCTGCAACGCAAGCAACATGTCATATGTCACTCGCTTGATCTTCTCGAATTCCTACAAGATTTCTCGGGTTCTAAGGATTGAAAAAGAAAAAAATTCAATTTTTGAGGTTCATGCTTGGGTGGCTATTCCCAAGGCTGAAGGTCTACTGTTAGTCCTAACAGGGAAATGGTCAGTGCCCGATCTTGGTCTAACAAGATCATGGCTCTAATACCACTGTGACATTCCCTACTTCTTCTGCGATGCTCCCATCGTATTGGAAGGCGGAGTTCATTCCCCTGAGTGGATTGGGCTGGCATAGGAACATGTCTGTTGGGTAGTCCGCTCCATCCGCCCCTCCTAGTGTACACTTTGCAGAGTAGATTGAAGAGTCTAGGGACTGGACCGTAGCCTGCGGGTGCGTAGCCAAAGGGTTTCATCTCCCCAGCGCCGATGAGGCAGGAGTGGGATCACCCCCTCTAGAGGCATGCATGCCCATCACAGGCGGCTAGAGGGCCACTGTCCGTCTTCGACTGGAACCTCATTGAAGGTGACGCATCACCCAAGAGGTGTCGAGCTCATGCCTTGCCCACATGTAGTGGCAAACCATTAAGCCTAACCCGTTAAGATCCTTGGTAGGCTTTACATACCAGAGGCATCAGACAGTGATTGGACAAGTCCCCCTTATTCCACCAGTCTAGCCCCGCCACTCACAACCAGGCGGGCTCTTGTACGGGAATTAATAAGGTTATCTAGAATCATCTGCTATTGAAGGTTTCAGGCCTCTACTCCCCTTCCCACATACACAAGAGAGCATAGAATGGAACATCATCATCATAAGAGAACTGAGATACTAAATAATATCTAATCTATCTACCTAAACATACATGGTTAGGTTCATTCGTTAAGGCTGGTGATCTTAGGATCTATAAGGCTGCTAAGACTGATCTACTGTACTATCCTAGCTCATTGTCGGGCTAAAAGTCAGCTTTGCACAACAGAATCACAGGTTACCTAATCCTTGGCTTGCTCTTGCTCCTCGAATCGTGTCCATGTCTTCGTTCGGGCTGAATGCAACTGCTCCTGGGAGATCTGTTGTGCAAATGCGGCTTAGCGGCGCCTGACAATGCAAACTAGCAGCTTGGCTTAACCGGAATGGCTCAAGGAAGTCAAAATGCGAAAAAGGAAAGGGTTTAGGGTTTCCCCCTTTTGTTCCTTTTGCATGACCTTTTAGGTTTAGGTTAGAGAGACCAATGGGGCTTTGCCATTTGGCAAAGGGGTTTAATTGCGTATGTTTAATATACATGTGCAACATACGAGGTTGCCCCCTAGGCGCAACTCTTTACAGCTCTGAAGTACTTGTCATGGTCACATGTACGCGTGACGTGGTAGTATAATATACGCATTCAGACCGTACATTATGTTGGAACGTCACATACGCTCTTTAAAGATGCTCATGTTATGTGGGTTGATCAACAGCCCGTGATGCCTTACCATTAACCCCAGTTGCCACACCCCTTCCCTCTAGTAAATGGGGTATGGATTTTATAGGTCCTTTGGATCCACTAGCTAGCCAACTCGTGTCCGCTATATCCTTGTCTTTACGGCAGAAGCATGTGCTCTACCCGACATACCGCGGCCAAGCACGGCGAAGGCCCCCTACACGCATGTCATTACATGCTTTGGGTGTCCCATGGAACTTGTTAGTAATTGTGGCATTCATTTTGTCAATCACACCATCAAAGAGCTCACAGACCATATCCATCACAAGGAAAGCACACCCTATTATCCTCAGAGCAATGGCCTTGCATAAAGCACAAACAAAATCTTGATATCTATTCTCAGGAAAATTTGTGATGCTTCTCGAAAAGATTGGCATGAAAAGCTATCTATTGTATGGGCTTATAACACTACCTACAAAATTGCTACTAGCAAAACTCCTTTCAAGCCCATTTATGGTCAAGAAGCCTTGATGTCCTTTGAGTACATTCTACCTACATTAAAATTTCAGTTGGCTACTACTCCAAATCCTCTTGCTGCTTTAAAAGAGTGTGTCTATCAACTCCAACAACTTGAAGAAATTCGATGGGATGCTTATCTTTGAGTCCTTGCTGGTCAACAATTACGAAAGTCCTGGCATGACCACAAGATCAATAAAGGAATTCAACGGAGACCTTGTCCTACTTTATGATTCTAGATACATGAATCATCCTGACAAACTTAAATTTCAATGGTTAGGACCTTATGAAGTTATTAAGGCAATTCATCCTAGTGTTTTTCAACTCGTCGAGTTGGATGGCACTCTCCTTTCGTCTTTGGCAAATGGTTTTTTGTCTTAAACCATTTCACACTGATAGCAATTCTACTCAACCAGTTATAGCATCCACAGTCAGGTGGGCTCTTGTGCACATGCCGCAATTACTGGGTCTTAAGAGTTCTAACTAGGAACATCTTTACTTCTAGATGGCCTTTAGGTCTCTACCCCCCTTTTACCCATACAACAAAGGAGAAACAGAAAGAGAGCATTCATATCTGATACATCCATCACAATCTCATCTAGAACATTCAATAAAGAGACTAATCATCCATCTAACAAACAAGGGTTAGTTCCTAGCTAGAATCTCAAGCTAACTAAGCCTACTAATCGGTATCTGAGCTAGATCCCCCATCTATCAGGTTCTCCATGCCATGCTGGTGGCATAAGCTTCTCCTCCTTCTCCAACTGTCCCCAAATCAAATTGGGGGCAAAAACCCCAATTTAGGTGTCCCAAGTTAGCAGGTCTACCTTGCCCAATTGATTTGGGCTAGATGGCAATTCTAGATTGGTTAATATGTGACTGGCATGAGGTTGAAGACGAGCAGCACGTCCTATTGGATTGTTCAGCATACCAAGACATTAGAGCAAAATTTCACGTAGATGCAAACAATTTAAATATGATGTTCGACATGGATCCTTCAAGTTTAGGTCCATATCTTAAATCGGTAGAATCACACCAAGATTTATTGATAAAAGTAAATACTCTGTAATTATGGCTCCATAACCTTCAAGATTCGACAGAGCATGATCAATACAATACAATACAATACAATATTAACTAATTTAATATTTCAACCCCTTTTAATATTAGGTTAAACCCTAAATTCGAATTAGAATTTAAGGTTAGGTTTCCACCTTAATAATTAATGATTTACATAGCTGACCTTAGCTTATGAATAATTAATGTGCCATTAATTATTCGTAGTGATGTGTCATGTATTTATACTTAAAAAACGTATAAACACGTGGAACGTCACATTCTCCCCACCTTGAAAATGATGTCCTCAGCATCAAGACTGTTCTTGCTTGGGGCCAACACATGTCATGTCGGAGGCAAGTCTCCCCACCTTTAAGAGGTAATGCGAAATTATAAGTCACACAAAAGTTGTCATGTTCAAAGTGATCAAGTCTGAAACGACGCATAATATGCAATCCATAACTGTATGGGAGTTGAACAGTAATTAGTTTGTGCAACATTATGTGGAAGGGAACATGACGAGTTATGTTGTCCTCAGCATTGGCGTTAGATGGCTAAGTACAAGGAGAGTTAAAGGGAGATTGAACGAAACTTAGATCGGTGATCGTACAGGATCATCATTTAGGAGCATAATCGGTCAAAAGGCGACACTGTAGAAATAATACATAAGCTAGGACCACATTGGTCCTCGGTAGACCGTAGCCTATAGGGCCTAGCAGGGCAACTAGAAAATACATATCACAACAAGAATATGGGCCCATAGTGGGCTTTAGAAGAAGCTGCAAGCGCCACACTTATGAGATATCGGCTGGTGGTTGTAGCACACGCCACTTTCCGTCAAAGCCCGAGTTGATGGTGTCGTTGTTGGTGCATTTAGAAATCCTTGTTTATTCACACATATGTAGTTGATTATATATTATACAGGGGCATAAACATAGACAACCGCTATTTCTTCTTTTAATATAATACACACTTATAATTCTCGTATTGTTTATTACAAAGTCATTCTAATCATATTAACTTCTTTTTTGTTGAAGGACGCCAGACTTTATTCAATCAAAGAGTCAAATACAAGTATAAATGCAGAGACAGGAATAAAATCTCAGCGGATAAGCAGAGACCCACCGAGTGAAGCAACCTGCCTAGGCATAAGAGTGCACATCCAAATACTCCTCAAAAATCAATCGCCTCTTGCGAGGGGCAAGTGAAGAACAATGATACGACTTTACAATGTAACCTTGAGCTTCTTGGAGAACACGATTATCTGCCACATCCAGATAATCATATTAACTTCTGTCTATATGTCTATTATATTCTTCCTTTACTTTACAATTTGTTTTATTACAGTCTGCCCTAATTTAATTTTGTATCCAAATTTTTTTCCTTATTTCGTTACAGTGTTAACAACTCATATATTGGTATCCCCATTGTTTTATATGTCCATCACATTTATGCCATCGTTTAATACAATTATATATATTGCACTACGTCTCACATTTTTATATATATATACTTTAACATTAATTAGACACAGGCGTTCTTCATCATTTGTTATTCATAGCTCTCGTTATACATTCAATACTTTGTATATAAGACATATATAATTATATTTCCCATTCTATTATATTTAATATACTGCATTCATTCTACACTTTATTATATCACTATTTTCTTTCCACCATATTTTGAAATACGTTTCTTCTTCTTACTATCTCGCATGCAAGGGCAGTTATGACTACAGTGTCCACGGTGGAAGCATCGAAATCATGCCTGGTCCTTCCTGAATATAGCACCGTATAGGTGAGGGAGAAGTGGTATATGAGTATCTGCCATAGACCACGTTAGAGAGGTACTATACTAATGTAGAAACTGGATTATAAGTACTCAGCTTATTGAAAGGAAAATCACTTTAAAAGTGTAGATTTCGACAATGGTAGTGAAGGTATAGAATGTTGACCCGACATTTTATAGCTATTTCTACTTGAATCGAGGTATGATTCACGAAAAGGTAGAGAATAATGGCGTATGAGGACGTGGATTTATTATAGGTTATAAAATTACGGATAAATTGCATTTCGTAAGAAGGCTGACATTCCTAAGGCATGCAATAAAGATGCAAGATGCCTGAGTAAGATGACCACGTAGCCACGTGGATACGCTTAATGACGTTGGTCAAATGCAAAGCCATCATGCATGGTACAAGTTAAGGAAATGGACGCATCATATCTCCGCTGGGAGCATCGAGACACCGAATAAAAGAGTGGACAATAGCGTGGAACGTAGTTTCCACACAACGTCAAGAGAGTCGAGGTCGAACTGAACGAAGGCGGGATTAAGCATTCTATAAGACCGTTGGAACGGAAGGCTGCAATTGCTAGCAGAAGGCGCAATCGTCTAAAAGCTGCAAGGTATGCTGGAGTTTGTTATACTATGAAGGAAAGTTGACCTCCAACTAATGATACATTAGGGAGGGAAGTAATGTACCCACATGGCAAGTGTGAGAGAAGAGGAGCTTGAAAGTTGTTGTAAACAACGTTTCAAATATAGAGAATTTGAAGGGACAACTTGAATAGTCCAAAGTTTGAGATATGAATAAAGTAGATGCCCAATGAACATCTCACCAAGGAGAATGTGTTATGGACTTGGTATCGTGTGTGTATCGCGAGGAATAACTCCGTGTTTGTATATGCGTACTAGGACCATATAGAACTTTTAGTTCACAGTCCATATGAATATGAAAATAATGAAGATAAGAGTTCCTATACTAGGCATTAGACATATCCACTAGGAACTTAAGGTGGCATCTCTCCCTGTGGAATTTGTGATTAGAGCTCGAGGATCAAGGCAAACTAAGGTTAGAGGTTCTAAAAAGTGTGGTGTCAAAACCCCAATATGTATATGGTACAAGATAAACGAGTTGAGAAAATACATTTGCGGCAAGTACGAACATAGCTAGGTGGCTATGTCAAAGAATCACTTATGAATATATGAGTCTAGACTTAGGGTTGGCTCACACATATTAATATATCAGATAATTACACGATAGTGATTGTAGATGTTGGAAGGATTTAGTAGTATAAAATACTACATTAGTGAGGATATCAAGGGTGTCAAATGTGACATTCAGACATATATTATAGTGGGAGATAGTAGGATATTCGTGCAAGATGAATGGAATGTTACATGATAAGGTTTAAGAATAAGCATAATGGTGTGCTTGTCCATGAAGGTATTAGGTTAGGTATGATCTACCAGAGATAAGCATTGAAGTTATCTCAATTGTTTGAGGTTGACTAGCATTCGCAAGTACAACGTACTAAGGGACATGAAAGGTGTTCAAGTCAGGGAAATTGCCAGAGTAAGTCTAGGATATATGGCGAGTAAGTCTAGGAAATAGCCAGAGTAAGTCTAGGATACATGGCGAGTAAGTCTAGGAAATATCCAGAGTAAGTCTAGGATTTTGTTGGAAATGAAGTCCGAATGCAAAAGTTACAAATGATTCAGCAAGCCAGCACTACCGCCATCACCATGGCATCCATATGAGCGCCCCAAGAAGCGCCCATGAAAACTGAAGATTGTCAAGCACAGAAAAGCTTTGGATAACACTACCATTATATACAATCCAATCCTCTAATTCATCTACGAATATACCAAATAATATAGAAGAGAGCAGGCACTCCTGCTTCACATCAATGTTGCTTTATGTGTTCCTTGCAAATGATAGAGATGGCTCTATTAGGACTTTGTCATACAATTTTTGGACAACCACTCTCAATTCGATTGGGACATTCAAGGCATCCATTTTGCCCACAATTTATTGTGTGACACCGTATCAAATGCCTTAGTATAATCCACAAAAGCCACGAATAATGTAACAGACCTGGCCACTTGATGGGCCAATATACGTATTATGTACATATGCATGGCATGTATGCACATGAGTCTAGGGTTTTGTCTCTTTGGAGGAGCCCGAACTTTGAAGCATCATAATATCTCAGTGATCCAAAATACATTTTTAGGGATTTCTTGTATTAGAAAGAGTTATGAGCAAGCTTCCCAAAATAGATCTGATCAACTCAAAATTCATCTATATGCAAAAGTTATGACATAAATAGTGACGTTGGGTCAGAATTGACTGCACTGTGTATCTTTTTCTGCAGTTTGATTCTTGGAGCTAGAAGATGATCTATGGAGGCTCAAGCAATTGCAAGAGGTTCAGATATTCATGCATAAAGGAATCCTTAGGTGGGGTTTTGTTAATGATCGATTGAGGTGCTATAAGCTATCATGATTAGTATGTACATGATTTTTGCATGCGAATATGATAAATTGTGAATCTGTTAGAGGCTCATAAGGCTACTGAAGTAACTAGTGAGTAGAAACATCTCTGGAAGGGTTGATTCTAAGGAAAAAAAGATCTGAAAATGATTGGAAAGTGTCGATATGGACTTGAATACAGAGATTTGGCATGTGTTAAACCTCCTTTGTTGGACATCTACAACTTTTGGAACTAATTGGTTACATTTTCTTTTCTGTTGTTTATATTGGTTTGGTTGGATTGTCTCTATATCTGCTTTGGTTTAGTATTTTGTTGCTAACCTAAGGAGTTAATTAAATAATAAACCTTTGTAATGGGGCTCAGTTGCTTTGCATATGGATGCAATCAGTGAAAACTGCCACAGATTGCTCAGAATAGTCACAAGAATTGTAATAGCAAGGAAATGCATTACTTTGAATGAAGTGCAATCTAGAATTTATAATGATTGATAACTCTAAAATGTAAAGAATCTGACAGATTGACCTCTGAGATGACTCTTAAATAGATCCTCCTTGACAAAAGTAAAGGAGAATATGAGCATTTGGGTAGCTAATCGGTAAGTTGAGCATAAAGCTCAAGAATTGTGCCATCTGTGTTGTTTTGGCTCCTAAAGATGGAGGTATGATCAAAATAATATGGCAAGGATTACATGTAGTTGCAGTCATCAAGTTATATTGATTTTTAAGTTGGAAGTGCTAGGTCTTGATTTTTCATTAGTTGCATGAATAGATCCCTTTGTTATGGAAAGTAGATTTATAGTGAAATATATGAAGACCATAGCTACTGATTGAATATAACTAGTAAGATGGAACTTTTGAAGGTAAGGCATGATATTGGATTGAGCAATTTGGCCAAGAGAGTCATAGGAAGCTTATGGGGGCTTTTGAGTACGGCTATGGGATGGAGCAGTGTTGGCATAACAAATGAAGTACATAGATGTTGGATCTACATCAATATGACAGCCAGGCTTGTGACTTCCTTAATGTGTGGGATTGTGATCATGATCTTAATTACTGAGTTTTCTACCTCGACATGGTTTTGGATGTATGAGTAACCTTGGCAATCATGGCTAATGGATTTAATGGAAGCTAATATGAAATTACAATCCTTATGGGGGGAATGGCTAATGCTTTGTATTCGTTATGAAGGGTAAGCTTTTGCTTATAGACAAGCTACCTGCAACATGGCCAAATTGTGATTGGGATCATAGGCATCATTAAGATTTGATCTTTTAGGCACATGTATATTACATAATGTAATGAACACCACATGTGTTGGTCTTTGGTATTGTGTCACTTGTGTCTTGGTATTTTGATGTCTCTTGGATCCTTCGAGGTCAGGCTTCTAGATTCGGTAGCCTAGGTTGCTCCGGCATGCTCATGTTCATCTATGATTCTCTGTGGTATTCTTCTGCTCTATGACACCGGGTGTTTTTTCCTCACAGACGTAGCTTCCTAATAAGGTTGTGCGTCAACTCTTGTGACTCCATGGTAAGAGGTCCTCCTGTGACCTACGTGGGCTGGGAAGTGTATGCGCATATGAGGTTCACCCCACCACTACTGCTACAGGGCTCGGAATGTGAGCTGGCTGGGCATGTTTTACTTAACCAGGGACCTGCATGTGGGGTACAGTTGAGCTTCCCTATTATGTCAATTGTGTTATGATGTTTGGCGCCAGTACATGTTTCTTTGCTTCTAATGCTCATACGGTATTCTGGACTATGTTGTCATTGCCTATGCTTTGTATCCACATAGGTTTACGTGTCTTCTTGTGCTTATTTCTTGTTTCCAAGATTTGAATATTTCCATGCATCTGGGTGGCAGCCAGGTTCCCCACTTATTCACGAGGCTAACCCCATTGAGTGCGTATGGAGTTAATTATGAAATGATGTGGTGATTGATGGCAATATGGCGGTTATTAGGCGAGATGGGAAACTTTATTTGATTTGCTCAGTTTGATATTGTACACATTGAGATCATTGTGGATTGTATAATTTCTCTGGATTTACGTTATTCATAATGGATAATGGAAATATAAGAATGGTTCAAATGTCAAGCACAGGAAGATTCAATTCTTCACCAATATTATGAATCTAGAAGTACAAGAGTTTGACAAGATCCCGAGTTGTCAGGAGGGTCAACTCGGCAGGCTCGTTACAATTGGCATCAGAGCAATGTTAGATCCTTGAAAGTTGACATGGCAAATTAGAGAGTAAGTTGATGTTGTGGAATTATGACACTAATGGTTCTTCTTTCAGAGACAATTGGAGATTAGAGATGCTATCCTCATGAGGAGGAGCAGTATCTAGAGGCTTTGTGTTTAGCATGAAGGTGCTAAAGGAGAATTTTTCTTATGAGCAATGGAAGCAACTAATGATGATGTCGAGGTATAGATTAGTGAATAAGTTGGCATTGCATATTGATTCAAATTGGCTGGAGGAATGCTTCACCAAATCTATAAGCGATCCATGAGGACATGGGTTTAAATTTAGAAGGGAAAACTGTAACAGACCCGACTACTTGATGGGCCAGTATATGTACTTATGTACATGTACATATGCATGACATCTATGCACATGAGTCTAGGGTTTTGTCTCTTTGGAGGAGCCCGAATTTTGAAGCATCATATCTTGGCGACCCGAGATTTATTTTTAGTGATTTTTCTTTTGCTAAAAAGGTTTTCGAGTAAGCTTTCCGGAATGGGTCTGATCAACCTTCATCCATATGTAAAAGTTATGACATAAATAGTGATGCCAGGTCAAAATTGACTGCACAGTGTATCTTTTTCTATAGTTTGATTGTTAGAGCTAGAAGCTGATCTATGGAAGCTCAAGCAATTGCAAGAGGTTCAAAGGTTCATGCATGAAGGAATTCTCAAGCGGGGTTTTGTTAATGATTAATTGAGGTGCTATGAGTCGATATGGACTTGAATCAGCAGATTTGGCATGTGTTAAACCTTCTTTGTTGGATGTCTACAGCTTTTAGAACTAACCGATTACGTTTCCTTTTGTGTTGTTTATATTGATTTGGTCGAATCATCTCTATATATGCTTTGGTTTAGTATTTTGTTGCTCACTTAAGGAGTTAATTAAAGAATGAACCTTTGGAATGGGGCTTAGTTGCCTTGCATATGGATGCAATCAGTGAAGACTGCCACAGATTGCTCAAAATAGTCACAAGAATTATAATAGTAAAAAAATGCATCACTTTGAATTGTTATAATCTAACTAAATATATAAGGATTGATAACTCTAAAATGGTAAAGAATCTGACAGAATGACCTCTGAGATAGATCTTAAGTAGATCCTCCTTGACAGAAGTAAAGGAGAATATGAGCATCTGGGTAGCTGATCGGTAAGTTGAGCATATGAAGCTCAAGAATTGTGCCATCTATATTGTTTTGGCTCCTAAAGATGGAGCTATGATTCAAAATAATATAGCAAGGATTACATGCAGTTGCAGTCA
This sequence comes from Isoetes taiwanensis, assembly GCA_021234155.1. NCBI lineage: Eukaryota > Viridiplantae > Streptophyta > Lycopodiopsida > Isoetales > Isoetaceae > Isoetes > Isoetes taiwanensis. The sequence continues at coordinate 8,224,339 of JAJEKV010000035.1, read as the reverse complement.
TCAAGTTATATTGATTTTTAAGTTGGAAGTGCTGCGTTTTGAGGTATTTCATTAGTTGCATGAATAGATCTCTTTGTTATAGAAAGTAGATTTATAGTGAAATATATTAAAACCATAGCTAATGATTGAATTGTAACTATTACGATGGAACTTTTGAAGGTAAGGCATGATATGGGTTTGAATAGTTTGGCCAAGGATGTCATAGGAAGCTTATGGGGGCTTTTGAGTACGGTTATGGCATGGAGCAGTGTTGGCATCACAGATGAAGTACATAGGTGTTGGATCTACATCAATATGACAGCCGGGCTTGTGACTTCCTTGACGTGTGGGTTTGTGATCATGATCTTAATCACTGAGTTTGCTATCTCGACATGGTATTGGATGTATGAGTAACCTTGGTAATCATGGCTAGTGGATTTAATAGAAGCTAATATCAAGTTGCAATCCTTATGGGGGGAATGGTTGGTGCTTCGTGTTCCTTATGAAGTGTAAGCTTTTGCTTATGGACAAGCTACTGCGACATGGCCAAATTGTGATTGGGATCATGGGCATCATCGAGAATTGATCTTTTAGGCACATGTATATTACATAATGTAGTGAACACCACATGTGTTAGTCTTTGGTATTGTGTCACCTGTGTCTTGGTATTTTTATGTCTCTTGGATCCTCCGAGCTTCTAGGTTCGGTGGCCTGGGTTGCTATGGCATGCTCATGTTCATCCTTGATTCTCTGTGGTATTCTTGTGCTTTGTGACACCGGGTGTTTCTTCCTCACAGGCGTAGCTTCCCGATGAGGCTGTGCGTCAACTCTTGTGACTCCATGGTAAGAGGTCCTCCTGTGACCTACGTGGGCTGGGAAGGGTATGCGCATACGAGGTTCACCCCACCACTACTGCTACAAGGCTCAGAATGTGAGTTGGCTGGGCATGTTTCTGCTAACAGGACCTGGATGTAGGCTGGCTGAGCTTCCTATTGTGTCGAGCTATTTTATGATGTTTTGGCACCTTGACTATGTTTCTTTGCTTCTGATGCTCATGTTTGCTATTCCTTAGACTATGTTGTCATTGCCTAGCACTCTATCCACATAGGTTTATGTGTCTTTGCTTGTGCTTATTTCTTGTTTCCAAGATTTTCAGAGTATTTCCATGCATGCAGTGGCAAGCAAGGTTCCCCACTTAGTCACGAGGGCTAACCCCATTGAGTGCATGTGCAGTTAATTCGCAAGGTAGTGGTCTAGTTGATGGCAGCAATGTAGCCGGGATCGTGGCTGAGATCTAGAGCTAGAAGTTCTATTTGATTTGCTCAGTTTGATATTGTATATATTGAGATTATTGTGGATTGTATAATCTCTCTAGATTTATGTTGTTCATAATGGATAATGAAAATATAAGAATGGTTCAAATGTCAAGCAAAGAAAGATTCAAATCTTCACCAATATTATGAATCTAGAATTACAGGAGTTTGACAAGATCCTGAGTTGCCAGGAGGGTCAACTCGGCAGACTCGTCACAGTTAAAGGCCTTTTCTTCCCCTTCACGCTTTCTACTATACGTGCAATGTCACCAATTGGTCTGTTGTAGAATGGCAAGATCTAAATCTTGCTTGTCCCATAGCTCTCACTGCATTCTCCTTAACCCAAGAACTCAGCTTTCCTTCAACAACAGTGGCGAAGAGCGTAGCCCACATATTACGTACTATAATCATCCGATAATTAATAACATCTGATACGTACCCCCTTTAAGCGCAAGTAATACTCTATTGCATTGCCCCATTCTATTGGAAATCCTTGCATCACCACCTTAGTGAACATATGCGTAACAAACCCTATGATTGAGTCCCTTGCCTATTTTACTAGTTCGGCCACGAGGCCAATATTGTCTGCTGCCTTGCCATTAAATAGGCGTTTAATGCCATTGCAAATGTCATCCCAAATATATGTGCTAGGGAACCGCCACCTTTGAGTGGTTTCCAGCCGGAAACCACGAAAAGGTGGCGGCTCCCAGCCGTAATCCACTGTCACCTGGAAATTGCGTGCACTGGGTTTTTTTTTCTCTCTCCTCTTCGCGATGGCGGAGGTCCGGCGATGGCGGAGTGCGGCGATCTTGTCGTAGATGTTGGCGCTGGGCGCCATTTGTGCAGGAATGGTAAGGAGGCATGCCCTGGCGACGTTAGGGATGTTTTCTTCCTGATTTTTCATTCCTTTTTGTTTCTTTCTAATCTTTTCTTCTTTCTTTGTTCTAGGTGAAGGCGCCGCTACCGAAGTAAGGTAAATAGTTAGTTGTATTTCTAGTTTTCATTTAATCTGAGAAGTTACTAATGTTTACTCCATTTTTTTAGGTTCTGGTCGCGTTCTTGAGGTAGATACACGAGTTTTTTTAGGTTCTGGTCGCGTTCTTGAGGTAGATACACAAGATTTTGGGCACATAGGCGAGTTTTTGCGAGCAAGATAGGGAGTTTTTGGAGTTTTTTAAGTTCCCTAGCACATAGGCGAGTTTTGCGAGCAAGATAGGGAGCTTCCTTGAAGTGTAAGTTCTATTTTAGGTTCTGTTTTTAGGTTCTATTTTAGGTTCTGTTTTTAGGTTAGGTTTCTATTATCTAACAAGTTTTTCTTGTTGCAGATTTCTTGTTGTTGCAGAAATGGGGGAAGCAAGGTTTATTGAAGTGTTTTTAGTTGTTAATGTTGCTAGAGGGGTTTCTGATACATGTTGCAGTTTCTCATTTACACTTGTCGAGGATCATCTGTTGGATGATAATGGTTTGGAAGAAGACGAGAATGCCGCTTCTTTGGTATCGATCCGTTAGAGGTAGAAAAATGCTGTATAGAAGCGACCATGGATTAGTGAGGGTTTTGTGGATAAAGAACCGGAGAAGGATACAAAAGAATATCTTTGGTATTGATGTTGAGATGCTTAGAGATGTTGATACGGGGGGAAAGGACAAGTCTAAGAAGCAAACAAACTGGGCAAGGGCAAAGTTTGATGGATGGAGGAGATTTGCTAAAAAAACTTCCGACTTACCTTTTGCAATTGACTTGAGTATTCCAATTGAGGACATACCTGATGATCAGCTGAACGAGATGCTTGTTCGATTTATGATACAAGTTAGGAAGAAGGATGGGAGCATGTTTCCGGCGGCAGTAACTTTTTTTTTTTTTTTTTAAGTTCGTTAGGGTTCTAATGTTTGTGTATTTTTGTTGTAGTTTAAATTCTTTCTTTGAAAGCAATAGGGAAGATTCTTAGGAAGAACCGAAATCAAAGACTCCTTCGGATGCAAAAGAACAAATTGGGTTTAATATCTTCGTGATCCCAAGATATGTTAGGGCTAGGGCTCAGCCTTTGTTGTTTGCGGTGATAGGTCTCACGAAGCTAGGAGTTGGCGTCGGCGGAAAAAAGCAATGCTATTCCATTTAATTCGAAAAAGACACGTTAGAAGACATAGACTTTCAGATAAACACTCCTAAGGGTCTTCAGAAACGTCTTTGTTTCTATCTTTGCACTAGGTTTGCAATTAGGGGTGCAAGTGAGTTATATGAAGTGAAAGATGTAGATTTGGCACTTGAGACCGATGGACTTTCCGGTATATGTTCTTTATAATGAAAGGACAAGTAAGGCGTGGGGCACTACAAAGATGAAATTTGATCCAAGCCATTTTCGCCCTCCAATTTGAGTTTTGAAGAAAACTTTGTTCGACATACAAACAAAGATTTGAGGCATCTACCTCCAAAAGAAAATTCTGCGCCAAGACCTTTCTTCCTACAAGCAATTTCAAATTATAAATCTCAGGTCAGATTTCTCTATTGTTTAATTGTATTTATTTTATTTGGTAACTCTAATCAATTGTTTGTTTTGTTAGATTTGGTTTCAAAAGGCGGGGTTGGTCGTAATAATATATCAAAGTGGATTCGCAATATGGGAGCAATCATTGATGTGGAAATATCGAACAAGAGCGTAGTGTGTCTACCGTAAATACGAATGTCAATGGTCGGTGTTCCTTGGAAGTTGGAAAGCTTATTACAGGGCATCGCAGAACAGAATCTTATCAGAAGTAAGTGAAATGTTTTGTTATGTTTATATTGAATTTATAGTTTATTTTTTTTCACATGCTTTGGTTCTTGTCTAGGTATGATCGCAAAGAAAGAAATTCAAGTTAATCTTTGCGACGAGTATCAACAAACAAACCATATAATGATGATGGCGACTTGCGCTTGTACTCGATGTACTTAACGAGATGATCAAGAATAAAGAAAATATATTGCTTGGTTCACGTTCTGCAAAATGTTTGACTGACAAGCCTTCTGCCTCAGGTATTTATTGTTTATAGTTAGTGCTAGTAGGTTAGTTGGAGGTTGCAGGTTTCTTTGGTGGTTGTTTCATTGTTAGGTGTTGTTATGCAGGTTCTTCATCCGACCAGACTGTTTTAATTGAAAAGCAATGCAATATTCCAGTTGTTTCTAGTAATGATGGTGTACCTGTTAGTGAGCATCGTGTGGCATCATCAAGTGATGCAGTGATCTGTGATCAACAGAATGTTGTATCTGATGTAAGTGGTAAAAGTAATCAAATTCAAGTTTCTGGAGTTGATGAGGAAGACAAGAATTTAGTAGATTACTGGGCTTTTTTTTTTTTTTTTTTTTTTTTTTTTTGAAGGACGACAATTTATTATCAAGGAAAATCAAGATACATACAAGGGATCTGTGACATGGGACTCAAAACCTAGAGGACGAAATAGTCCACTAAGGAAAACCACCCATACACAGAATATAATCATACTCCTTGTGCCACCTTGAGGCGTTTAATAGCCTCATCACAATCATCACGTTCTGCGTCATCGAGATGATCATCAACAGACATCAAATTATCATGCCACTGAATAGTACGAGGCATGATAGCCTCGTGAGATGACATAACAGACTTCTTCCTTGCTGCCTTCTTCCAATTGACCTGCTGCCAAGACTCTTTAGCGCACTGAATATTAGGACCATCAGCTATAACAAGCTCAGAAGCATGAGAGGCAGAAGCAACATCGTGGAGAGTAGTAGGAACTATAGCTGCAACTGATGGTGCTAAGGATGACACCACTGGAACTGTATGTAGAGCATCTTCCATAGCAGAGGAATGCAAAGCAACCGGCAAAGGTTGATCATGAGCAGATGAAGAAATAACAATGGGAGCTTGAACCTGAGAAGAATGTTGAACAGATGCCTGAGACGCACGAGTACCTCGACGAAAGCTAACAAAAGCCTCCTTATCAGGAAACAGACGGGCTAATTCTGGACCATTCAGAAGTTTAAGATCCAGATTACTGGGCTTTTGAAGAATTCCTGAAGTCAAATCCTCAGCTTCACAAATATTTTCCGCCCACTGTTGAAGTCAAGAATGTTGGTAAGTTTAATTATATTGTGTATTATTTTTTGTTTATCTTTATTACACTATCTAATTACACTGCATTAAACTGCAGGTGGTCACTCCTTTGTTGGTGCAACTTTTAATAACTGCACATTCATTCAAGTTCCAGATTCTAGTAATGTTACCTTTAATGTTGGAGAGGGGAAACAGCGGTTCAAGTCTGCCTTCACGATAACTGTTGTCTTCAGAATTTCTGTGATAAGTTCAAGTTCTTTGAAGTTGTACTGGTAACTTGTGTTGGGAACTTCTATAAGTTCATGATCAATTTTTTGTTTAATTTTGAACTGCGTACCTACCTTATATCAAGGGAAACATGGCTACTACGACCAGAAAGAAACATGGTCCTTTTATTTGTATTTTGAACTGCAAACCTTGATGGAAACTGTAACTGAAATATTGAAATTTTAATGTTTTATTCCACCTTGTATGAAAAATTTCATGTATTAATGTTTTTGTCTGTAGTGGCGGCGCTGTAAGCGGCGCCGCCTGGAAACTTTTGCCCAAAAAATACCAAAAAGAAACTTACACTGGAAATTCGAGGAATTTCCAGGTGACAGTGGTTTACGCGGCCTTGAGAACCGGAATGATCCCCACAACTCCCTACGGGCTATAGCAGAATTTTGAATCACAAGTTCCATTGTATGAATTCTGCCAAGTGTACCAACAGACTTTTTGCGTCCGCAAATAGACGGTATTCAAAATTGGATGGTCGCTCTGGACCGTCGCCTAGGTTGGAGCAGAAGATGCTCCACAAAGGTATGGATCGTCGCGTTATGATGCTCCAGAAAAGCAAATCAGAGTTTCTCTTAGCTCCTATTTCTATCGTAGCTCTATTTCAGCTTTAAGTAAGATCATATTCAATACCATAGTCCCCGACATCACAGGATAATTTGAATTGGATGTGGCTTAAGCCATTCGAACATGATCTACAAGAATAGACGGTTTTCAAAATTTGATGGCCTTTCTGGACCGTGGCCTGGGTTAGATCAGAGGATGCTCCACAAAGGTATGGATCGTCGCCTACAGGGTTTTCTTAGCTCCTATTTATCGTAGCTCTATCCCAGCCTTAATCAAGATCATAGCTCCCGGCATCACAGACTAATGACGTCCTGGCATTTGAGACGTGATTTACCTTGCCATGCCATTTGCATTTCGGATTCTGACTTTAATATGGACCAACATGTCTATTTGCCAGAGTTTGCTCTGTAATCTGTACAAATTGATGTTTAGATGTGGTGTCATCAGTTCTAGCTGCAAAGGCATGTGCAATGCATTCTTTAGTAAAAACTTCTGCATAACATGATTAAAAGTTTTATTTGATGAACAGAGCCTGAGTAATAATTTCTTTGGTGCTAACCTTTATATCGCAATTATAAAGGAATGATTTGAACTCAATGTACCAGCATATTGCTATGACTCTTTTACATTAATTATTGGAATTTGAAGGACCAAAACATTCCTCTTCGCTTTGATGTTGGGCACTGACTTTGCTTTGTTTTGCTTTGATGTGACTACTCATCGCTCCTTCAGCCTGCGATTTCCTTCCTAGGTTTACCTTAATCAGTTATTATCAGCTCATTATGTTTGCAAAATGATAACGATCATATATGCGCTGGAACAATTCTTGATTCGTTTTTGAAGTTATGACGCTGCATAATGCTTTTTAAGCCTCCTATCTTTTGTTGGATTATAGGGTGTGTGTTTATACTCAGTATAATAGGGTACCTCTACATATGCATCCTCTAAACTAGTGGCTAGCCTGCCAGTTCCAGGGAATTGCATCAGAATATATTTATCATATTTAGGGCTGCGCATATGCTCAGTATAATAGGATACCTCTGCATAGGAATCCTCTAAACTATTGACTAAGCTTCCCAAGGAGTACGGATGCAATAGAATTGACAATTCCTTATTGGAACAGTTAATTATCCATTTGGCATCACTTAATTTGTATATTTGAAATTATTTTCTCAGTTTAGGCTTAGTGTGATCTAGCTAAACGATGTTGAAAATTAGTTGCTCGTGTCCTTTCAAGAAAGTCTTGTCGCTTCCAACTTGAAAAGGTGCACGAGTCCTGTAGCGGGCCCTCAGGCTGCTGTAACCTGCTGCAGTCTTGTGTGCTAACTTTTTTCATATTTTGTTTGGTGGGTAATGCCTAACTAGATTTGAAAAATTGCACGAGTCCTGTAGCGGACCCGCAACATGCCATAACCTGCTGCAGTCTTGTCCGCTAACTTTCTTCTTATTTTGTTTGGCTATTTAATTCTTTCTTGTTGTAACTTCCATTTTTAAGACACTTGTTTGAGGATTTGTCATTACGCTTATGGATGATATCGCATTACGCATATGTAGGTTTTCACAGGCAGCTCACTTGGGTGGAAAGATTATCTCGTAAGGGTCTTTATTCTGGTTTAAATGGGAACCTTGCTGGAGTTCTGCCGTAAGTGCTTTCTTGTTTATTTACAGGTTATAAATTTACATGGAAAACTCTATTTCGCTTTGTATCAAAGGCATGACTATATGAAGAATTGTAATATTTTAGACAACTTATGAAACATTGTTAGGACTGCTAAGAATATCCACATCCACATGAATTTTTGGTGCTTATGACAAGCAGGTTTGCTAATGCACCATATTGTGCTCGAATTCTTTAAGCATGACTGCGACGGAAGAAGGCACAGAGGAGGAGGACCCTACATTAAGTTATTTATGCCCTTTAGAAATTGCTAGGAAGTAAAGGATTATAGATGTCACAGGGGAATACGATTCCATCAGGGGTCCAGAGGGGCCTTACATCCTATGCCTGGAGGCAATTGAACTTGACTAACCAATTGGGTGTGTACGAACCTGTCAAGCAGAAGCTACTTGAAATATTTTCAGAGAATTATTTCAATTGCTGGTTCGCCCCTGCAACCTGTTGTATTGCAACCTGTTGTATTGCAACCTGTTGTATTTTTCCTGTCATTACATAGTTTAGCACATTGGTTGCTCTTACTTGGTAAAACTGCCATTGAAACCATTACATGATTTAAAATTAAATTCTAGTAAGAAATAGAACCACATCTACTACCAGCTTCTACAAATTCCTGCTTTTAAATAACCATGATATAATATGAAAACAACAAAAATTGAGGGCCCACTACAACTGCATACGGCTTCAGATATGGTGAAATGCTTGGCTACACTGTTTATTACGATCAATGGTACAGATTCATGTAAATGAGATTGACATGCTAGTTTCTAGTGGGCAAAGAGGATAAGCTCACTCAATTGTACAGAAATGGTTGAGAGAAAGGGCTTCTCGACCATAGTCCAATAAGACAATGAGAACATAAATGCTTTGTGAGGGAGATGTCTAAAGATTTACATTTGTCTCATTTGGAGTTATGACGGAGCATATTGCTTTTTTGCAGAACTTGAGCATGCAGCAACCTGCTATTGCTGAAAGCGTACAAAAGCCTAAGAGTAAGAAGTAAGACTTCATTGTTGTAGGGGTTTAATTTATGAAGGTTATCTTTATTTTGATTCTATGTTACAAGATTATCTCTTTAGACCACTAGCAGATCATTGCAGATGCATGCTTTCACTTTTAAGCAGAGCAGGGAAAATAGATCAAGTTGAGGATTTTTTTAACAAGATACCAATACAGCCTGATTTGTTGAGCTGGGCTGAATTCTTGGGATGTTCTGAGTGCTAGAGAAAAATGCGCTTTAGATCATACATGAACATATGATAGAGTATGTTTTTATTTATAGTAAAATATGGTCAAGTGAGTATATTACGCTGATATTTGCTCTTGGCATATTGATCATTAAGTGCTTATGTTTCGAAGTGTTAGTATTTGATCAGAACTGACAAATGGTTTTCTTCGGTTTAGGTCTGGGAAAGATAAACAACCAAAGAGTTCAACTTCTTATGAGATATTCCTAAAGACATGAGATGAGCTTCGTTTATTATTGAGGTAAGAATAATTGAGATGGCTGGATATACCGAGCTTGTGGTTTTATCCAATTTCTTTTTTTATGTGCATATAATTCCTACAGTAGAATAACATGGAAAATATAAAGTCCTAATTGGAAATACATGATTGGAGATATAAAGGTAGTTATATCAAAATTCAAAATGGCATCTTCTCTAAAGATTTGCTTGTGTTTCATAGGGTGTTGGAAGGATTATCCACCATTTTGTTCACTATATGGTATTTCTTTTGTTTTGCAGGGTCTTCAGATGAGGTGATGCATCAATGCGGCTTATGCATTCTCCTTAATCATTTGGTAGTGGGTTTCCTTCACCGCTTTCTGGTCATGGGAGTATTTAGGTACTTTATAAAATCACACAAGTTGTGTTTCAGTGGCTTGAGTCTGAATTCATCTAGTGATTTACAGGAGGAGAAAATACTCGAAGGTTTCAGAACAGGTTCTAGCAGAGATGGAGAACTACGGTCCAGTTACTTTGGATCTTGACAATCAGAGGTTTTTGCTAGAAACGGATGGCTCCTGGTATCCAGGTTGTGCATATCAGATTTATTTATATTGCTTTCCCATGAGATTTAAATTTGATGATGCAGGCTAATCAATGACCTGCTCTTAGATCAGATTTTCCAGCATTACACGAGGACATGGTAAGGGATATCCGTGGCTTGCGTAAAGAAAAGCGGAGATTGGTATGTTTGGCAGCTTTTGCACTTTGCAATGCTTTTATTGATTATGAATTGCTTGCGCAGAGAAGGGAACTTGAGAAACACTACGGTGAAGCAGAGGAGTTGAAGGAACTCAAGGAGAAAATAAATCTTCTTGATTTTAAATATCAGCTTATGGTTGACATGGTAAACATCACCAATAATGCACATCCTTTGAGACTGGTCTTGATGTTTACTAATTTTTGTGTTTTCGTATTTGTAGTGGTCAACTAAAGTGGATGTCAAAGGCAAGAGACATGCTGATAATGAAGGAAGCACGCATAGAAGTGTAGGCAGGGACGAAAGCAGAGGCAGAGAAGAAAGTGCAGGCAGAGAAGGAAGTGCAGGCACTTCACATAAAGTAATTAAATCTATTGTAACAACTACAGAAATCAGGAGAAGGATGGGCTCGCCCAACAGAGATAATCAATGAAAGCAATGTTGAATGCTTATATAGCTTTTGGAATTGATATCTGCAACGGTCGTGAGGCAAGGGCCATCTAGCCTGGGTTGCAAGTATGCTTGCAAGGTCAAGGTTAGATGTGTGCGGAGGCATTGGCGTAGAAGTATTATTTTGAATTTATGTTGTTCATATCTATAAAAGTACACATTGCAGAGCTAGGGCATAGTACAGTATAAGAGATCTATAGGAATCAAGGCGCTATTTCATCATGGTGAGCTTAGCTTGGATTGAAGACAAAAGTAGATACCAGAAAAACTATGATATTGTCCGGGTTTTCACATTCTTAAACGCAGGTCCTCACAAATTAACCTAATCTAATCGCTGGATGCCGTTGTATCAAAGCATGATAACATTGCATAATCGGGCGAATATTCTTTTTAGAGAAATATTTCAGCGATCATCGTGTGGCTTCTCTGTTTCTCGTGATGTCGAACTGCTGCAGTCGAGTCCAGTCCAGATAATAGCTTTAAAAGCTTGGTTTCATGCCTTGCACGTGTTGGATTTGATTTAGGAAATCCTTATTTCGGGGATTTGCTTGTCTTCTATAGATGGGTTTTTGCAAGTACAGGCTGAATAGATGGGTTTATGCAGGCATAGGCTGGTTTCAGATTTCAAATTCTGATCTGAGTAGGACAACCTAGCAAATTCATTTTTACCTTTGGTTTAAGCCATGGAATCCATCAAATATCAGGGCCAAAAGTGTGGCTCACATGGATTTTGGGCCTTGGAATTAATGGCAGCAGGCCAGATTTTATATTTTATTTTAGCCTCAAATAGGTTTCTATGTTTCTTTTTTCTTCGCATGAAGAATTGGAAGACACCACCCAATATTGCTTGAAACCATGGGTTGGGATGAAAACGATTTTATAGATGATGAAGAGGGTAGATATGGCGATGAGGAGTTATCGGCTGGAAGCGGGGAGTTGGCAATTTGGACTGTGGCAAAAAGGAGATGCATGTTAATGGATATAGGCAGTGATGTTCCATAGATTGAATGCATGCCTTGTAAATCGTGCTACAAATAATCCGAACAATCTATATCTAGGTACTCTACACTCCCCTTCTTGACAGATCTACATGCAAGAGGTTTTCTAGTAATGTGCATATGTGATTTAGTAATGTGCATATGCGATTTACAACCTTAAGCCGGAAGGTAGTTGTTAGATGTCAAGATAAGTTGCTATTCGTTCTTATTATTATTCAATGGGAGGTTGCCATGTGGCGACCATTCTAATCAAGAATGACAAATAAGTATATCAAGAATGACAAATGATTATAGCATTCTTGAGTGGCCTGTTACCTGCTTGAAAACTTGCATTCCTGAACGACCTGTTACCTGCGTGAAAAACCTTCTACTGTGGCTATCGTAGTTGGAGCTGGATTTCCGAACCCCTGCTGTGGCTATGGCAGCCATAAGAAGCTGGACATGCCGAAGCTTTGTGCCATGTGAGCTCCAAAACCTCACCGGCTGAAAACTTCGCCTTAAAAGCATGAATTCATTAATTAGAGAAAATATGTTTTCTCGTTCGAGCACGAAATAGGTCGCAGACAGTGCGTAGACAGGGATTTAATGTCCTTGTGCACCAAAATGAACTAGTACAGAACGCACTATCGGTCGGAACTTTAATTGAGCGCGAGATCGAGCATTCTTTCTATAATTAGCATGCTAAGTGACAGCATTAGACCAGGCATATCATTATCACTAGTGGTCCGAAAGATCGCGGTGGCGATCTTTAAATGGTCGGGCATAGCCTAAAAATCTACGAACCTGCTGTGGGCAGCTGTAGCATTTGACAAAAAAACCTACCGCTAATAGCTCAAGGAAATCGCGGCCGCGATTTCTTTTATTGCTATTGCGCTCGTAGATTCATAAATTAATATTCTCTCAGAAGGACACCCGACATAAAATTACAAAAACTTAAACGATTATATTTCATAAAATGTCTTGAAAATAAGCTTTACATTTATGAAAGATAGTGAAACATTACATTTGCATTTGAAATCACAGTTTACAGTCTAAGTATTACTGTGTCTCTTGTACTGAGTCTGGGGCAATTCCCAATTCATTCTCCATTCTGGCCACATGTTCAGCGCCTCTTGCAATAGTCTGGGAGAAGTCCATTTCGGTATAGCCTGTTGTATCTGGTATATCAACGTTCATTGCAACAGCCAACTGATGCAAGTGGCCTGCCTCATAAGATTCATCATACTGGGGTGTTCCATGCATCTCGTCCAATTTCATGGCAAATTCCTGTGAATCTGCTGTTTTAAATCTTTTGTGGAGCTGTCCCGTTTCTAGCTCCACGTTTTCAGATTCAGAAACACCCATATATTCAAACCGTTTGCCAGACAACAAGGGCATGACATTATCCAGACTCTGGTTTAGTGACTCAAGCTTTTGGAATTGAGGATCCAATGCATCAAGTGTTTTCGCGGTGCCCTCTATCAGATCTCTGGTCTCTTGAAGCCTCTGCTCAAAACCTTTCTCGTCTAGCTTATCCAATAGTTCATCCATTTTGCTAATATCCGTATGCTGAGTGATATTCAAATCCGGCTTCTCTGGGTTAGACAATGGTTTGTTTTCCTCAACTTTTTCTTCCACGCTAGGGGTAAGCATTTTCTCTAGGGTCTCAAAGAAAGCATTCAAAAACTGACGTACCTTGTCGTCGAATTCAACGGCTATGCTGCGTTTGCCTTGCATCATTGCTACTCTTGAGGTTGTCCCCGCGGAAAAGAAATCAAGCACGCACCCGTCTACTGGCACTAGTTCTCTCACCATCTGGTAGACATAAGAGGTTTTTGCCTGTGATTTAAGCACAAAGTCTCCTTCAATACCTGCCCAAGTATACTTTGGTTTGCCAGTGAAGTATTGTAAATACTTCTGCTTGGTTTTGGCGTCCACTTCCTCATTGCCTGTTATTTCATATTTGGGAAGCGGGGTGCTCTTCGGGCAGCTTGTGACCTGTGTTAGTCGGAGTTCCAACTTTGGAACAATTGGTATTACCCGAACCGCACTTCTATTGACAAACATATGTGTGACGTAATATTGAAACTCTTTCACATTTTTTTTGTTGATCAATCCTTGCTCTTCATAAGCTCCAATTGACACATGAGACCCACCTTGGATTTGTTTCTGGCTGTACAGGCAGTTCGGAAGTTGCGCCGACCTCATAAAAATTACAAGATGATATACTTTGGCCGTTGTGATGCCTGCAATCCTGTTAAATAAATCCTGATATTTTTTTACTTCCCAAATTGTACTAAAGGCGCGCATGTCAATAAAGACCATCGTTGCATTTTCTTGTGCAGGTGCTGTGACGGGAATGCCTGCCGTAGTTACATGATGCACTGAGTTTCTTTTGGTCTTCAGTAGCAGCGCTTCCTCTGGCACGATTATAGATCTGATTGCCTCCAAAAAGGCACTAGGAAGATTACCCTGGACGTTTTCTTTATTGTAATTTGCCTTTATGTATTCAAAATCCGTATCTGAGATGCTCAAAAGCCTATCCTCGATCAAATCTGGAAAATGAGACACCAACTCTTTGAAAGTGGCATATTCTTTGTCCAGCACACTGTTTGAATAGGATAGCACTTCCGGCGCATGAGAGATAACGTCCTAATATCTAGGGCTCGCTGTCCGACAGCGAATCTGCCCGCATAACCTTGCTGAACCTTCAAGAAGGTTTTGCCTTCCAAAATCTCGTCCATCAATAAGGAAACTTCATCGTTATTCATCCCACGGAGATACCTAAGAAAGGTCTTATTAAAGAATTCTTTGCTGGGCTTATCTGGTAATTCTCCATGGTCGTCCTTCAGCTTACGTCCGGCCCAATGAGCAACAACTTCTGTTAGCTTCGACCAAGTCGATTCCCGCATAAAAATAAATTGCTTCTCATCTTTTAATTCTTTGACCTTCAAAGTAGTGGTCGCAACATCAACAAAATCCTGAAAAAGCGGTGGTTAGGATCGCGGTCGCGATCTTCTCAAGCAATGAGAGCGAAATAAAGCAAAGTGTAGCAAAAAAAAAACCTTCCAAGCCAAAGTTACCGCTGTTCCTGTTGGGCCTTGTGGTGTGCAGCCAAAAGCTTTGTGCTGATTTCTCAACTGTTGGAGTTTTTCGATCAGAGGCTCCATGTAAACAGTATCAGCTATTATTTCGTTACACTGTATAGAGAGCTGGATATATTCTTTATCCGTGAGATTTCCATTCAGGATCCTGGACCTCCTCCTCGCATAGGCTTTCGCAAACTCTAGACATTGAGCGAGCTCTCCTACCATTGAAAGGAGAACCTGCGCAGCAAAGATGATGTGGTTTCCAGATATAATATAAAATTTTTTTCCAACCAGATCCTCTGGCTTTGACAAAGTTACTCGTTTGCTGCATGAAACATTAAGTGTCACCGTCGACCACACGAACAAGAAAGCAAAGAATGAAACTACTTACCGTGTGATAGGATCGAAAGGCACCAAGTCTGCAGGTGTTAGAACTTCAGTTGGACATGTTTTGAAGCTCTTGACCAACGTGTGCACATGGTCATTGGAGCGGAGTCTGTGTGTCATATTAGCCGGGGCAGATTCACAATAAAAAATGCTGACCATCATAAACCAGTTTACACCCATAGGATAAAACTTTTTAAATTGCAGTGTTGTCTGCTCAGCAAGTTTCTTCTCTTCTTCTGGATTAAATTCTAAAGCATCGGGAATCCTAGTGGCTGTCGGCCATGTAAGAGCAGATGATGCTGCATTGTGTCGGTCAGATGACGAAGGAGTTGTGGATGCGGATGGGGTCTCTACATTGAATGATGGCAATTTTATTTTAAATGGTTTGATTTTTTCTTGGGCCGGAGGATCAACAGTCTTTGGCATAATCATCTTGGGCGTCGTGGGATCGATAACGGCGGAGATCTGAAGGGGTTAACAGGTGTAATGGGGTCTTCGAGCTCAACGGGGGACTTAGGAGCGGAGATGATTAAGCCCTATTGTAGCTAATGGGATCACGTTCCTTTTTCTTTCTTTGTCGCTTCGCCACCAGTTGGTATCCATCCTCGTGGCATGTTGTTGTCTCTTGTGGCCTTGATAGCACGGGGCCGGAGGTTTTTTGCCGAGGCTAAGCCATTTACGCATTTACTTGAAGCCTATCCGATATCCCCTCGTCCTTTAATACGGCGCTAATGAATCATAGGAAGGGAGGGTCCAGCCAAAGCCCTTTAAGCTAGTTGGTGCCCTTTACCACCGGCGGGTTTGTTACGTCTTGCTTGCAAGCATCATATTGGTCATAGCTTTGCCCGGTATGTAAATGTACTCAACAAATGCCAAGCTGTTGTGTGTCCTCCACAGCTGCCGGATAAAAAATCGTCTGGGCGTTGTTCTTAAGTCCCCTCCCACATGGCTATGACGATACCCATTTGTTCAAAAGATTCAATATCCTTGCCATTCCTTATAAATAGGCATAAATCCTTTCTTCGATCACCTTTTGTCTGCGGTATAGCCTGCGCAATTTCTATGCACCACTTACGGGTAGGGCCAGGAGTTACTATGCGAATAGGCTCCACGTTGGGGCCACGGTACAACTCCAGAGCTGCAGAAAAAAAAGGTATCAACAAAAACATTCGGAGGCATAGACAACCTAAGAGATAAAGAAAATCGCGGCCGCGATATCTCCAAGCACTTGGAGTTAGGCAGTTGATACTATTGACAAAACAAATTCTAATCAGGAACATTATTGACAAAGTTATTCTACAAGGAAGCGCGACCGCGATTTGTTCAAGAACCATAAACCATAAAGTACTAAAAGGGCGCCAACCTAACCATTTAGAACTAAACAAAAGCGCTGTGGGTTCCTTATAAGCACGCACAGTTCCTACCTACACCCTGAAATTGCTAAAGGAGATCGCGACCACGATCCTTCGAACAAGGTCTGTGCTAAGTTTGTTGCAGGCCAAGCTCAGAAGGATCACGGTGGCCGACCCTAAAACTATGTAATGCAGTGCTCGACTTCAGCACTGCTAAAAGAAAGCGCGGAAAATACCTTGTTGGAGGGCAAGCTGGCGAGTCATGATGGCGCTGATTCCTGGACGCAGGCGTGGATTCCGGTCGAGGCGCTGGAAAGTTTCGCGAGAATTTTAGAAAGTGAATATAAATAGGAATTGAATTTATGACGGGTGCGGGAATTAATTACGGGCTGTAATGACGGCCGTGAACATTAATGACGGCATTAATGAGCCATATTAATGACTGACGGGTGCATTAATGACTGACGGCCGTGGGCATTAATGACGGCCGTCATTAATGAGGGCATTAATGAACGGTATTAATGACTGACGGGCGTGAACATTGTGGGTAATTAGTGAATGGGATTGACAACGACGGGCGTTAATATTGGGGGGCATTAATGACTGACATCCGCATAAGTGACGACGTACAGATGTCTTGACGGACGACAGGCGGGCGTAAGGATGGAATAAAATTGACGGTTCCGCTCTGGATGTCTTTATGTCAGCAACAGTCAACGTCAAGATAATGCCATGTCGTAACCATAATTACTCCTGCAGGGAGGACGATAACTGCATTTCTGAATTCAAATTCGTACATTTTCGAATTCAAATTCATATATTTTGAATTTGCATTCAGAACCCAGTGAGAAACTAATTCAGAGGCGCTTCATTCCAATTTTGTGGGCGCTCCGTTGCCGATTGTGGGCGCTGTTTGTTGTTCTGTGGGCGCTGTGTATGTGGGAGCAGGCGACCTCAGAATTGCGAAGTTTTTGCTCAATTTGAAGGGTTCGATTCAATTTCCTATTTCTGTGTATTTCCTGTTCGATTCAATTTTCTGTTTGCCACTACAGTTGCATGTTTAGATGCTAGTTTAGATGCATATTTAGATGCATGTTCAGATGCATGTGTAGATGCATGTTCAGATGCATGTTCAGATGCCAAAGTTTGCATCTATTTGGTATGCATATCTGTGGAGTTCTCTATTGAATCTGGAAATTAGTCTGAAGCACACATTGGGTAGTTTGTTAGTCTGATGCTAAATTTGGCTATACACTTCTCCAATTGCCACATCATTTGTTAAGGGGGCATTCATTTGATTTCTTTACGAAGGGGGATATTAGCATGATTCATTGATGTTTTATCCTGAAACAACAATTCAAAGGCTCGCCATTGGTCACAACGTTTCATCTCACCAAAATCGCGGTGGCGATCTTGCCAAGCCACTTCAGTTATTCGATCATCATCACTTCAGTTGCATGTTTAGATCCCTGTTTCGGTGCATGTTTAGATGCCTGTTTCGGTGCATGTTTAGATGCATGTCCAGATGTATCTGTAGATGCAAGTTTGGATGCATGTTTGTGGGTAGTTAAGATGCCTAAATTTGCAAATATTCATTTGGTTTCTTTAGGAAGGGGGATATTAGCATGATTCATTGATGTTTTATCCTGAAACAGCAATTCAAAGGCTCACCATTGGTCACAACGGTTCACCTCACCAAAATCGCCGCAGCGATCTTCTCAAGCACATTTATGGTAATATGTACCCTCATCTCGAATGCCCCTGGTGTTGTTCCAGACTTAAGATTTGGTCCAACGGATCGCGGCCGCGATTTATAACACTACTTTCTCATGTTATTGTTACAGGATGGAGCTAAAGTGCATGTCATACAATGGCATTAAAGTTGCCGAGGGCAAAGTACACAGCTTCACTACTCATCATAATTTGCCCCTGCCTGAGGGATTCAAGGTCGTGTCGCTAGAAAGTATTTTCAATGGAGATCTGCCGTTGCCCTATCCTGAACCTGAGATTGATACACTTGAAGAGTCAAAGGGGTCATTTATTCTTTGGCCCAGCAATGACATCTCAGACCCAGAAACTGCAGAAGATAATGCCGTCACACCACCGGCACAGGTTAAACGCATAAATTGGTTGTGCATTCAAGACGAAGATGCAGAGCCGGAGGCATGCCCTCGACATGAAGGTATTTCAAGAGAGGAACTCATGGAGAAGACTTGCTCGTTGTTGCATGAGTGTTGTGGTAAACCTTATGCATTGGGTGTAATAATTTTCACAGATCCTAATCATGCAATTGCCGACATGAAGTTGGGAGAAGAGTTCTTGGGTGTGACAATTATGAGGTTGTATCCAATGCCAGAAAGAACGTCTATGAGATGCCAGGCTTGTGCCGAGGTACCGCAACTGTATGACTTAGTGAGATGGCACAACGACTTGATGACAGTGGATAATGTTCCTGTCTCCAAGCTCATTAAGGCAGTGAGAGAGGACTTCATGGAAGTGGAGCCATACGCCCTGAAATTCGAAGGAGAGTCTGTTAAAAGAAGACCATATAGAATGATCAATCGAACAGCACGAAAGCCTGCTCCGCCAAGCAAAGCAGCAAGGAAAATCACTGCCCAAGCGATTCGGGATTTCAAGTCGTCAATTTGCTGCATTAGAAGATGTTGTGCAAATTTTACAACGTGTGAGATCACGTGCATTAGGACGTTCTATTGGAATATGAAAGCAGTTGACAGAACCACCTTCACTTATAACATGCTAGACCTTTGCTCAGAGAATGGTCAGGTGCAGAAACTGATGATAAACAACAAACAAGTATGCTTGAAAGCATGGTATACAGCTTATGGTATACCACTGTCTACATTCTACAAATGGCGGAAATTGTTTATGGGGGGGCATAGGATAGCTGAACATGGTAACACTGGACTCAAGAAAACCAGATCTCATACCACGGCCGGGATGCCATATTAACTATGTACATAGATGAGAATGCAGAGGTCATGCCCCATAGATCCAAAGTAACCACAGAAGGTGCAAGGGAGAATGTGAAGCGACTACCCTCTGTCTTGACGAAAAAAGATATTCTTCGTGAGGTTGACCAAGGCATAATGGAGATGACTGGGAAGCACATATCTCCTTCGTCGTTTTTGAATGTATGGAAGGAGCACCACAAAGAGGTTGGAATAGCCAAAAGGATTGCCTTCTCTAAATGTAATAGCTGTATTGTAATAAAAGAGAAATTAGCCAAGACAAGAGATCCAAGAGAGAGAAGAGAGCTGCAGATGGATAGGAAGACTCACATGACTGCTCAGATGTCTTGCAGAAGCCTTTATTGGTCATGGAGAGCTCTTTCACACCGTTCTCCAGAGCATGCACTCACAATCATACACGACAAAATGGACCAGAATAAGACAATGTTGCCTAGACTTGAGAAGTTAGTCTAGTCGGTGTGGAGGGGAGAGCGTTTGAAAGTAAGTTTGACTGGTGCACTCATGCATGGCCATGGCATAGATGCCTTGGGGCATTTCTCACTTGACCTTTGGAAAGATGACTCTAATTTTCATATTGGGTCATTGAACCATAGATTGAAAACTATGGAGGATGCCTCTTTGGACAA
Organism: Isoetes taiwanensis; assembly: GCA_021234155.1. Taxonomy (NCBI): domain Eukaryota; kingdom Viridiplantae; phylum Streptophyta; class Lycopodiopsida; order Isoetales; family Isoetaceae; genus Isoetes; species Isoetes taiwanensis. Next base: position 8,204,386 of record JAJEKV010000035.1, on the reverse strand, counting down.
GCTGGGGGCAATTTGAGGGAGTCATCCCTTCCTGAATCTTAATGGGGTGCTACAATATTAAACACTACTGCTTTGAAGACCAAAAAGGTCAACAACACAGGCACTGCTTTTGTGGCCCCACCAGCACCACCGGTGCAGCATAAACAGCTACCCAGGAGGCTCTACTTGCAATTAGACAATTGTGCTGGCCAGAATAAAAATAGATATCTTTTCTCTTACCTTTCCTATCTTGTTTCACTGGGTGTTTTTGAGCAAATACAGCTCGGGTTCATGATGGTGGGTCACACACGATGATATTGATGCTCTATTCGGTAACTACTTTCGACTTCACGCTTCACGCAGATCGGATCTTGTGACTATTCCGTGCTTATGCAACTTTTTCGTGAATGCAGCACCAAAGCACCAGCACCATACCTAGTCACCGAGGTTCCGGATTGGAAGTCTTTTGTGAAAGGGTACATCCCAGATAAAATAGATCGATTGATTGGTCACTTGGAACCCCTGCTTTTCAAGTTCTGTATGAGAGATGGATGGCCTTTACTGTACTACAAGATGAGGCCAGGTCATCGAGAATGGTTGCCTCACAAAGGTATTAGAATGTTATTGCTTATTAGACCTGGAGATGCTTGTCCGACATGGCTAGGCTATGCAGAAGAGGAGCCCATACAGGATCCCACTCTTCCACATTACGAGGAAGTGCTTGTGTCTTGGTGGGAGCCCGTGGTGAGGAAAGGAACCACCTATAGCCAGCAGTACAAAGATTGTTGGGAGAAGAAGTGGAGGCCAAATCCACCCACCGCGTTACCAACATCTGAAAACTGTTGACTATGGTTGGTTGGTCAAGAACAAGCCATCACAAGTAATGATCCCTACAAGTGTAGGAATCCAGCTCCAAGAATTATTAGCTAAAGAAGCTGCTGAAGATGAAGGGGACACTTGAGGCTATTAAAGGTAAGATATGCATTATTCATCTACTCAGCAACACAACTTTTCTTGTACATAACTATTATATCATATATCAATTAGACAAACTTGCATCTTATATAGGTGATGCATCTTGCATTTTTCATCTTAACACAAGAGCTCTTACACTATACAATGTTGAACAGGTGTTTCATTCATCATCAACAGCTGCAGGAGTGATCCCTGATATCTCATAGCTATTGCGGTCAGGAAGCCAAATGAGGTGGATCATAACACGAATTAGTCCAGGGCAACGACAAGTATAATGCAATTTTGTATGGATATGTGTATCAAGTGAAAACGTGCTTTGTGGATTTTACTAAGGTAAAAGTATTTGTGCTTGAGTAATTTAGGTGTGATTGAAATTAGGTACTGCTTGCAAATAAAGTGGAGGTCGAAGAGCACAACCTTACACTATACTCAGGTATGATACATCAGATAATATTCATTGTGCTATTACATCCTTACATAGTTCATAGGTGCTCCTATCATTATTATATCCTTAACAGATACAGTAGTAATCATTGATAACATTGATTATGCTTATTACATCTTTACATACTATAGAAGTGCTCATATATCATTATTATATCCTTGGCAGGTACACAAGTCTTCAACGATTTACTCATCATCAACACCTGCTAAGGTGATGGCATTCAGCTCAAAGATCTCCTGATCAGGAAGCCAATAAAGGTGGACCACAACACGAGTGAGCTTCCTGCAAGCACTCGCAGGACCATCTGCTTTGGACTGGAGCTATGGATCAAGATTAACACCATTTCTATAGCATTCACACAGATCGTTGTAGCTCAAGTAGCACTTGAAGGATCGGATGTGCTCCGGGCGAGGAGGCAAGGAAGCCATGCGGGATGAATGAGCGGATGGAGCTATTTTTATAGTGAACTAAAATTATTGATGGAATTATTGGTGTAGATTGTAGCGCCATTATTGGGCTTGTACAAGTATCACGTACATGTACAAGTATAACACATAATTTGTATGTATATGTGTATGTTAATAACCTCATGTATCTTGGGCTCGAGAACTAGGTGAAAATATTCGTGCTTGAGCAAATTAGGTGTGCTTAAAATTCTCAAAATTGCGTTATTTTTTCTAATTAATGAAATCATGCTTTTAAAATTTGGCTGAAGCACCACTGAAGCATCATCGCCTGAATCTGAATATAGTTGCTTACCTTGACGCCTTGGAAGGCAAACAAGTCGCCGATTTCTGGCCTGGCAGGAGAGCAGGCTACCTGTAGCAGCTAGTCGCGCCTCATCGTCTGAATCTGAGTTTAGTTACTTACCTTGACGCTGTGGAAGGCAAACAAGTCACCAATTTCTAGCCTGGCAGGGGAGCAGGCTACCTGCAGCAGTCAGTCGCGCCTGCCAGGCTAGAATCGGTTCCTTGTTGGCCTTCCACATCACAAGTAGTCACGAATGTGGTCGACATTAGGAATTTTGGACCATTGGACATATAGGTTTTTATTTTAAAAGGATGCCAAGGTCACGGTTATGTTTGTCCGGTTATTCTGCCCACTCCTTGGCTTTGTTAGTCTTGTGCCCAAGGACACAAGACTATTCCTGCAATACAAGAGCAATCTCGTGGAAGCACCCTGACAAGAATATGCCGAAGAAGAGACAAAGGGGATCCACGACATGAGGTCGTCACGGCCTTAGAGTGTGAGTCCTCAAAGGCAAGAATCAAGGCCTTCACGAGCTGTCAGCCATCAGTTAAGGAGATTTCTCAGGTGTCAGTAGAGATCTCGGGAATAGGTAGCCGCTATCACCAATTTGCCATTATGGGCCCAAGGCCATTGTATTATATATATGAGAAGCATAGACTTAGAGGCTAGACAAGACTTAGCATTTTCTTGTTTTCATCCCTGCATTCAGATAAGAGTCTTTGTATTTCATTGTCATCACATTAAGAGATTCTTATTTCGTTATTGATGTTTCTCTTATTTTTCTTGCTTTATTACACTATATACTCGGAATCTGCTTGTTTGATCCAAGGGTTCTCACTGAGGGTTGTCTTGTAGGTGATCCAGAACCTGACCCAAGCCCCCAACACTATCGCGGTCGCCGTGTCTTAATTTGTTTCTCCAAGTTGTTTGTTTGTACTTTCACTCAGGAGGAGTTTCTCAACCAAACTTTTGCTCATCTTGAACGCCATCAATGTTGCGAAGCTAACTCCAATTCTTTTATGGGAGATCATGATATCGAATGAGATCGGTCGCGTTTCCGTGCTCAATCAGCTCCTCTTACACCTTGGGTTTTTTCGCACCCTTCGTCTCCACCACATTGTTGAAATTGTTCTCAACCATCTTCGCCTCATCTCTCTCCCATCCATTGCCACATCCTTCGTAACCTTCTTCCCCTCATCATGGTATGGGATTCTCTCAAGTTTCCTTTGATTCCACTTATGTCAATGAGTTTCAATCTTCTCCATCTCTTTAATCACCTGTCAATGTTTACAACATGGGTGATATTCAACAAGACATTGAAGGTAACCCAAGAGATACAAATCCGGACTTAAGGATCCTGCCTTCTCGACACCTCATGGCTTCGGTTTGTTCATTACTATCGTGCAATTGCCAGTGATTGTTGCTGGCCTATCGTTTTCTCATCAAGCACCATATTTTGGTTAGGTGCGTACCTATTCCTAATGTTGCTACTTATGTTTCTGGAAACACTACTACAAAAATGTGCATAAATGACATGAAGAAATGGTATAATTTCATGAATTTTCCATTTGTATCATTGTAATTTGCACATAAAAAAAATGTGACAAGTATGTGCCATTCAAATGACAATTATGTTGCCATTTGTTGACCTTATAAATGGCACATAGATTAGTGTCATGCATGTACCATTTCAGTGCAGTCAATGTTTTGCCATTACGACCTACATAAATAACAAAATAATCATAATCATAATCATAATGTATTATCACGCCATTTTAGACCCCCAGGCCCATATGGCGAAAATTACATCGTCAATACTTTTTGAAGTGCTAATCAAAGGCACCATTCTCATCAAAAGTACTCATATTCACAAATAATTCCAATATTTCACTCCTCTCTTTCAAAACTTCCTTCAAATAAGAACTCAGAAGGTTTGGTGGGAGAGATAAAAGTTCTAACAAAGTAGAACACTCTAGGGCATACTTATTCCAGATACATTCATACGCAGGGCACTCTAAAAATGTATGGGATTCAGTTTCAACCTTTGGATCAAGGCAGCTTGGGCAATAGCGCTCATATCGAGGTACACCATACCACCTACCAGTCTCCACATGGAGATGGTGTGAAGCCGTTCTTAGTTGAGAAATCACCATCCTAAGTTTTACGCTAATTTACTTAATAGGTAGGATTGTTCCTTGTATGTGTCCATCGGATTGACTTCAGTCTTATAAAAGTGTTTTTTGACTTCCGTTTCATCAATGGTCCACATCTTCTCCAAGACCTTGGGCATAGCATACTCTCTAATATCTTTCAGTTTATCGGAAGTTGGCCAAAAAGACCCTCCCATTCCCCAGCGCGCCGCCCACTTGCAAGCCTTTGAATTCCGAATGCATCATAGCTTGGCATGGCAACCTGTCATTAGGAAGTGTTTTTAGTCTGTTCACATAAGCAATTGTTCGACAAAGGGCTTCAACCTCGAGAGGAAGCATTCCAGCCTCTGCAAGCATTACATGGTATGGAGTCTGGATCTTGGCAGCAAGCTCCGTCATTAAGAAGCGTTTCTGAACCATTTCAATTTTTCCCAGCTTTTTTTCGCCAGTCCAGGTGCCCAAACCTGGCATCCATAAAGCACAACTGTCTTAACTTGAATGCCATATAGTAACCTTCTGAGCTCCCAATGCCAGAGATTGTTAACCCGGCACATATGTATCATACTATAAAGAGCTCTAAGCCCCCCTGACGCACGCTTTTCAGCAGCCATATTCCAATTATAATTATTAGATATTTCAATCCCTAGATACTTATAATTAGATACCTGCTCAAGTGGTGTCTGCCCGACAAAGAAGACTTTTGCTCTTCGTGTACCCAGGATCATGATTTTGGATTCACTAGCATTAATTGTCATCCCCGTATGCTCGCAAAAATTCTGCAACACATTTAAGTGATGCTGGAGTCCAGCTGCTGTCTTTGTAAGTGTCATGTAAGTGCCCCATAAGTGCCACCTATTTGTTCCATTTGGGTTCCAATAAACGTCACATGTCTAAGTGACTTGAATGTGTCATCTAAGTGTGGGCAATGTTTTGCCATTTTGAGCGATATAAATGGCAAATTAATAAGTGACATGTAGATGCTTATTGGTGCCATTTGCATATGAACAAATGACACTTGTATAAGTGACTTCTATTTGCCATGAAAGTGTGGTGGGACTTTTGCCAGTTGTTCAACACAAGTGGCATATATACAAGTGTCATGTAATCGTATAGGCAACTATCTATGTTTAGCAGGGTTGCCTAACCCCCTCTGCCCGATTTCCTACATTCTTAGCTATGCCACGTGTCATGCCACGTCAGCTATTTTTAATCTCAACCATTAGATTTCTTAATTTCGCATCCGACGGCCATGAAAATTAGAAAGTCCTTGAAAATCACTTCTCCTCTTCTCCGACCATCCCGATTCCCTCCTGTGCTTCTGCTTGCTCGACTTTCTTCTAGGCCTTGTCGAATTCGATGGATGGAGAGGGTGACGGATTTGAAACTGCCAGTGAAGGTGCTAGTTATTTTTTGCATCTCCTAATATCCACCTCCAATGTGCCGGAATATTTCTGCCGTTTTGTGCCACTGGAAGGTTTGCATGGCCTGTGTTTTATCTCTGGGGTTTTGATGCAAATATAGCAATGGCGAAGGCTTTGCATCGAGCAAGATATTGCCGGTACTGTATTGGGTTTATGGTTGCGTTGTGTTTAAAGGTGAAATCAGTTAATTAGAGGTTTGCGTAAACTGGCCTTTAAATTAAATGCCAATGCTATTGCATTCTTAGGAAGGAACCTAACGGAGAAACGACGGAACTATGGTCTCTTGTGTAATGCAGCGCTCCATCGCTGCACATCCTCAAACAAACATGGAGAATCCAGAGAAGGAAATAGACGCTATCATGCTATCTATCGCTTCTTTCCCTGAATCTGACATCCAAGGATAGGTCATTCGCAAAAAAAATCGTATGGGTGTTTTCTATGTTTTTATTATAATGCTCTAGGTTAATCTTTCTTCCCTTTCCACTTTTTTCTGTGCTAAGAAAATAAAGCAGAATAGGCTTTAGAGTTGCCATTCTTGCATGATATTCTGGACAGTATGTTATCCGTCTTGAATCTGCGCTATAAGGCATGGGTACACAACCTCATTAGGATTTTGGACTCGTTGGTTTTAATTTCCTGTGCTGCTACAATTGACTGCTTGCCTATTGCATTTGGAGCAGGGAAAAGTAAGATAAAAATTTAACTTCAAGGTTTTAATTGTTGCAGACTTCACATGGACCGATCTACTTGTGCTGCGTTTCTTTCTTTCGAGCACATGCACTATCGTGGGTAATTTTTGGGCCAAATTGTTTCTATTTGCGTCTTGTATCATCCATAACTGGACAATCAATCTCCGACAGAATATTTAGGTTTACCGGAGGACACTGCCACATGCATTATCAAAGCCTGAGGAAATTTTTCTTCTCTAAGAATCGTTTGTTCTCCAACACTGCAAACTACCTTGCCTATATCGATCAGGTATGACATTCTTCATAGCTTTAGAACTCAGAATTGTGACAGTTGGAAGCATTGAAAGATTCCAATCAGATAAAAACTAGTATGCACCTTATTCTCTGGTTTCATAACCATATATGTATCCCTGTTACTGTTATTGTTTTGTCAACTATCAGTAAACACCAGTGCTTCATCCATTTGATGCCTATGTGGCACTTATGTGGCATACAAAAGAGTTTTTATAATCTTGGGAGGGGAGCAGGCAATGTGGGCTGAGATATGCAATAATTTCCTCCCCTTTTTTTTTTTATGTAACCTTACCAATTACTTATAATCATTATTCAATGCCAGGCCCAAAAGATGGGATCTTTTGTTGTGTTCTAAGCCCTTCCAAAGTTTTATTTTGTCATAGTAAGCTCATCTGTTGGAACATAAAATTTCCCCAACTATTTAGTCTGTAGCACTTGAAACTGTCACCAAGTCCACATTGCCAGCCAACATGCCAAAGGGGAATCCTCTGGTCCCGTAGAAGAGTTGAGTTAGAATTCAGGTATAAAAACTGCAGCTTGTGGATGTGTCAAATTGCCCAACTAAAGTGGTCCCAAGGAGATTTTTAATAGTTAATTTTTTGTGTAGAAATGACAGTGGTAAAGATGGTGATGTCACAGCGAATGAGCGACTACTTTCCACATTGCTGACAGAGATGGATGAACTAGAGCATCTCCAGGTATCTACATGCATTCAGTATTAGACAGTTGTTATACCTATGTTGTTATTTTTCCAATCGCGCTTTTTCATCTAAGCAGGGGGTACTTATTATAGGAGCTACAAATAGACCAGATGCAATAGACGCTGCTCTGTGAGGCCTGGACGTTTTGACTTGGTAAGCATAAAAGATAATGTTGCTGGATTAGATTATGCAAGATTTGAACATGATTGCAGGTGCTTTATGTTCCACCACCTGACTTGGAAGCTAGGATCGAAGTTCTTCGAGTTCATACTCGAACAATGAAACTGTCAGATGATGTAGACCTAGAAAGAATTGCACATGACAGTGAATTCTTTACTGGCGCAGAGAAGCAGCAATGGCTGCTTTAAGGGAAGATCTAGATGCCAACATAGTCTCCCATTATCATTTTATATATGCTAGGGGTCGCATTCAGCCCCCCTTGTCCTCGTTAAGAATTGCGAGCCATGCAAATTTTATGAAAAAACAAACACTTCATATTCATTAAATTAGAAAACAAGTCTAGCAGGAATATTTAGCAGGAATATTGGAACATTGAATGATTGCCAAGTATCATGTCGTGAACCGAAAGCAGGGAAAGCAGGGATCTTTGATGAGGTTCTGCAATTAGACTTCTCTTTTTGATAGAAACATCCGGATTTCTTATGTCAATCCATGCTTGAATAAGTTGGTTTAGTAGGTCAATTTTGCAATGTTCTTAATAGGTCAATTGTTGCAAAAATGGATCCCTATCAGAACAGAATATTGGGTTATGTATCATGTACAAGGTGCATTTCAATCCTACAAAATGCATTCCTTTACCTTGAAGAAGATATTGCAAGTTCCAAAGGAGGACAATGTAAGATAGTTGATATGGGAGCTAGTAATAAGCCATCAGAATTCTGGAACTGCGCGACACGACACATGCCATGGTACATTGTGTGTCTTGGCAACCTCCTTTTGCCCTATGGCTGGTCCATTGGTTAATGATGAAACATCTTAATGTAAAGGCAAAGCCATTATTCTCCTTTATCTTTTATTTCTCCATATTGAGTTTGAAACACGCTCGAGCCCCTCCACAAAGGCCCTAGATCTTTCTTTTGTTTGGATTTCTAATCTATCTTGAAAGCCGCAATTCTTGTTAAGTTCTTAGTTGCGATCTTGCAGAAACAGGGGAATGCTTGGATTTAGTTTCTTGTTGAGATGGTTTGTAGCTCTGCCTTAGTTAAAATCTTGGCAGGGTTTTAGATCCTTACTAAGAAAGAACCTCATAGTGTTTTCAGCATAGGAAACCCAATATAGTGCTATTCGTAGCTTTATTGTTGGAATACGTGAAGCCTATAAAATTCATTACATGTTCATGGACTCCTCACAAGGATGTCAAACTAATCCAGCATGTTCGGAGATTATGCTGATTTTATGCAGATATAATCAATCGATTTTTAAACATCGTTTTAGCCAAAAGCCTGCCTTAAATGTGGGAAGATAAGCATATGAACGTTCATAAAATTCTTGCATGCAAGGGTTAAGCAGTGCAACATTTTTTTCTTCCACTGGTTGATATGGCCATAGTGTTGGCGTTCTATGACAAGATATAGTTGAAGATGTCTAATCATGGATATCAACATTTATTACAAGGAAGGCAAACTAAAATTATCCAAGCAAAACCATAAGCGTCTCTACTACTTCAATTGGCAGGACCATTGCATTTGCCATAGTGTTAAAGGTAAAAGTAGAGAAATTGCATTTGCCATAGTGTTAAAGCTAAAAGTAGAGAAATTGCTTGTTTGAGACAAGACTATAAGATGTTAATTTTATGCTTAGAATCGACATGGCATGATCTCTTACAAGAAGCTAGATCATCTTTATATGGCATCATGGAAAAAATGAGGAGCATCGCATACTAGATGCATCAAGTTCTTTCAAGAAATAACTTCTCCTATCTTTTGGCAATTTGTCTTCAACAATTTACCTGCAGTTCTGCTAGTTTTTATTGCTATTTTGAAATATTCTTTGCTGATGTTTTCTCTAAAATTGACACGTAGCTTTCTGAGGAAAAAATAGGGCTTTAAAAAATATAAGAAAAAGAGGACGGGATTTGGGGTCCGCCCTCGGATTTGTCTCGCTTGCTACGGCGCCTTGCATCGCCATCGTCAGAGCAGAGAAGCGGCACAAGCTCAGCACATGTTTTGATTTGCCCTAGCTGGCAGAGCTATTTGGAGTCCGGAGTCCATAGCAGAGGTATTTATGATCTGCAAATATTTTGAACCCTAAATCTTCTGGTTTGCAGCCAAAGTTATTCAATGGAGCTGCTAATGGCTTTCACGGGCTGGTAAGGAGGCGGTGATATTTTCAGTTGGAGCCAGAGAAATAGAATTGCTTTGCTTTCTTTTAAAACACAATCTTCTGAAACAGAGCCGCTTTCTTGGTTTGCAGCCAACATTCTTCAATGGAGGCTTAGAAGATAATGATGGACGTGTTGCAATGCCACGATTTGAACTGTAGGTTAAGATCATGATCAAGAAGCCACTCTCAGCTTTCACAGCAGTTAGACAGAGCATTCTTCCATAACTCAGCACACATTCTTTCTTCTTAAGTTCGACAGAAAATGGACAGGGTCTATCTCTGCTCCTCTTCATGCAACTATGAAAGAACATCCATTCACCATTACGTCCTCATTCACCAAGTAGGTCCTTTCCCCGTGGTCATTTTATGTACGTTGATCATTTGTTGAGAGATTGGTGATAGTGTATTCGAACCGGCACAGGAGCTGGGCTCAGGGCTGCTCGAGATCTTTCCAGTGATATATGGGCATCGATACAGCTAATTCAACAAGTGCAGCCAATTTGCTGCAACCGGTTCACATAATGCAACAAATGCAACAGTCTGCACAAAGTCAGCTTTTTCAGTATATATAGCCTACTCAAGGTACAATTAATTTATTCAGATAATCAGCTCCAATGGAGTAAATGTATATGGAGCCAAATCTGAGTCATCCAACTCTCTGACCTCAACCTCAGCTTTTATGCGTACCTACAAAAATGCAGTAGCAATTTCTATAAATTAATTAACAAGCATTTAGAAAATTGCTCTATTCCTGGATTTTTACCTGTTTCAGAATCCTATACAAATTCTCTTCTATTGTCTATGAGTTGTCTCAGTTTTTCAGCCACTGTATGCATCCGTAACTTACACTTCTGCCAAATCTTGTGCTAATTGATTAGGTGAGCCAATAGCAGCAACAATCCACCATCATGAACAATCCACTATACATCAATCATCATGAACAATCCACCATACATCAATGCTTCCCTTCTGAAGGCTATCATTGGTAGAAAATTGATTGAAATGCATACACAAGAGCACCGCTTTATCTGCTGCCTTACTTTCTGCCAGTGTTTTTAAGAGAAGGTGGCAATGAAATTAGGCAAATATGAGCTAGTAGAGAGTCTCACAGTGTTGGCATGTGCCCCTAAAGTACTAGGGAAACTACGGTTCGAGAAATTCCACGAGGGAATTTCCCGAGGTGGCCCTGCCGGACGAGGTGGTGCCCAAGGCGCCGAGTGGTAGGTCGCCGAGGGAATATTCTCGAGGGAATCTTTAAGATAAGTAGTTTCCCTTACGTAATGAACAAATGGTTAATATTACGAACGAGACAAAGTGAGAAGCACTGCTTACGGCTATGGCGGCTACGATGGAAATCCTTTGTATATTGTTTTAAAACGCCTTTTGTCCTTGATCAATGAGCTCTGTGTAGCCAAAAAGCTTGGTAAAACAAATATCCGGCCCTCATTCTTTATTTGTTTTGAGAAAACCCCTCGTTACCCCCTGATCACCTCAGAAAACAAAGATCTGGAAGTTTCCGGGCCTTTTGATCAGAAGCCATAGCCAGAAGCTCGCCAAAGAAACAACCCAATCTTCTAAATCATGCTTTCGAACAACTGCTACAAGTTTTTTGAAGATTGACATTCAATAAAACAGAGTAAAATCTGATGATGGAGGCTCCTTATGCAGGCTATGGCCATTTGCCATGGCGAAGGAGGCCTCTGATGCTATAGCACACAACCCCTGGTTTTGCCTAAACCTGCCAGAATGGGATAAATCCGCCATTGCTGTTTGCTGGCTTCTGCTCTAACAAATCGAGATGCAGCAGCCTCTGAAACTTCGAAAAATCAAGGGGCTTGCTGTACTTTCCTTTTGCCATCGTCTTATACAAACCCCTTGCTGAGTTTAACATCCATCCCATCTGGATTTGTCTTCAAAGAACACACACTTTACCTCCGGAGGCTAAAGAAACAGGAAAACAGAGGAGGCATGCCGGCGAGGAGCAAAGAAACAAAACGTTAGGAGAAGAAAAAATCTAGCGGCACCGCTCCGTATATTTCGGGATAGATTACGGGTTATAAAATAAGCATAAATTTACAGTAATATTAATCATTTGTTCATTACGTACATATACGATAAAATATAGCTTTACGAAATAGATTTTAATGATGTCAAAAAGATCGTGTAATCACCTCAGCACTAGACTTCTCCCCACATCACTTAGTTCGCCACGCTATCAGAATGGTATTTGATTCCAATGCTCCTAGGCCGGATGATTGGATAGCATAAGTTTTGCCTTCACGATAGGTCCGCGCAGTCCACACTTTGGGAAACCCTGTTACCTTTGTTGCCTCCATGTGATTCTCAAGCTCAACCTAATAGAATCAATAACCTGTGATTAATTTGGAAAGCAAATTTTTGTCAAGAAGAAACTTATTCGTACTCTTTCTGCAGACAGATGTGGTGCCATTTCTTCAAGTTCCCTTTCAAGGATTACAATGACAGCATATAATCCCTTTCCGTGTTTTAATTGGGCAAGAAGAGGAAAACAGTGAGCATCTTCCATATAAAATGCTACAGTAAATAAACTAAGAATGTCTTGTAAAGACAATTCAGTTCCACAGAGTCTAAAGTTAGATGTGGTCACCATTGTGACGCTTTAGAAGGACTAGCAAGCATTTAAACAGGAATATACTTAGAATTGTATACTGTACTTGTTGTGATGCAAAACACGTCATTCCTCCAGGAGGATTGCCGCCTAGAGACACAAATCTGTGGGTGCCAATTGACAGTATAACATGTCTCATGACCTACAAATAATTTGCTCTGCACTGCAGAGTTGTAAGCATGGGCCTCCCAAACGAGTCCCCTCGTCAACTGCAAAAGTTTTAGGGAGTATTCGACCTGTCGATAGTCAATGTAAGCATAGATAACTGCAAGAATGAACATGACAGCTAGAGCCCAGTACCACAAAATAAAACAAGGTGCTGCACACGGAGGATTGTCATCCATGGCCAGAGGGTGAAGTGGCTTAAATCATAGTTCAAAATCATGTTTTGACAATCAATTCAAATTGCTACTTCAAGACAATAGAATACTTGATAACATACGAAACAATATATGAAGAATCAAATAAGGAACAGTTCTTCAAAAAAAAAAAAAAAAAAAATTGGGGAGGGGGGGGGGGGATGCAAAGGAACTTAGGAACTGTGAATTGTTTTGCATGTCAACTTTGTTTAGGGTACGAAGGACGAACTCGATATTTTAAATTGACAAAGGTTGCCAAGAATTTAATTGCATGAAATACATGAAAGTTGCAAGCAAAGTAAAGCTGCTTAGAAATGCGAAGGCATGTCTTTTGTTGCTCGATAGTTATGGGTCGTGTTCTGAGCATAGGACCTGTTGAAGGCAATGATTTGGTGTCCGTGGTTGAACTCGAACGTGCATTTACCTCGGCTCTTCAGTATGCTTTGGCACAATGATCGAGGATCCGTCTTCATTGTAGGAGTTTGGCGACCTGTAAAATGAAGAACACACGAATTTCAGAACTGAATACAATGATACGGAATAAAGCTTTGCTGGTAGGCAAGCAGAAAGTATCCAACAAAAATCAAAGCCTGTGGAGCTGCAAACACATCGAATATCTTATTGTTTGGCTGGGTCTTCTGGAGCATCTTCACCTGTAAAATACTAAGCAAATCAGGCTAAAAAGCTTTAGGCCAATGCTTTTGCATTCTATTGTACAATTCAATGGATGCATTCCCCTGTTTCAAATTGTTATTTGTCAGAATGATGACAGTGCATGTATATACTGTAGGTCTTGTAATTTTCTTATATGTCTGGTTTTCTGCATCCAAGCTTGAATATTTGGCAAGCAATCGGACTAAATGGTCACCTAAAACTCCAATTCAATCAAGGGGATTATGAATCATGAGAGATTGCACGGCTTGGCACAACTTGTAAAGAAGCATTTTCATCTCTCCATATTCAAGACCTGGTTCAAGGAAATACTTGGCTTATGGAGAAGGTTTAAGCATCACAATCACAACCTATACAGAGCCGATGAGTTTAAAGACATCATTAAGCATTAAGTAAAGAAGATTTTGTGCATACCTCTGCTATTGGTATCCAAGTACAATATATACGCTTTGACTTTCTGAAACTTGTAGAACCATATGGTAGCCATATGGAAGTAAGTTACAAGATCTACAACTTTGTGTTAGAACAATATAGCTATGGTCAATGATAATTTGTATAGGTTGTATTAAAGGGTCTAAATCGAACTTATGTTGAATAATGCATGGTCGTATTGTTTGAGGACATGGGCATACATGAAAATATTGTTATTAAAGGTTTTATTGTACATAGTTATGGTGCCCAATGTTGCTACGCATAACTTGAGAACGCGTAAATGTTTTAAACCTCTTTGTTTTTCCAACTTGTAAATGTTTCAAACCTCTTTGTTTTTCCAACCGATGGCCAACATCTTTGAAAAGGGCCATGGTAACTTTTTTGCAATCACTCACCAAAGACACCACCGTAGTTAGAAGTTAGAAGTTGCTCTATTTCTGTATATTATTTATTTGTAAGTTAAGTGTGTACTATTTAAGGGAGCTTCTATAACATTGATCCCCGTCAAAGATTGTGCATTTGGCTATGAATTTTACTGTCTAGTTTGGTATGAGTTTTATTGAGCAATCGTAAGTTTGGTTGTACTTTGCCTTTTTTTCCACTTTAAATTTATATATTGTGAAGCTATTACATAGTATGTCATAATTATACATTACAAAAAAATTATCGCGGCAGCCATGCAGAGTCGGAATAGCATACATTGCATGTTTTTCAGAGATCTAGGAGGAAATATTTAGTATTGATCTGTTAAAAAAGAAAACAACCTTGATCGCTATGACTATAGAGCTTAGCCAGAAAGGAAGAAAACAAATAGATATTGCTTGCAGAGCAAGAAAGGGAAAGAGGAAATCTATTGGGCAGGGCTGGAATTGAGGAGGCCAGATTGTTTGCTCTGCAGGGCCGGGTTGCTTGCAAAGCAAGAGAAAGGGGCGTCCCTCCCTTTTTTTTTTCCAAAGACACTTGTCGTTCTCATGCTTTTTCCTGGGGCAGAAATGTACCTTCAAACATAAAATGATACTGCCTTATATGGGGCTATTCTGTCGTCTTTATAGCAACATATTTAATAGACAGTGTAAACTCATCAAGTTATTGTTACCACTAGCACCTCTAGTGATAACCAACACATCAAAAGGGCGGATCCTTCAAGGAAATCGTTATCCAATGGGCCCCAACCTTTCCAGGCTTTATCCCATACCCCACAAACCATATCAATTCCTTCCCTTCCTCGAGATGCTTGCCCTCAAGCATGTGGAACACACCAATGTTGCCACGAGGAATTGAACCTTGGCTCTGATACCAAATGTTACCACTAGCACCTCTAGTGATAACCAACACATCAAAAGGGCGGATCCTTCAAGGAAATCGTTATCCAATGGGCCCCAACCTTTCCAGGCTTTATCCCATACCCCACAAACCATATCAGTTATGGTGCGCAAGGAAAAGATACTACTTATCAGAAGAATTTTAATAGTGTAGACTCACATGCAAGGAAAAGAAACTACCCCATTCTATATATTAGTCTTTGTAAACTGCCATGTGGATAATAAATCGTTTTTTCATTTTCCTTTTCAAGGGAATGACAATGTTATGTTGGAGTAAACAAAGTTTAAGTTCACATAATATGTTTCTTGAATTGCATGAAGCCTTAGTGCTAGGACCAAATGTGGATCATAGAGCGGCATTTTTATGACACATTATGGAATAAAATAAATACAAATTAACAAGCAAAATCTATGTATGGAACACAGATTACATGAATCGACCCAAGGGGGGTTCACATAGTTTTGGCCGTACAAACCACATGAGTGACCCGAAAGGGTTTGTTTTTCCCTTAAACCGTACATATACTCGTACCTAGGGGTAGTTTTTTGAGGTTTTTAGGGCGATTTTGGCATTGTATGTGGCTGGAAAGGGAGTTTTTGAAAAAATTCAAACACGTATACAAGGGGGTTTTTGCCAACCCCTTGCACGCAGGTGGCATACCCCCTATATAATAGGTGCATCCCCCAGGAATCGACCATACCATTACCAGTTTCCTATGCATTATGCAATGGCCAAAAGCTACAATATAACTTGAGTAGATGATACATGGTATACCTACAATCTGCTTTGCTAATTCTCTGCTACAATTCTATCCTGTAGATCCAATTCCTACAAATTTGTGCATCTTCAATCTATGGGTTGCATCATCTCCTAATGCATAGTTACTTGCAATGCAGATGTATAGAATACATGTCCATTGACATTCCATGTCTTAAATAAGTGCTGAAATTTGGATCAGAAAATTGGCAGCAAAAATTGCACACAAAATGCAAGAAATTGCACAAATCTCTTGACTTGTTTACAATCATAACATCCACGCCTTGAAAAAGTGGTAGCTTGAGAGATATAGGTTAACATGCCACAGTTACCCTAGCCAATGAAAATCACTTACCGAGGTGGTGAGCGCAAATTTTCTGCAAAAACTTGCACATTAAACTGCACTGGGAGTGTAGATGGTATGTCCTCTATTGGCAGTGATGATCAAAATTGCATTCTTACACTCAACAACATAAAAGACCATCAAATAGGCATTACTATCTTACATGTCTGAGTATGCAGGATGACCCACTTACAGATAAAGAGGATCAAGAGGTTTACTGCACCGATTTTTAGGTTGAGCTTCTTCATTGTAATGCATCCAAGAGAATCTTCCTAATAGATCTTGACATGTAAAGAAAGAGAATATAGTGCTTCACTACTAAAGAGTAATGGCTTTTCAATTATATTAACTTGAAATTATATATAGCTATTATATATAGCTCTGCTTGCTCTGCTTCCCTATGAAATAAATACTCTATTAGAGACCAAAATGGAATGAAGAAGCATATCAACCCACAACTATACCATGCATTGAATAAAGTAGGTTGAGGAAGAAGTAGACTCAGAAGAATATTGTCGGACAATCATGGAAAAGGCAGCTTACGATCTTGCAATTTTGTATCTTACAATCTTGCATGCTAGAATATTCGAAAGCCCACCCCCACATTATAATATTGCCTCAAGAGAAGCAAATCTCCAACAATCTGATCTTCTACAATGCCTAAATGATGGCATTACAAATTCAATCTTCAAACGCATATGTCTATAATTCCCTACCAACAGAACCTGGAAATGAAGCATAAAGAAGAATAAAACATCATACAAAGGTTAAGAACAAAAAGATCTATAGAAGAAAGAGAGCTTTGTCGTGGACAAACGGACCTGGAGTGTTGCCATTTGCGAGTCTATCTTCCGTTTTACTTCGTTGACAAAATCATCTTTTTTTTTTGAAACGTTGGGCCCCTGCAGTGCTGCACAAAAACAACAACAACAGAGAATATTGCATGACTTATGCAAAAAGAAAAGAGTTTTAAATTCTTGGAAAACAGAAATTGTTTTGATTAATTACCCCATTATCTTGCCCTCGGTTACCATCCATATTGAAGTTGTCTGTCTATAATCTGTGTTGAATATATGAGACAAAAAATCCGAGGTGCCAAGGGGTAGACAACATGTGCTGCGAAGAGGTAGACATCATCTACTTCCAGTAAAACGGGGTGCACTATAGTAGAGCGAACGAGCATCTTTACTTTACTTTACTTTACTTTACTTTATTAATCACGCCATTTGAGACCCAACAATGCCTATATGGCAAAACAGATACTATGGTTTAGCATAGACGCTACTCATTCCATTTCTACAGTTTTAAGAATCAAAATCAAATTTAAAAACACCCAGTTTTTGCAGATTTTCCATGTGTTCATAAAGCTTGATCACCTCCGTTCTTTCCTTGTATACATGTTTATATGCACTAAGTACTCGTGGATCAATGCATGGTAGTTCTTGCAAGTTATTGCACGAGATACCAAAATTCTGCCTAATGTGATCATAAGATGGACATTCTAGAAATGCATGAGACTCACTTTCAACCTTTGGAGATGCCAAACAACAGGGGCATAATCGATCAGATTGGGGGATATTATGCCATCTACCGACTTCAATAGCAAGATGATGTGAGGATAATCTTAGTTGTGAGATTAGCTGCCTTGACTTCCTATCCAGAACAGATTCCAAGAATGCTTGAGTATAGTATGCTCCCAACGTGTTCACGTCGTTTACATAAAATTGTGCTAAGCCTTTTACTTCCGTCTTTGTATCATCTGTCCGCCAAAACTTATGCACCATTTTCAACTGGACGAATGCCTGAATATCTTCTAGTTTCTCTGGCCAGGTAAATCCTTAATATCCAATGTTCTGCACATTTCAAGACCTGAGAATACCAGCCATTCCCTTTCACCTGTGACATTTTTAGCACATGATGCGGTAAGCGGTCTGATTCAAGAGCGACTACCCTGGTAAGATAGTGCAGTATTTGACTAAGTGTTTCCAGCTCCAATGGAACAAAACCCGTTTCAGCCAGGAGCATTTTATAAGGGTCTGGGCTTTAACACCTAATTCTGCAAGAAGGAATTGTTTTTGTACCTTTTCGATACGTGCCCAATCTGCTCGTGATAGTCCAGGAGCCCATGCGGGACATCCATATAGTATGACAGGTTTTACCACATCTGAAGAGCAACTGCCTCAAGCTCCAATTTTCAAAGTTGTTGTCCTTACATATTTTGATCATTCTGTATAATGCTCGAAGCCCACCTGTAGCTCGTTTTTTTGCAGCCAAAGACCACTTATAATTGCTACTAACTTCAATTCCTAGGTATTTGTAGGCTGGAACCATATCCAAACTCTCACCTCCAATTGACAAATCAGGCTTGGCAATAGTTCCAAACACCATAATCTTAGATTTACCCCTGTTTACTGACATGTCATGCGTCTCACAGGACTTATGCAGCACATCTAAGTGTATTTGGAGACCATTTTCAGTCCGGGAGACTAACACAATGTCATCGGCAAAAAGCAACAATTGCACTACATACCCACAGAGGTCCACTCCTGTCTCTCCATTTTCCTGCATCCATTTCTCCACCTCATCGATAAACAACCCAAATAATAGCGGTGAACAGGGACAACCTTGTTTAACGCCAATTGTACTTTGTATTTTTTGGCCCTGATCAAAGGGGAATGAAAGCTCAATAAGAACACGCTAATAGAGGCATGCCACTGCTTCCCGCAGCTCCACTGGCACAGATAGAGCCTCCAGTCTAGCTTGTAATTTGTCCCTATAAACTCTGTCAAATGCCTTTGACAAATCCATAAAAGCACAATAAACCTTGTTGCCTCACCCCTTAGCACTTTCTAGAATCACTCGTAATGTGACAAGATGGTCTACTGTCGAGTGCCCTGACCGGAAACCAGCCTGGCATTCGGCCCTGGCATTTGCATGATCTGCCCAGTGTGAAAGTTTTTCTTCAATCATGCTTGCAAACAGTTTAGATAGTGTATTCCCAACCAATACAGTACGATAATTCGCAACCAGATTTCTATCACCACTCCTATAAATGGGCACAACGCGGTTGATACACCATTCATCCGGGAATGATCCACATTTCAATACATGATTGCATACTTCAGCCAGCTTTTTATGTAGTGTTTCGTTGCCCCATTTGCAAAGCTCAGCCACAACCCCTAGATTATCAGGTGCTTTTCCATTCTTCATGTCACTGAGAGCATTTTGGACATCATCTGTAGTAAATAAATCACTGTCATTTGTTGTTGGTTTTGCCATGGGCCTACATCCATCGATCATATACAAGCTCTTCACTAGATCTATAAGTTCATTTTCTAAAAAATCACCACCCATAGCTGAGTTTTTGGTAAGTCTCCAAAACTTTCTCGGTTCATCTGCCACATACTCTTCCATTTGCTTGTGATGCAATTGTTGCCATTCTGATTTTTTTTTTCTTCAACACTCTCCAATATGCTTTATGAGCTGCCACCTTATCCTCTGCTTGCCGAAATGATGCCCTCGCCTGAACACAATCCTCGTCAAACCACTTTTTTGATACATATCTTCTTGGTTTCGTGTAACCAAAGACTTCTGAGGCTGTTGTAAGCATGCTAGTAACCAAAAGCATGTTAAATTTACCAAGATCCGACGGCCATTTCTGCTACTCCAGCAATTCATCTAATTTGCTTGCATAATCGTGTGCTTGATTATACCACAATTTCAGCCGCGGCACATGAATTTTCTTTTTTGTATGACCCTAAAGGTTGCTCCCAAAGATATCTCCAATGGAGCATGATCTGACTCTGGTAATCGGTCTAAGATCCGAAACTCTTTAAGCTGATTACTTTCTGGGCTGCCCATAACTAAATCAACCATAGAATTCCCATTGGGTTGAAAGCAGGTATATTTACATGTATATGGAAAATTTTCAAGACCATTCATGATAATCATGTCCAAAACACCACATGCTTGTAGTAAATAGTTACCCATTTGATTCTGATTTGTGTCCGGCGACTCTCTATCAGTTAGCTCTTTTTGTTATTTCTTTCATGTTTTGTTATGGGGCTTTGTCTCCATGTTGTGCTTTGTTTAGGCTTATGCCTTTTTGTTCTATAGGGGGCTCACGCCCTCTTTTCTTTGTTTGGGTCCCATAACCCGATAGGGTTCTCGTGGACGATAAAAAACTTATCTTATCTTATCTATTAAGCCCATAGTCTATTGCATCTGCTTCCCTTAGCAAGAGATCCGCACAATCCTCAGTAAAAATTGATGCTTGCTGATTTCCTACCCTGGCATTAAAATCGCCAACCACATAGACTTCTCCGCTCGCTTGATAGTCTGATATATCTCTTGCTAGATGTAAGAAGGGGTCATGGGCATTCAAACCTCCCTGTGCATACACGGGCGATGAGTGGAGCAAAATAAACTACTGCAATATACAAAGGTCTGCCACCTTTTACATGTACCCATAAATACTGTTTATATGGACATGTCTTGACAATTTCAATGTGTTCTTCTATCCCTGTCTTTGAATAACAAGCTATTCCTCCCCATCCTCTTTGGCAATTTCCCTTCTCATTCCAAATAGAATGCACTTTGGTGAAACCTGATATATTTTTTAATAGAGACATATCATATTCCCAGGTTTCCGTAAGCAGTAGCACATCATAACTACCAAAAAACGTGTTATAGGCAATGAATTTGCTCTCATCTGCACCATGTATGTTCCAGACTAGAACCTTGAGGGCCTCTTCTTCCTATTTGTTTGTGTGCTTAATTACAACCTTACCATTTCTGATAAAAGCCCGCTGCCCGTCTGCTTTCAATACCCTGATTTCTTCAAGCAGTTTCCGTCTTTCTTGCTGCTGTTGCAAGGTGAGATCGTCATCAAGCCATATTTGATGGCCTTTGAGACTAGCCCTGTTATGTGTCACCCTTTCTCTAGCATCCACTGAATAAAATCTTATAAGAGTTGGCCGATGACGTCCTTCCACTTTTCTGCCAACTCTGGAACATGAGCGAACCCCTGGATCATTCAAGAACATCATAGCGCTCATTCGCCAGCATGACGAGCAGAAAGGATAGACTGAGCAGTTTGCACTACTTCGCTACCAAGGGAGCCTGTCATTAAGTTTTTCATTTATCTCCTCAAGGTACAGAGAATTGAAAATATCATCAACCACAGCCCAAGCCAGAAAGAATGCAAGTTGGCTGGCAGCATCAGGAATATCCAATGCAGTATCTTTTGCAGACAATAAGCATAGTGAAGGCCTTACCAATTTGATACTTCTGCATACAAGGCTGATAAAAGAACTGATGCCATCTCTTTCTCTCGATTCTTCCTATCCATAGCTAACATGACAAGCCTTTTCACAAAAGCTGCATGAAAATTTGAAGCAGCCAAATTCTCTAAGCTTTTGAATGACTTCTGAAATATCATCGGACAGAACGTATTCCTGTATGATTGTTATTGCTTTCTGTTTAAAAATATATGCCACAACATCTGAAGATGCTGCAGATTCAGAAGGCACAGGCTAGAAGCCAGCCAACCATCTTGAATGGCCTTGGAAATAGGAGAATTAAACAATAGATGTACTTTAGGTATGTCAAGGGCCAGATCTTCCAAAGCATCACAAACTCTTCGAAAATCTCAACTGATTTGATGTAATAAGGCCTTCCTCAGAACAAATCTGTAGTAAAGACAAAATTAGGGATTGTGCATTTGTTTTCTCCATAGCCAATGTTAACGCCTTCTTCACAACTTCATGATGGTAAAATGGCATATTAAGCTCTCTTATACATCTACAGGCTTCTGCTTTGTCGCCATTTTCAACATACTCTTTTCATAATATTCTTTTTAATAGATCATCTATTTTCTTCTTTACTTCCTCCATTGTGGTTCATGTACTGCCTCCCCATTTGCATTCAACAATTTCATATGAAAAGGAGCTGACAAGTAGCTCTTCAAGCAGCTTCATGAAACCTTTGGAAAGTTGTTTAGGGTCAATAACATCATTGTGCAATGCCGACAAGAGGACTGCTGCCTCCCGATCATGCTGTCCAATGCCATAGAAATAAGCTTCTTGACAAAATGATGATGATGATAGGACGGGGAACCAAGTTCGCCCAAGTCACTGGCAGCTTCGGCAACATTTACAGCAGCAAAATATTCTTCAACAATGTTTACAACTTTATCTTTAAAGGCCTCAACGGATTGGGCCACAGATGCTCCAATTAATTTGTAAGGCTCCTAAACGTCCAAACCATGAATACTAATAAAAGACGGAACAAACGCTAAATTGCAAATTCTGCTAAGATGCAAGAGACAACAACATTCCATCATCATTTAGGAAGCGGCACCCCATTTGCCCCTTGGCACAACGGACCAAACTTGCAAGGAAGAGTAAAAAATAACATTTGTGCATAAACGGCAAGGCTTTGTATCCAGTCAGAACCGTTTTTGCATAAGCAGCAAAGCTTATAGCGGAAAAAATCATTGTTATAGAAGCTTCAACAACTGGCTTCGGTTCCTTCACAAAGGGACATATTATCCACAAAGGGGAAACTAAATCTGCCATATCTAGTCTTAAGTTCTGTCATATCTACCGTAGAACGGTCTTCATCGCAATGAAGGATATGAAACATAAATCCCGCAACTATTTTGTCTGTATCTGGATCTTTTTCTGATCAGCAGTATTTGCTTCCCATTTATGCGAACGGAAAGGTTTTTGCAAGCACAGATTGAGCACTCTCTTTATCTGGCTGAAGAGAAGGGCGCCGAAATGGACGTGATAACCGGTTAGCCGGTTTCCAAGATGGCTACCCAACAACAGCGCCCACCACTAGTTTACATCCAATAATAAGTTTAGAGCAGTCATTGGCATATTCTTGGCATATACTGGCATATACCTAGAATATGCCATAAACCCACATGCACCAAGGCTTGTCCCCTTAGGGGCAACCCAAAAAAAATTTTATTGATGTACATAAGAAAAATCCTAATAATGCAAATGACCAGTGATAGTACTGGTCTCCAGCTACAATTGCATAAAAGGTTAGCTTTGTTGTTTGGAACGAACACTGGATAACGTTTGTAAATTTTGTTTAACATGTATGTAATGCTAATGTTTCAACTGTTCTACCTGGGTGCATTCATTATAGAATAGAATATGATTTTATCGTCCACGGAGACCAACTAAATAATATGAACAAGCTCCTACACGTGGATGATAGGATTCGAACCTATGCGAGCAAAGCCCACATGATTTCCAGTCATGCCTAATAACCACTCTGGCACATCCATAAGGATGAAGCATCAGAGGTTCAATGTTGCATAGCAAGTGAGAAAGCAGATTGAAACAAGAGGTGCAATCTTATCGAGACTGCCAACCATTGCTCTCGATACACACAAAATTGTGGTGAAAATTAAAGCTCGACGTTCAACAATATCAATACCTAGAAATTCCCTTTGCCAAGGGAGATGCATGTTGTGCGTATGAACAAAAAGAATTTGTTCTGGATCACTTTCAATTTCTATAATTGTCTAGTGATTAATTTAGTACCTTCTGTTTTGGTATACTTCGCTCAGGTAAACTTACTTTCAGATCATAACAAATTATTATTTTTATTAATGTACAATCTATGCAGTGATCACATACATGATGATTCCCTAATATTTTGAATAAGTTTAAAAAACAGTGTTTACCAACAAAACATGTCCAAAAGGATTTACAAGTAACATCTATATCTATGTTCTACTTTTTTGAACTTTTCAAAAATAACACGTGACATTTTCTTGGTTCATTTACTCGTTAGATTCTTGATTCTTGAGAAAACAACGAAGTCTAAATTCTTGATTTGAGAAATCAATCAATCATTGGACGTAGAAGGATTTTCACGTTAGATCCAAAGAAAACTTGTCATTGTCAACCAATTGGCAACGGTAATGCTTCTATTATGGTTCAAGACATAAATCCTGGACACTTGAATGATCAGTTGTTGTATCCAACAAGCGAACTTACGATATTAAAGGATGCGATAAACTCAGTGATCATTTAGCCCTTATCTTTATTGAGTCGTATTTCTCACTTAAAGTTATTGGGTCCTTGTGTATGACAAATCTATTTACTTTTATCGTACCCACATGACATTTGACATTCTATTTACTATTATTGTATTCATCACATGACATTTTATGAATATATTGTTATTGTATTTTAACTTTATAGAAATACTATCCAACATTGTTCACATAACCATAAAACAACTAATTCTATTTAAAGAATATGAAAATGGCAATCACTCCACACATTCATGTCATAATGACCACGACACGTTCATGGCACTTGAATGGCATATGCATGCCACATTAATGATGCTTGAGTGGCACAAACACTACATATACATGTCATGCTTATGGCGCTTTAGTGGCACAAGCACTACACATACATAACATACTTATGGCACTTGAGTGGCACATGCACCATACATACATGTCATAATGCATGTCACTTGAGTGGCATTTAAGTGGCACAATGCATGTCATTTAAATGGAACATGAATGGCACAATCACAAGTCACTTAAATGGCACAAACACATCAATTAAACTTAAATGGCACAAAAAAAAAAGTGGAGCATTTATGGCACAAATATGCACACATATGGCACAAATATGTGTGGCTACTCTATGTGTTAATGTTTTTTGGTGTCCATTAGATGAAGGTATGATTCCTTGAATATGCCAGATCAACGCTGTGAACTTTTACACCTCAGACCCCTGTACATGGCCATGCTCCCCATACGCCTCCCATACGTACACGAAAGAAAATAAAGAAATAAACAATAGATAACATTTGCACCAGGAAGAAGACACAAAATTTAATTTCCATATTCACAGAACACAGCAAACCGAAACACAGTTACATCGCTTCCCATCTCCAGGAAGCACACCATTTGTACAAAACCCGCCCCATTCTAAAGCATGTCAACTAATCCAATTGTACAACTCCATTTGGCCTCTACCCTCTAACAACCATGTCTCCATCCGGGGCCGAAAGAAAAGCGGTTACCGGTATTATACTTTCCAAGGAAATCCATGGATGCAACAAGTGAGTGATTCGTCACAACTGTCTCTAGCACAGAGAATACACATTCAGGAAGAAATCGCCTCACAATCAACCAATCGAATAACACAGAGGACGAACCCTCAATCAATCCACATGCTACGAAAGTCGAATTACCCAAATGTTCTTTCCCGGAATACCGTAAGAATCTCTTGACCTCGCAAGTAAGCATCCTGCAAGATTGTGACAGTGGAAGCCCCATCTGAAGCCCGACACTTAGTGGCTGCTACTCCCAAAACACCAACAAATACACAGCCCACAAGAAAACCCTGCTCCAAAGAACACTGAAGAAGCGAATCCACCGAAATTTTGGCCACCCCAGAACATGCGGAATCAGACAGCAGCCTCATACCTCACCTGCACCAGAAAATCAGCTGGAAAATAACCTGATCAGATGGCGATTCTGGCATCCATCCGGCTCCATCGCCTCCTCCCTCCGTCGGCCTGATCCTGCCACCTCCATCGGCCTGCTCTTAGCAGTCCCCGTGAACAGGAGCCCTGCTATTTTTGACCATGCAAGCCGCTCCCCTGTGAACAAACAAAAAAAAAAGCTCCCCCTTTTTCGGCTGACCTACGCCAGGAATCATAGGAACGAAAAATTTTGGCGACGTAATGGCACAAATATGCACAAATGGCACACCCAAAAGTGCCATTTATGTAGGAAAAAAATGGCACATAATTAGCAGGCTTGCCTAACCTCCCCTAGAACAATTGCTAAAATTCTAGCCTGTTGCTTGCCACATAATCTAGAATTAGTTGAGACCATTGGATTTGCTATTTTCTAAATCTATGGCTAAAAAAATAAAAAAAACTCTGCAAAATGAACTCTAGTTTTTTCAAGCCTCCGTTCCAGTTTCTTCCTCGCTCCATCCTTCGATTTGACATGGTTTTTTCATCTGATTTCATGGGTTTAGTGGTATCTTGGAGTTTAGGAATCAATCGTATCGGAATAGTAGTTGGCAGAAAGAAAATTAGGACGAGAGATCACGGAAATTCAAGAATGAAATCATCTTTCTTTTTGCTGGAAAACATGTCGTTTGAGCTTGTGCTTCGAAATCGACTATGCTTCTTTCTTGAAGCAACCGGCTTGGGCTATTTTTTTTCTTGCTTCTTTCTCTTTGATGGGTACGCGAGCTACAACCCGTTGGAAACAAATGGGTTTAGTTTGCCTTTTGCAAAGATCCTTAGTTTCCCTTATTTTTTATTGAAAGTTATAGAGAGGTAGAGAAGGGATGAAGCAACTGCAATAGGATCAAGCAACTTTCAACTGCGCTCAGGGCCCAAGGGGGACCAGAGGTTTGTTCCTCAAATTTATTATTCTCAACATGTATTATAAAGTAGAGATACATGCATGGAAGGTTAAGTCTTGAACTTTAATAGAGGGTATTTGAAGAGCCTGCCCATAATATGCGGGAGATAATTTTTTGCAAGAACATTGCAAAAACGTCATTGACAATACCAAATTTGGTAAGCATGCCATGCAAATTATTTGGGCAATTTTAAGCGGATTTTATTATGTGTCTTTGGAATTTGTGTATCAATTGCATTTGTATCTGGCTTTTGGCTTGGAGTTTCAATAAAGTCTGTCGTTCTTCCAAAAAAAAAATAAAAAAATAAAAAAATTACATAGACTCCACTGAGTACTTCAACATGAAAGTTACACTCCCTCTTTCACAAATATGAATCATATCAAACATAAAGCATCAACTTGAAATGTAAAACTCAATATGCATAGCAATAGCTATTGGCTAAGATCCATGTCAATATGGCTATTGTCTATTCTATTCTATTATGTCTACCATCACCTTTTCATATCCAGCCAAATGCCTCGCCTTAACACTAGAGTTGTCCCTTGATGGACCATAAATGGTTCATTTGTACAGTTCGCTTTAAAATTCATATAAAATCAATGGCATAAAATTCAGTTAAACCCTTTATACACTTTAATATATGGCAGTCATGTTGCACAAGAAAAATAGTTAAAAATGCATATACCCCTAAAGTTGAAAGTTATGCTTAGGTGAATCAAGGGGGGTCAGGTCCAGTTTGCTTCATATTTACACAATGTAAAACTGTCTCAAGAAAAGGATCTTTTTTATTTTTTTTTATAATGGTATTTTTCTATACGAGATAAGGATGAATACACAAAAAACCTTGTTCCAATCTGAAGTCTAGAAAGGAAGATATAATCAGTCAAATATGACAGGGCCAAAACAATTTTCTGTCTTCTGTGGACCAATAATGGTTCCCAGAAGGCCGTTTCAATTAAAATTCTATAACTTTTGCATGAAAATGATTTTTTACTTCAAATTTGGTATGTAAGTAGCTGACTTTGTATTTCGCGTACGCGAAGTTTTTTTCGCGTACACTTTCGCGTACGCGAAATTTTTTTTTTTCGGCCGGCGAGGTTTTTATACGTTAAATACGTATTTTATTAAAAAATACGTATTTTTTGACTTTATACGTCAGGAATTTTAATTTTGTACGTATAGAACCTATCCCTGGTCTGGCCTTCCATTTGTGTAAAGCCTGGTTGTTGTGGCTCATTTGGAAGCGACGGCGCATGAAGGTGTCCAGGAATGAGGAGGTGCAGCCTGGGGTTTTGATCCTGCAGCTAAGATATAAATTATATCTTTCTTACCTGGCGTCCCCTCGGAAAGAGCAGTTCAAGGCAGCGGTCTGGGAAAGGACCCTTCTCATTGTAGACAGTATTGGCAGGTTTGTGTCATGAGTTGTAGGTAGGTATACATGACGTGTGGGTTCTCGCTCCAGTGTGGGCACGAGTACCCTAGTATCGCTCATCTTGTACTTACTCTGTATTAATATTAATTAACCTGATCTTTCAAAAAAAATAAAAAAATAAATCCTTTTCCTTGGTTGAGCCTGAGTTCTTTTGCCTACACATGAAAACC
Organism: Isoetes taiwanensis; assembly: GCA_021234155.1. NCBI lineage: Eukaryota > Viridiplantae > Streptophyta > Lycopodiopsida > Isoetales > Isoetaceae > Isoetes > Isoetes taiwanensis. Next base: position 8,176,072 of record JAJEKV010000035.1, on the reverse strand, counting down.
TGTTACAGTGCACGAGGACCGAGCTGATCTTGGCGATCCATGACCTCTTGAAGGTATGATCCCAACATCCATACTGAGGTCGTGCACAACATCTCATGCAGGGGCGGGCCAGGACATACCAGCTCAACATAGCGTATCCGAATGTCATCATATGCCGGACAGCTCTGAAGGGTGTGGCATTCGTCTTCCACAGTTCCAACTTGGCAGTGTAAATTAAAATTGTCAAAATGCTAAACCTGCTGACAGAAATGAAATTCTAAGTGGTGCTGCCAAATGGGTGCCAGAACTAGATGTTCTATGTATATTAAAAATTTAAGGCCCATAAGAAGTGCTACAATGTCTCTTGCAGTTAGTGGTGATATTAACAAATGTGCTTTTGCCAAACAAATGAATCTATATAGGAAAATGGTTTATTTACTATTTTAGGTTTATGAGTGTGTGGAAGAACTTGATGATAAGGGAAGTTATAAGATTTCTAAAAAACCAGTAACCAAATTGGTTTATAAACCAACAAATGTTGTTGAGATTTTTGAGAATGCAAAGACAGTCTTAAACGAGTTCATTCCATACAACTATTGGGGAGGCCAAACAATTCAGGGAATATTTGGCAATGTTTCCAAAGGATTCAATTGTTTCAATGATCGATTTTGCTGAGAATAATACCTTCCAACAAGAAATCCAAAGTCTTCATTATTCGAGGAATGATCAATGCACAATTTTGGTACACATTGCATACAGACATGCAACAAGATTATTGGAAGAGAGTGAGAGAAGAATTATTAAAGAGACTCATTTCTATATCTCGGATGATAGGCATCATGATCCCTTATTTGTACAACATTGCCTGCTCAAACATGCACATTTTTTAGTAGACAGAGGTATCAAGTACAAGCAACATGTTATGTGGTCTAAGGAATGCTCTCATCAATTTAAAGGTGCAAAAGGGATTCTAAAAGATCATATTTTTTTCTTATTGTTGATAAATATACGATGTGCTTCTATTTCTTGAGACAAGTGAATACGATGGTGCTGGAGCTATCATTCAGAGGGCACTAACCTATGTAATGTTAAAGAGAAATTCAACACCATTGAGAAATGCGCATGACGTAGTTGTTTTTTGTACAAGACATTTCAAAGAACATTCCACAATTGAAGGAAGGAAGGAAGGAAGGTTCTTTTATCGTCCGCGGAGGCCAATCGGCCTATGGGACCCAAATTACACGGGTGCAGCAAGCCTGTTGCTATTCGGATTAAAAAACCCCCCTTACGAGGGAAAAACCGTCGCAGCAACAAGCCTACTGGCAGCTGTACAAATATACATATACACATGAATTCCCAAAGACCTCGTAGGCCCGGGCGAGGTGAGTCCGCAGATCCAAAACCTCCCGGAGGTAGGAGCCAAGGGATCGGCCCGACGTCTTGGTAGCTTGTGCAGGGGCAGACCAGGTCGCACCAAGAGAACGTAGCGAGCCCGAATCTGACTATAGGCTGGATAGCTCTGGAAGGCATGGCTTTCATCCTCAACAACCCCCAGCGGGCAACACTGACAAAGCCTGTCCTGGCGCAGCTCTCCAACCCACCGACCCGTCTCAAGCCGAAGATGGTGGGCCCCTGTTCGAATGGACGCGATGATCCTGCGCTTCTTCATGGGCAACTGAGAACGCAGGTAGAGCTGGCTCCACCAGTGCCCGGAACAAATGTGACTGGTGGCCCCAGTCATACAGCTCTGCCCTGTGACTATTGCTTTGTATTGCGTATAACACCTTCCAACCTGCGGTCACCCGAAGGCGAATGGATGTAGTCTTGGCCAGGTTGACACGCATGTCCGTCGCCTGGCAGAATGTGTCCAGGGCATCTAGGTGTGCCTGCATGCCCTCTGGTGTATGGGCCAAGAGGTCCACATCATCCGCATAGATGAGATGCCGGATGACCTGGTGCAAGAGCTGTATACCGTCCCCCCCATTAGCAGCAAGCCAGGCTTCCAACTGGTCAATGTAGGGAAGGATAGATATAGGTATTATTTCAAAACCATTATTAGCAATTGAGTAGACTGTTTGACTTAAATTTACATTTTTTTTTTGGGCCGACATGAGCAAATATCATTGGACTTAACTTGTCCACATCAATAAAATCTGCATAATATTTCTTCAAGTTATGATAGATGAAAACTTTTTAAATAGATTCAAAGTTATTACCTTTTTCTAGTTTCAGCTTCTTTACTCTTTTGGTCTTCTTTGCAACTCTTTCTGGAATAGAGTCAGCAGCAATAGGTTTTGCGTACAGAGAAGTGCTACTGACATCTTCTTCCTTACCTCTTTTCTTGCTCCTCAACACCTTGGTTTTCTTGTCTTCTTTGCTACTTTCCTTGTCATTGTCATTCTGACTTCCCTCCTCACTTTCAACAGGATGGTATTCCTTGTATACCAGCTCTTGCAAGATGTTGCCTAGTACCTCTTCATGACAGGTAGGTACAATGCAATGTATACAGTCCAAAATAGCAGAAAGCAAAAAATATGGTATATGTGGTCGCATGTTAATTTGACATGCAACTCATAGTCCTTACAAAACGGAAGGCCACATGCTTCACATGCATCCTTGTTATCCTAGAAAGACACGTCATAAGAACCCATACCTAGGTGCATTTGATTTTTGTTTGCCTCACTTTGCAGAAAAGAAACATGCTTGCATTTGGCATGTCAAATCTTCATATGCTTTTTAATAGCCTCAACTTCAGACCGCAGCTCAAAAATGTCAGCCTTTGAGGTCTTCAATCCATTCTTATCCACACTTTTTATGGTGCTGGACAACAAATCTTGCCACATTTCTTTCATGCTTTCAGCTTTTGAATAACTTCTTCTTTTTGCTTCTTCTTCTTCTAAAAAATCTCTTTCTAAAGCCGCCCCATCTTTAATTATTTCAAAGATCTGCTCCTCTATTGAAAAGATGATGGAGTCAGTTTGAGAAAGTGCACCTTCTTTTCTACGAGAGAAGGTTGTTTCCCCTAAGGTCCTTTATGAGCAGCTTCTCCCAAAGTACCTAATGAAACATACTTCATATCCTATCTATCTTGTTAATTTGGGATTTTCCGGTTTGGCTGAAAACTTTTTTGGTTTTTTTTTTGTGTCATTTTCCTAAGATTTCAAGGGTTTTGGTTATCGGAAAAATTTCCAATTTTCCAAAAATCGGGATCCTTATGGTTTTCACATTTATGTTGTGTGCACATCTTATCCAATCACAGTTTATTTTTGGCAACATCATGCTTGATTACAGGTGGTGATCTAAGAGGTTTAGGAATGTATTCAAAATCCAATTTATAGGTTTGGGTTTACGATTTCTTTGTTCAAAAGAAAAGCAAGTTTTTAGGCAGAAGTTGTTATGCCTAAATCCATAAGAGAAGATGAAGATGAAGATGAAGATGAAGATGAAGATGAAGATGAAGATGAAGATGAAGATGAAGATGAAGATGAAGGTGAAGATGCACAATAAGATTTTATTTGATGCATACGTCTATTTTTTCTCTTTAAATATACTTTTGATCTATATCCGTTCACTTGGCAGGCTCTTTAAATGGATTTTGTTGTGAAGTCAACTTGTTGCAAGGTTTTTCAGTGTGTACATTCTAGCTGCTCCAAGATTCGCCCAACCATATACATTCAGACTCGCTTCAAATCTAGCTTCTAAGCCTTTTTATGTCAAATAATGTCTTTTGTTTCTCAACTAGCTGAAGAAGAGGTACTTCAACTGCTTTTGAAACTGGACAGAGCAAGGATAATTATTGTGAAATATAATCATTGGGATTGTTTTTGCTTTTGTCAAAGTTGCAGATCCTAATTTGGTAGTATATTCTATGGGGTACTCTATAATGTAAAGATTGATAAATTTCACTGTGAATATTTTATCCATGTTGCAAACATCTATTGCCATATTAGTTTCATTTCCGCGCATGCATGCTTTTTCTAATTTGTTGAGATGAATGATGTTACAAATTCCCATGTCCATGGACAGTGGATTCATAACCCCAGGGCTGTAAGCTATCTATCATAACCATATCTAATTCTACAATATAGGAATTCAATTCCATCATTGAGCGGCTATCCAAAACACCACCTTCATTGCCTCAGACTCCAAACTAGATTTCTATAAGCGACCACGATATTTTTTTGCTATTTTTATCTCATCAACCAAGTTATGTTGGCTCTTCGTATTATGAACCAATATAAGCTCTGCTATGTTTTGTTGTTGTAAGTTCTATATGTGGATTCTCAATGTAGAATTTCAGAAGATAGAGGGCAGTTGGGGAATAACTACATTATATTCTTTTTGAATGCGAATGAAGACATGTCTATTTATTGAATGTAGTTGAAGGCAAATAAGGGCATGCCTATATATTCAATTCTCTTATAATTTTACGAAACTTTATTTGATAATTGAGGCTTCTTATTGTTAGCAACTCCATACTGATGTTCGAATGTAATATATAAAAATTTTATTGTCCTTACCACCTCCAGTTTTGCTTGTGATGGCCACTATGCAAGAATGCATGCTGAGCTTTCTATTATGAGCTTAGAACTATCTGCCAGCTCTGTGAAGTTGCTTCTACTACATTCATTACAATCGTCGTTGTTGTACAAACCATTGCTTGCTTAAAAGCTACAGTTGTTTGATCGATAAAAAAGTTGTTCGGAAGGGTTGTGTTTTAGAATCAAAGCTAAAAGGACATAAAGTTCCCCATCGCAATGGCTGGAAGGTTTGTGAATTATTACCATGCAATGGACTTGAGCAATGAGAGAGAATAAGGCTGATAGTTCAGTTTATGCTATATGCAAGTCCAGGCCAACATCAGGTTTTAATTTATTCCATGTTTCTCTCTGGCTTTTGTTATTATTATAACTATATTCCTGTTTATTTCTGGCATGCTGCATGCAAGGAACATACTCTGATCCATACCAGGATGCATGCTGAGCTTTCTATTACGAGCTTCTATCATGTAGCTCTGTGAAGTTGCTTCTATTACATTCATTACAATCATTGTTGCTATACAAACCATTGTTTGCTAATTGCGGTTGTTTGAATGATAAAAAAGTCGTTCAGAAGGGATGTGCTTTAGACTCAAAGCTAAACGACATTTGTGAAGAGATAAAGTTCCCCATCATAATGGCTGGACGGTTTGTGAATTATGCCGATGCAATGGACTTGAGCAATGAGAGAGCATAGGTTGATAGTTTAGTTTATGCTATGGAAGTCCAGGCCAACATCATGTTTTAATTTATTCCATGTTTCTCTATGGCTTTTGTTTCTTTCTGGATTTTGTTATTATTATGTACTCTGCCTCTATATTCCTATTTATTTCTGACATGCTCTTATATGGAGTGAAATTTAGCCATTGAAATTTATGCATTTAATTGTAGGTGAATCCACGTGAAGTGGATGTTGAGAGGATACCAGAGTTGCCTCCGCCAATAGAAGCTGATGGGATCAATAGAGAGTTTTACCAGACCTATTTTGAAGAGACAATGAGTCTTAAGAGAACAACAAAGAGCATGTCTAGAGCAACTACAACATCCACATCACGAGGTCGTCGTCAGTGTAGAAGGCATGGTAGTGGAAGTGGTGCTAGTGCAAGTAGTAGAAGAGTGAGAGTTTGGACAAGGTCTATAGCGAGGTCTACACCTACAGTAGAAATAGAAGTATATGATATTGGGAATCAAGTGGAACATAACCATGAGGACACACCAGGTTTTGAGGAGGTGGTGGAAGAGGCCGAGGGTCATTATGACGAAGATGGTGATCATGATAGTGAAGAAGAAGAGATAGATGCATGGAAATCCTCCTCTACTGAAACAGAATCTGAAGAAGATGACAATGACGACGAGGTACAATAAAAACACTAAAAACACTTTGTGATGGTTTTAAGTGGGCTGATTGTTATGATTATAAATTGTGATAAGGTAATAACTTTTTAGACATTTTAATCTGGTAAAATATTTTTGTTTTAGGTGTTTAACTGTTTTGGACCGCCTATAAGACTACTATGTTTCTGGTCAAACTAGTAGATTGAAGACAAACTATTGCATAAGCATCTTTCTAACCGTAATGAGAACATGTACATCCAAATTCAGCATATTGAAAAAAATTTATTGGCTGCCGAGGAATATATTGATTGTTCCATGCAGCTCTGTCACATTATCTTCACAGTTCAATTTATCTTCACAAGGCACATTCAATCGTATCAAACATTCCAGTCACATTATTTTACATCATTTCTACTAGTCTCAACTAAAAAACATCGTTGCCAAGACCGTCAAATAGCGCATCGTGAAAATCTTCTACTTTTGAAAATGATTGTTTCTTTCACATTACACCAGCAACACCTAACCATAAAACCATCTCCATAAAATTACCAAACAAACAAATGCACACTGCAGCTATGAAAAAATTACCCCTTTCATATGGCTACTAAAGCCCGGCAACCCCGGGCATTTACAATTCGACATAGGTATCAAATATGTGATATGATGTTCTACTTTTGGAAACAATTAAACTGCTTCGAACAAGGTTTTCACCGCAGCATGACCACAGGTGGCTAGTGTCAAAAAAATCTGAGTTGGTTATGGCTTAAGCCATTCGATCATGATCTACAAGAATAGACGGTCTTCAAAATTCGATGGCCGTTCTGCACCGTCGCCTAGGTTAGATCAGTAGATGCTCCACGAACTTATGGATGGTCGCCTATGGTTAGATCAGAAGATGTTTCACAAAGGTAAATCAGGGTTTTTCTTATCTCCTATTTATCGTAGCTCTATCCTAGCTTTAATTGAGATCATATTGAAGATCATAGTTCCCGGCATCACAGAATAATGATGTCCTGGCATTTGAGAGGTGATTTACCTTGCCATGCCATTTGCATTTCGGATTCTCACTTTAGTATGGACCAGCATGTCTATTTGCCAAAGTTTGCTCTGTAATCTGTGCAAATTGATGTTTAAATGTGGTGACGTCAGCTCTAGCTGCAAAGGCATGTGCAATGCTTTTCTTAGTAAAAACCTCTGCGTGACATGATTAAAAGTTTTGTCTGATGAACAGGGCCTGAGTGATAATTTCTCTGGTGCTAGCCTTTATATGGCAGTTGTACAGTCTATGGCTTTTAATTCGTCAACATAAAGGTATGCCAGTCTGTATGTCTCTTAAGTTGCGGCCTGCCTTCAATGCATCAATAAGAAGGAACGATTTAAACCCATTGCACCAGCATATGGCTATGACTCTTTTACACTAATTATTGGATTTCTGAAGGACCAAAACGTTCCCCTTTGCTTTGATGTTGGGCACTGACACATTGTATAATATAGTGCTTCAGTGAGAATTTGGGGTGACTACTTAGGACAACAACGGTAGTCACTCCACACTTTGATCTACATACCTTGCTGCTGATCTGTTGCAGAACCAAAACTTTTATACGAAAATGCAGAGCTCTGTATCTCTAATGTGGCTACTGATTGCTCCTTCAGCCTGCCATTTCCTTCCTAGGTTTACCTTAATCAGAAATAAGATTGTGTACTCTGTGTGTCTCTGACTGCCATCCTTCCTTTCCATCATTCTTAGTCAAGTATTCTGTTTGATCTCTCCTAACCTGGGTATTACAGTTTGATATTTAAATTTTGGGGTGTCAGATCATTTCATGAAATCATTACTTCGGGTTAAGTTGATGCAGAAGGACGTTCTGGGGATTTTGTGCTTTCTTTCTCCCGTCTAGCAAGAATCCTTGCTCCATAGAGCTTCTTCCCAACAGATAGAATTGCGGCCTCTAATTTACAGGTATATGGTGACATTTGAGAAGGAGACAGAGCATAGGTTTTTCTTTGTTTTGGGCGGAAAACCGTCTCATGAAAGGCAATGCTCTTGTCATACATGGCATGGCAAATAAGCAGTAGTAGTGTCCTAAACATTCTTCTTTCAACTGAAACGGGTAAGTCTACATCTTCTCTGTTCAACTTTTCTGATCTAAAACTTGATTATTCTATTCTAGGGAAATTTATTAACTTCTCAGAATGAGGAAAAAATATGTCTTGGGGTTCAATTCTCCAATCTCTTTTTTTCTGTGCCTTATTGACATCATTGTCTGTTCCTCAATGCTAATTTGAACTTAAAGTTTGGAATTAGTTGGGCTTGTTCAATAAGGTATGCTCGTGTGTTCTTCTCTTGAGCAAATACAACATGTATCCTTGACAAAAAAAAAAACAAGTTGTAAGAATTCTATGATTGAACTGGTAGACTAGGACTAGCTTCAAAGGTTCAAAAAAAGTGCAAGTTGTGGGGATTCTCTAAATGGACTAGGTAGACTTGCATTAGCTTCAAAAGTTCATTACCTATTTGTTTGAGCATTGGATCTGAAGTTTATATCACGGCAACATCTAACATCTAAGCACAGTTAGCCTTGAATGCTTTATTTGAAAATGTCTCTTATCTCTTGCAGTACATGAAAAAGGGATGTGCTAAAAGATAGAGAGAAACAAAAAATAGCTATGGGATTTTATGATTGGATTTTGTCTTTCTGTTGTGCCTCTTTGCTAGGAATAAATGGCGGGAAATGTTTAAGTTACCCATGAAAATCCACTGATCTTATTTTGACATAACTAGCAGTGCAGCACCAACCTAAGTAAACAACGTGAATCCGGAACTCCAGCAACTTGAGAGTAGAGATGGAGGGGGGAGAAGGCCCCAGTGCTGGACCAGCTCCTCGCAGAGCTAGTAGGAGGCTTTCTGCCGGAATAGTCCAGGCAGCCATGGACGTGGGCTTGATTAATACCACCAAGGAGAAGGAGGAGAAGGAAAAGTATGCTGTGTGAATTTCTGTTTTGCTCCGACTTGTTTTCAATGCATGATTTCTTTGTATTCGGCTTTGCAGGAAGGTGGAACAAGAAGACGAAGAGTTTGCAGCTAGGCATCCGACATGGGAGGAGGCATTGCCCCCTCTATATGTTGCTCCTGCTGCTGTTACAGCGGAAACAGCAATTTTAAGTGTTTTGGAAGAGCCCACGGCTTCCTCCCTGCTGTTAAAAGAGTTGCTGCCTACTGTTCCAAAGATTGAATCTAAACCTAAGCAGGATTGGATAAAGGCTTACAAGAGTGTTAGAAGCAGTCTTGTAAGTCATCAATCCTTGTTGGATTAAAATGGCTTAACAATTCTGCGACCTGGGTCATGCAATGCTGCCTTTGGTCAATGATAAGGCCAAATGAGGGAAATAACTAGATTAGAAGCTGTTAGGATTTCTCAATAAGATTTTGGGTGGAAGTCATGAATGGGCAAGCATACTTCTTTTTCGAAATTTGGAGCCGGACAGATTAAGCAGCATCTCAAATCAGGAGATTTTGTTAGCGACTTGTGAATATAGAGCCCACAACACTTTCTGATCCATAATACTGGATCTATAAGGGCAATTGGGCGTGGTGCCATCCATTTGGGAAAGTAACAGTTTTTCTGTCTTATATTTTTCACCACGTGAATTAACAATTAATTGTGCTTAAATTATATGGCTAAGTGTATGAACTCTGAATGCTTTGTGAATCTGGTCAAACCTTGATAGTTTCTCATCTTGGCAAATCAAACACAGATAATGAGAAGACAGTTAATGCGCAGTGCGGCTGGAACTGGAGCACAGATAGATGGCTATGCTTTAGGGCTGTGGGATCCCCATAGTAATTTTCGGCTCAAATTATTTCATTTCCTGTATAATCAGTATCCACCATACGGGGAAGTTTTCATGATTCATCCATCTTATTAGTTCTACATTCTTTTCCTTATTACTTCTATTATATCAGAAACACAGAATATTTGCTGCTCTGCATGATTTGTACCCATCTTTTAATTCTTATATTCAAAAGCTCTGAACAAACACAGTGGACACATTCCCGGCAGTTCGATCTTGATTTTGCAGACCTTGTGGTGACAATATTTTACAGGTATAAATGCCTGGAACTCACGCATTTCTTTACTTCAAAGTGTTTATTAAGTCAGTTCTTTATTTTACAGTGTGGAATTGTTTCTGCGCATAATCTGTCTAGGTTTCTGGAAAGGTCCGCATGCGTTTTTGAAGAATAACTACAACAAGCTGGATTTTATCATCGTCGTAGATTCATGGTATAGCCTTCTTACTACTACGATTATGAACTTTCTATAATTTTTGTTATGTCTTGGATTTTGACAGGGCACATATTATTGGGAATTTTATTAATGGCAAAAGAGGTTTTGCTCGGATCGCTGTTTTACGGGCATTTAGAGCTTTACTTTGTTTACGCCACTTCTCCTTTTTTGCAGATGTGATAGTAAGAACAATTTCCTTTTTTTCCATTACAAAGTATTATACTATAATAATACAAGGGTTGAGAATGAAACCACTTAGTTGGAAACGTAAATTGTAAAATGTATTCACAATCTTATAAAGATCCTGTCCTGCAGTCTAGGAGATGAAAAAGAGGTACATAATAAGTACCTTAACAGAGTTCTAAATTAGCTCAATTTCTCCATACACTTTTCACGAACAAGAAGTGCTGAAGGCATTTATAGAGCAGTATAAACATTCATCAAGTTTGTAGTTTGCCAGCATTCTCTAACTGCCCTATATGCTGAACAAGAAATTAGTAAATGATGTTCGTCTTCTACTCCTGAGCCAGAAAATGTGTTGTTCTCATTGTATTTTTTTACCACTGTCCACACTTGATCTGTAAGTGGTGGGAGCTAACCCTCATTCGACAGATGCGATATCTATGGGATCTATGAGGTATTGTTGAGTTGTATATACAATCATAGGGTTGATCTCTCTCCTGTAGCCATCCATCTTTCCTTGCGTAGTTGTTCACATCTTATCAATGACTTTGGTTCTGAACAAATCTCGTATTGGTGCTAGTTTGGTTGTGCTGGTAAATCTTCACCTATACTCTTTCATCCTCTCATCCAGTCCCTCTGCATTCCATCTCTTTTGAAGATTATCTTGCATGGCTTTATATGGTAATTTGTCATGTGGCATAGCTTTTACTGTGGCAACGTATGTTAAAGATGGATGCACCACTTTACCTTCAAGTGATAACTTGCCTGTGTCATCCAGTATCATTATTCATTTTGATTCTAAGACCAAGCGCAGCGCATAACGAATCTAGCTGGCTTGATATATTTCTTGAAATATACTCTGTTATTTGCAAATGAAAATAAAATGGTTGCACTACATGGAATCCTGCATGGCAGGGGCTTTGTGTCCCAGGTGCACAGGGCACTCTTCGTGCACGGGGCACTCTTGTATGCAGTTAGTCCATAAGTAAGAAATCATCAATTAAAGAAAAGCTTAAACAAGAAGTGAAATGAGCTTTTTATGGGCACTTCACTCGATCAGATGTTGTTTTAAACTTCCTGCTTTTCCATTTTCATTATTATTTTCATTTAACTTCCTTTTAATAATCAAAATTCTGGATGCAGCCCTTAGTACCTAGCTTATTGCCAAGGACTACTGGTTCACCTTTCTGTTTGTTTGAGTTCTCAGTGACAGAGAAATTAGTGTTCTCATTTTAGGCAAGTGTAACCTTCATGTCTCTTTTTCTTATATGCGTTGGTTGTGTTCATTGTATTTCAGGCTATTTTAGATGCCATCAGGAAAAGCATCGGGCCACTTGAGAATGTCATTTTGTTGACATTTTTGCTCTTGTCATTTTATTCCCTTATGGGCATACAGTTTTTGGCTGGAACCTTGAACAAGAGGTATGTATTATTATGCATGCTCAGTAGTCTTTATTTGTTGTTTGTTAAGTAGTTTGCCTCTAAATATTACACTTCAATGGTCATAATACCTGTCTGCAATTGTGAAATTAGTTTGCTGACATGCAACTAAGCATATGAAGAATTACATAGCTAGGAGTGAGTTGAAGAACCATGCATCACATCGAATGAGTTAGTGTAATTGTCAAACGAGTTAGGTTCATTGTCAACTATAACTCTCAAACGAGTTAGGTTCATTGTGAACTATAACTAAAGTGTCTAAATTAATTAAATTTTTTGTAAGTCAGGCTGCATAAAGACCTCTGCTATTTGACAGCAAACTTGCTGCAGAGACGTTGCTAGCAAAGTTGTTATCAAAATTTTTTCTTCTTTACCAGCCAACCATTCTTGCAAATAATTACCTAGTTTAGTTGATGGATACTCCCTGGAACCCATATGAAAACAGGATGCTCAAGAAACGCGTGCTGCTTATTTCACACATGGCACAAGTAATTCTCATGGGATTTTATGAATTCTCCCAGTTGTTTATCCCCAAATAAGGAAAAAGGCTGAACTTGTTCTGTTTTAACCTTCCCGTCCCAGCTTTTAGTAGTCCTATATTAACATTGGGTTTCATTCAGGCCATTAAAAGTGTTACGATCTTGAGATGGAATCTGTAGCAGCTGGGGCAGATCAGTGTAGACTGATCGAAGATCATGGGTTTGATCTGAGGCACCATGGATTGGTGCTTGATGGGGTCTTCTGAGGCACAGTCATATAAGGTAGGAGCCTTATATGCCAAGCTACCTTTGGCTGAAAGGTCTTGGGAATAGGTGAAAGGAGAGCTGGCTTTGTTACATGGATCTGTATCTGATGAATTTGGAGATTAGGATGTCTAGAAATATGTTCCTCTTGTGTGCCAGCTCTCAGCTCGGTGGGGAGTTCAGAATCGTTTGAGCTCAAGGTTGGGTGGCGAGTTTGTTAAGATTTGGAGCTAGAATTTGTAGCAGTCACTTTGATGCCTTCGGGGGTGAGTAAAAGAGCCATATAAGGTGGAAGCCTTATATGCCAAGCCACCTTTGCTGAAAGGTCTTGGGAGGAAAAGGGAAAAGGGAGCTAGCTGTGCCTATAAATATGGGAGGAGGGGTTTGTATGCAAGGTGTAGCCGTTTTGAGTTTGATCACTCTCTTGATTTTAACTATAATCTTGAGCTTGATACATAATTGAGGGCTTTCAAAATGTGGAAGAAAAGGCATACACCAATCCAGCCTAAACACTTTCCCACAGATGCTCACATCTGCCATACACCAAGCCTGCCTAAACACTTAACCACACAAGCTTTGTTCCTTTTGTAAACGTCGTGCACTGTCCCAAAACATTTGGTATGATGAAGAATGCAAAAACCTTCACAAGCAGCTCAAGAAAGAATTGGCAGCCTGCTCTTCTACAGCTAAGCAACTAAGAAAGCCTACAAGAAGCTGATCTGCATGAAAATGAGAGTATATGTTAAGCAGTTGACAGAAGACATGGTTAACTTGATGTACAGTAATAAATCTGCTAAAGTTTGGCAGAAGCCTCTTGCTAAGAAATCTGACTTTCCTCTCAAAGACCTAAAAGCATGGACCACTTATGCTCGAGCACTTTTAGATGTGGAAAAAACAGATTTGCTGGACATTCGATTGCAGCCCCGGCCCCAATCCACCTCTCTTTTCTCTACTTCCTTTAAGAAGCTATCAGCAACATGAACACTGAGAAAGCAGAAGATCGCGAGGACTGCAGGGCTGAATTTCTGATCCACCCTTGCGCCCATCGTGACAGATTTATTCAATGAGATAATATGCTCATGGTTTCTGAAAGCATGGACCATTAATATCATCAAGCCAAGTTTTAAGGCTGGAGATCCAATGAATCCAAACAATTACCACCTCATCATGATTGGACATGTCATGGCAAGTCTATATGGAAGCGCATTAGACTTGATTATCAGTGAACACGCGGAGATAAATCTCCTTAGAGCAAAAGGTCAGGCAGGGTGGTTTACCTTGCGGTCTATCATTGAGGAAGCTAAAGCCATGAAAATGTAAGCGCATTTGCGGCTTTATTGATTTCCGCAAAGCACCCTGGATATATGATCTGTGTAGACAAATCTCTGACCTGTGGGTCAAGGGCCAAATGAGTTGGTCTTGAGCATATGTAGAATGCTAGAGGCATTAGCAAGGCTAATACTAGCAGTGTACACTGTGCCTTGAATAGGCAGGAGTCCAAGAGGACGGGGCATCAGAAAGTAGTCTGACGGCTAGGCCGGTATGTGTTGGGAGTCATGACCCCAAACATACATTGACCTTTGAACGTCATCTTTCGGCCAAAAGATGATGGGATAAAGGCAGAAAGGAAAGGTGACGGATGGCAAGTCCAGTTACTTTCCTTTGCAGTTTACCTAAGTTTGTGGAACTTTGAGACAAATATCTTATTCAAAGTTGTATGATTTGATTTGTGGAATTGGGAATCGCAACTGAGGACAATTCTCTTCTACCCCGGTGGGCTATTAGGATTTGGATCTAGAATTTATAGCAGTCGCTTGTTGCCTTTCGAGGTGCCTTCTGAGACATAATCCAAAATGGGGTAAAAGAGCCATATAAGGTGGAAGCCTTATATGTCAAGCCACCTTTGGTGAAAGTCTTGAGATGAAAGGGTAAAAGGAGCTAGTTGTGCATATAGTATGGGAGGAAGGCGGCCAAGGGGGATCATCTGCCTGTATGCAAGCTGTAGCCTTCTCTCATGCTAGCTTTCTGCTCGGTGGGTGAATCAGCGGAGCTCTGATTCTACGATTATGTGGCGATTTCTACCCTTCCCTTGCTGTTGGCTCAGTCGCGAGGACTTAGCCAGATTCGAGTTGCTGTTTGTAACAGAGTTATTTCACCGTTTTTATTGTCGTGGATTGTGGCCATATTCCTCTTGCGGCCTGTGTAGACTTCATTTCTCTTACTGTTTGTAACAAAAAATCCATCTCGATGCCAGATTGCTCCTAAATCATTTTTCTTGCATCAGTCTGCTGTTAGCTTGGGGGACTAAATGCTGTTCAATGGGATTTTCTTGGAGGGGGGTGAAGGATAACCTCTTTCTACTTGCAAGCGGAACATGTGGAAATTGTATCTGGGTACATAATTGGGAGTGAAGTTCATGGATACTCCTTTCAGATTGAAGAATGTCACCCAAGCCAGGATTCCTAAAGGATCCTCCCTTGTTCAGTTAGAAGCAAAATGCTTCATGCACTTTCAGAATGCTCACATAATTCTTTTCTATTTGTGAAACTGGTTTTCGATCGACACTTTACCTGGTGAAGGTTAAATCTTTGCAACTTGAAGTTGTCTTCAAGCAGTAAAGACTCGCTTGGCTGGCTTATGTATCTTGGCTGACCAACAAGATAGAGTGTGCTGATTTTCAAAGATGGCTAAATTTTTCAGCTCCATGGGCTTCTCAATGGGTAATATTGAGTAGTTAGAGCTGTTCCAACTTCTGTCTTCATTACCATGAAGACGCAACACTGTCTCATTAACTGGATGAGTTCCAAATTAAGGAATCTTGAAATTCTTTGATTCTCTTTTGCGAGCAGAAAGCTGATCAGTGTCAAGCCAACTATGCAACCGATCTCCCAATGCACTCTTTACACTCATCTATAGTACATGTTCTCGTGAAATTATATGAATCATTATTAACATAATTTTGATGAGCACCAGAGGACCCGAGCACCTGAGGACCCCACTCCATTCATGGTCTCAATTGACACCAAACATATGATTCTTGGGTAATTGGAATCACCAAAGGGACCTCACCACTCAGAACACCTGTTCCCCTTCCTCCTGATATTTCCCCCTTTTTTCTGAAGACCTCGTTATATATTTGACCCTTGTAGTCATCTTCTACCTCTTTTAATCCTGGAAGAACCTCTTAGGAAGACATTTAGCCTTCTACATAATGAGTATACCACCTTGACGCAAAGCACATAAGAACCAATGTAAAGCAAGATTTGAATTCTGTAATGTTCTAATCTCATTCCTGTTTTATGTTCTTCCAGCTCAACATCCCATTATTACCAGAATTATCCCTAATATTTAGTTAATGGGACGCTTTGCTTGTTAATGGTTACCATTGTATGATGTGCTTAAGTTAAAGGCTCTGTGTTGAGAGGGGTACAACAATAAATTCATGACATTTTGAGTTTCCTTTTGCTTTATGGTTACATTTGTATCTATGTACATTTTTGCAGGTGCATACGATCTAGTGATAATCAAATGAGTAATCCTGAACGATTCTGTGATACACATACAAATGCTGGTTATGCATGTCCACGCAAGCAAAAGTGCTTGGTAATAACCTACAAGAAGTATCCTGGATGCTCATTGTCTTTGTATCATCTTACTGTTGAAGCTGTTTTGCATCATTCATCTCTGTCTTTATCCAGTTCAGTTGTATCATAAACATATTTTTGTCAGCCATCAAAATCAGTTCTTTTGCAAACGCAAATGCATAATTCTTTTGAGGAAAGCAAGCACTTAGTCATGTTTTATCAGAATGCAATTTATCTCTGTTCTTGTTCAGTCCATTAGCATATATACATTCTTTCTGAAAAACATTATTCATGATGCATATGTGAATGCAAATAGCAATGGAGTTGGGTATGTCTCTAAAGAGCATTTTATGACTGAGTTAAGTGAGTTGGTGATATGTGCATGTTTGAGAATGATAAACATTTCTGTAGTACTGTAAGGGACGGATGTTGATGCAATAGCTAAATGGTAAGAGTAGGCATTCAAAAAGATTGGCTGAATAGAGAGTCAAAGAATGTTGGTCCGCATTGGCTTCGGTTTGGGAATGGCTGCAGCCTATAGTGCAAAACCTAGAGCTAAAAAGAGCCTCCGAAAAGATATGAATCAGCTGACCTGACATGATCTGCAATATTCATACACATCAAGGACATGTGTAACTCCAAATGAGCTTCCCACCAAGATGCTTCACAAAGATCACTTCCTTGAGATCAGTAAAGATGGTTTCATCGAGCGGGTATTGAGTATTCACCTAGCACATAAAGTGGGACATGCTATTGGTCAGCTCAGAGTTTCATTGCATCAGCTTGAAATTGAAGCTGGCCGTGCGACTAGAGCAAAGGTCGAGTGCTCGAAGAGGATCTGCATATTGTGTCATTTGAACATAATGAGTATGAGGAACACTTTATTTTTACATGTCCAGTATATTATGAAATACCAGGCAGGCTCCTTATCTCTTTTGGGAACCTACCTCCCTTTCAAAACTCAGTCAACAAAATGACACTACACAAAGGCAGATCACTCTCTTTTTTCACTGGGGTTGATAATAATTATAAACGAAATCAGGCTCTCTACCTAGGCCATCAATCCTGTTCCTAGGTGGGTAACCAAGAAAGCTTCAAGAAGAATAAAGCGGGCAGCAAAGAAAAGAACATAAGCAGTCCTTTAAAAGAGAGAAGAAAACTGACATCACCTCTCCTTATTCACCCCCCTGCTGATGTGGCATCTTATCCGACCGTTGAATGCTTGATTGGAGGGCTAGATTTGATGCCACGTCACAAGGGGGGCTGAATAAGGAAGGTGTCCCCTTTGATCCAGTGGCTAGGAAAAAGACAAAGGTATCCTAAGTTCAATGTTACAGTTTCCAGTCCCTTTTCTTTTCTTTTCATTTTTATGCATATATCTAGGAGGCTGCAATGCATTCCTAGTCGTATATAGTTGCTGTAATAATTGGTCTCATAGACCCAAGTTGACTTTCATAAATTTTAATATATATTTCTTTCATTTTCACTCAGATGCAAAATCCTGCGACAGAAGTTCCTCTTTCTCCAAAAATAAGATTTCCATAACCACCTTGAGGCTGCCAGAACGATAGCTCTTAACGTTGGGCTTTCACCGTTCCCTTGTAGACTCTTGCCAGCTAATGACCCATTGGGAAATGGGCAATCTTAGAAATTCTTCTAGAGCATTGAAATCTATTGATTGCACGAAGTGCAAAATATTAAACACGATTAATTCTAAATATACAAGATTACTGGGAGCTTCATTACACCTACGATAACATGTCTGCAGTGTACTGTCTATGCCTTGTGAATGATAATCAGTAGAACTAATAATGAGAAGAATGCTTGGTTCATATTCTTCCTCTTTATAGCAATAAGAAGCATGTTTGGTTTTATATTCTTTGTGATTTCTAATGTGCGATAACCAACCTTCACTGCAGGTATCTTCAAATGCCAACTATGGTCTGACAAACTTTGATACATTTCCTTTCGCATTGCTAACAATGTTCCAGGTAACAAGCTACAACTGTCAAAAAAATATGTGTTGAGATGATTACTTTTGGTCTGTAAGGGCCTACCTTTTATATTAAATGCCCACAGTTTATTGTCTTTGGTCACAGTATAAAACATGATGATCATGTTATCCTATCTTATTATACGCGAATGTATTTCTCACTGTACACACTTCCAAGGGTAGGCAGCGGGACTTGTCTTGGTTCCGACACTGGGCAGTGGTTAACACAATTGATGATGGTAAATGTAACCTGTCCAATTTAAATCATCAGTGCGCGTAAATAAGTTATTTGACTTGTTTACTGGATAGAACTTATCATGTAGTCAAGCTGGTTCAGCTTACTCATCACTTGATGGCTCATCACCTGTATATAAAGGCACAGTCATACACCATCCTCGCTTAGTGTTTCTATCATGCATGTGTGCTCTGGATCTGATTGCCATCTAGAGTACGGCTGACATACTCTGGCTGCCTATTCCTTTCTAGCTATTCAATCAGCAGATCTAGGAAGTCCTGCCCAAGTGCAGCCATCTATGCAACTTATGGGACAAGGTAAGCGAGGGACCATCTTCAGATATGCTTGGGAATACTAGTGAGGCCAGTCAATTCCTTGATGTAATAATGCAGTCATGGCTACCACTTATTCCCAAGCTGGTAAGCATTCCAAACGGGTCACGCATGGGAAAACAGTATGATATGTTTCCTAAACCTGAAGGTAGAAACATTTTGGTGCAAACTAGATATGGACCAAATTTTATTGAGTAGTAGTATTTATAGAAGGCTAAACAATAAGAGAGTCTTGATTACATTGAAGTGGCCCTGTTGTGAGAATCTCTACTCTACATGCAGTGTGGAAATTGTGTTAAATTTTCCTAATGAGGATCTTGAGGAGGGTTTATATGCAACAACCTCTTCGATTTCAGGAACAAGTAAAATATGATTGTGTGTGTAAGCTGGAAAGAGCTTGTATGGTTTGAAGGCCTAGGAAGTTTAATTTCTATCTTATTCAGCTTGGTTACGTAGATCAAGAGTAGGCTTTAATTTTTATTATAAGCATGAACTTGGCTGTATTTATAAGATAATCTCTTATGTGGATGACTTGATACTGTTTGGACGTGCAACCGAATTACTGGAGCAGACCAAAATTTTGTTGACGCCAACCTTTGAGATTACATATTGCGTTACCATTTGGGAGTGGAAGTCTCAAGGCATCGATCCAACATAGCAGAAGTACATTAAGTTTCATATGTATTATGAACCAAGAAATCTCTTGATTCTAATGATGGAGATGCATGGGAGATGCTATTAGTCGCCTCAGGGTGTCATCCCATCAGCTTGAGATTGAGGCTGGTCATGCAACTTCACCTAAGATTGAACGCTTGCATTTACACAAGCCCAGTAAAGTATGAAATACGAGGCACCTTTTCACTGCCTCTTTTCCACCTACCAGCCTCCTGAAGCTCATTAGATTTGAGGACCGGAAATGCATTTGCTATTGCTAATAGAAGAAATATAAGGACCTTGGTGGTGGCACCTTCCTTCTCACTGGAGGTGATAATAGCAACAATCGGAGTTGATAGAATCTAGTGAGGTGATGAAGAATGTGAAGAAAGATGCAAGAGACAAGCGCAAGCTAACCAATGCTATGGAGTGAACTAACTAGAATGAGGCGTGACTATGGCTAATATATGGAGTGCCATGTCAGCAATAAGTGATGACTCAGCATGCACAGTCATCAACACACGTGGAGTATGATAATACTCTAACATCCCCCCTATGATGTGCATGGCTGAAAACCAAAAAAGAAAAAAACTACATCCCCCCTGAGATCAAGCAGTGCTCATAAGATAGAGCAAACTCAACCAGAATATAAGCCATGGCTGCCAAAGCATAGTCTTGAACCACATCTTTCTGCCTCTATACCATTCTCGTTTGGTTGAAACATATTCAAGCAAATTACTGAAATAAGACTTCAAAGAGAAGTCCATATAAGCCAGATCCACACCATATAACTTCTGTAATCCCCTGTCCTTGTTGATAAACTTAAAAAACTGTTGTGCTAACCCTTCTTAACGAGAAAACAGCAGATGAGTCTCCGTACTAACAAGAGTATGCAATCTTGTTCCCTTACGTTCTTTTGAGATAATCAGACCTTGATATTCACATAACTCATCGAAATCATGCTGAATTTGAGTATCACTTGCATCAATTCTAAGAAGTACCTGATTTGCAGAGTGTAAGCATGTAAAACTGACCTCTAATAGTCTGAATATCAGTGCATGAAACATATCCCAAATATTCAGCCAAATTAGCATGATCCTTCACTTTCCCATCATGTGTGCAACCAAATGAAATGTTTAAACACATATAAAGAGGTAGTTCTAGCTGTGGAGTACAAATCTGAGACATAATAGAAGCAAAATCATAAGTCTTCGCATCAAGATTCAGCCAAGGAAACTGGACAAGCAATTCTTCTTCCATATCACTGTCATGGGTAAGTGTTTCCTTCCTCAAATTATATGTGTCATGAAGCCCTGCAAATTGATCTGCATCATGCATAAGAATCTGAATGAGGCCTGGTTGATTATTCTCACAAAACTGTGAAGGTACAACTAGATGTGACAGATCAAGCTTAGGTTCCAAAAAATCATCATACTTTTCTTGTAATATGCCCATGTCCTGTTCTGCCTTTGCTAGAATATCATTCCAAAGCTCCTTCACAACACAATAATCATTGTAGATAGTATCAAATTCACTGTCAAGACAAGGCAATTCTAACTGTTCGGGCATAAATACTTGAATGCTCTCTGAACCAAATGAAAAATACTCCAAAGTCTGATACAGATTGTGGTGATCACCTTCACAAGATCGGAAGTCTGTAATAGAATAGTGCTTGTCAATATCTATTGGTAAATGAAGAGTACCTTGCTCACGCAAAGTCAACGTGCTCGTGTTACTAGCAGCATTAAGGAGATCTGATTGGTTCAACACTCCAGAACTAACAGTCAAAGCATGTTCATGCTTCTTTTCCTTTTTCTTTTTCTTTGTCTTTGTCTTTTGCTTCTTCTTCCTCTGTAACTTACACTCAATAAAATCCCAGAGTTCTTTAGAACTTGTAAATTGACCTGATACCCAGGGATGGACATGCAAATCTATTGTTGCTCGAATCAAAGCCAATGCAAGTCCGTCTCTCAACTCATACCCTTGATGATTTAGCTCTGATTTAGTAACCTGGCCATTCACAATTTCCCAAATACCTTGTATGGACAGAAGCTGTCTCATAGAAACCTCCCATTGAGGATAATTGTCATGAGCTAAGAACCTAAATCCAAAACGAACTCCTTCAAATGACAACATCTCTAACATATTAGACAATATTCGCCCATATGTGAGAAAGAACTGACAGAATCAAAAGCCAGAGCCAACTGCCTAGCTCCTTAAGAATCGTCAAACGAAAACAACCAACTCCCAGAAATAACAATTTCGTTCAACCAAAATTCCTTTGTGTTTTTATTGTAAGTAGCCTAAATAGCTCAATCTTGCTGCGAATCCGGCTGCCTCACAGCGCGTAAGCAGCTATTATACTAATTTCGCTGCGGCTTCTACAGAAATCTTTTTGTAAACTTTTAACAAGTCTTTTAATCCAAAAATAAAAACACACCTTTTTCTTTTTGTCCCAAATAAGCAACAAACTAAACAATGACTAAACAATAACTGTGCCCAAACTTCAGATCCAGCAAAATATGTTGCCATAAACACCAGATCCACATCCGGCCAATCTATTTGGCACAGAACCTTCGGATCCACCAAATCAACACAAATTCCGTCCAATTTGCAAAGCTCACAGTCTATGCCTGTGTTTGCAAATGAACCATCAAACAAATCTGCCCTCTACAGCCGAAAAAATTTACAAATCCACAAATCTTGATGAAAATTTGTCCGATCCAAGACATCCTGTCTTATAATCACCCTTTCTTGCAAAGAAACGAACCCTAATGCTTGCAAATCGTAGCAAACACCCTCGAGTTCTTCTGATCCAGCTAGTTCTTGGCTTAATAAATAGCCGCAGTCCTTCTGATCAATGTCAAAACACCGTATTCCACTAAATCTTCACCAAGAAACTGAATCCAGCTTCCAAGAAGATGTCAAGGCAAAGCCGCCTTTCAGCTAATTGATCTTGCAAGAAACTCTTGCCAAGAAATCAGCTCGAATTCCTCCGATCCAGATTACACCAGGATGCTGCCTGTGTCAATCTGATCCAGCCCTTAAAAACTTGGCTCCTAAAGCAAATTTTCTTGAAAATTTTTGCTGCTCAAAACCAGTTCGATCCTACACTCTCTTCCTTCTTCATGTAGGCTCTGATACCATGATAGAATCTAGTGAGGTGATGAAGAATGTGAAGAAAGATGCAAGAGACAAGTGCAAACTAACCAATGCTATGGAGTGAACTAACTAGAATGAGGCACGACTATGGCTAATATATGGAGTGCCATGTCAGCAATAAGTGATGACTCAGCATGCAGAGTCATCAACACAGTCATCAACACACGTGGAGTATGATAACACTCTAACAGGAGTCATGTTCTCTTCCTGGACCATCTAGTTTTACCCATAGAGGAGTTTCTATGAAAGTTGTTAGAAAGATAAAGCGGGCAGCAAAGAGGCAGCATAAATGGACCACCTCATCCTCTGCACCAAAAAGACAATTCTTCAATGTTGCAGTTACTACCCTTTTATGCAGTCTATAATGTGCCTCTAGCCGTATATGAACTGATGTAATGATTGGTCTCATAGACCCAAGCGTTCTCGCGAAAATATTTCTACACGTGCCCCTAGCTGTACATGAAGTGATGTAATGATTGGTCTCATAGACCCAAGCGTTCTCCCGCAGACATTTCTATAATCTTTCTTTCTTCCTTTCCTCATCACTGAAGGTACTGTACACTGGTGGCTCATCACAGACTGGCATGTGGCATCAGTGATTGTAGGTAGCAACATGCCATCTGTCTCAGCTGTGTTGTCTTTTGGTTGGTCATCACCCGTTTGCTGTCGTGGATAAGGGCACAGTCACCCCCCATGCTTAGTTTTTCCATCTTGCATGTGTGCTTTAGTTTGATCATCATCTTAGATTCGGGTAGACCTACTCTGGCTGCATTTCTTTTATAGCTATTCATGCATTGAAATAACTGCTAAATGTTGTTGCCTTTGCATAGGTGGCTAAAAGATGGCATCCCTTAAACTTGAAAACTCTTTGTAGTCCCCCAGACTGTTCAAGTACAATTAACACATTCTCTCCATGGAGAATTTGTACATTCGGAAAAAACATTTCTTTTGCTGTTGCATCTTGGATCAACTGGAGCTCTTTATAGCCAAATGTTCTTGCTCTTTTCTACTAACAACAGCCCCAATCAGAGGTCGGCTGCGAACATGGTAGCTGAGAATCAGCATCAGTAGGTAGCATATACGAAGGAACATTGGTTGGACATATGAAAAGCATCATATAATGTCCGTAAAGATGATACACTTTTATTGCCGTCCTGTGAAATTGCTGGCCAGAATGGCATGAAAGGTTAATCAACTTTCTTTAGGCACATGTCCTTTCCAATATCTTTACTTGGTTTTTAGGATATTCTTCTATGGTTATTGATGTTTTCTTTTTTATAGATTATAACTCTAGAAGGTTGGAGTCTTGTCATGTATGAAGTGAAGGATTCTGTATCTGCAAGTGCTGGTAAGTTTGTGAGCCTTGTAAATCTTGCTTTGCCATGCAAACAGGATCTTGAAATTTTCTGCCCATTCCCATTTGAGACTTGAGATCATCATAGATGTCTAATATAACTTCATTTGCTGCAGATGCATACTTTATAACACTTGTGTTATTTGGAACTTACCTTCTTGTCAATGTCTTTATTGCTGCGATTAGTGGTATTTTCTTGAGGGTCAGGATTGAGCACCAGGTACACCTATGATTCACAAAAAGAAAAGTATCCATAAATTAAATTGTCTTATGCTTTAATGGTTATTTCAATTTTGCTGGCTGGAAAATTTAAAACCATCTCAGTATTAGCATAAGGATGTCTGCCGTTAAAGATCGAATTAGATCCTATGAATGGTAATAACTTCAATTTATTTTAAGCAAGCCATGCACTTAATCATCATGAAGCTTATTGCATGCACATGGCATAGAAAAGCTTGACAGAGGCTCTATATCTTGACCTGATCGATATATGTACCTGTTCAAAGTTAGTTATTATCCAACATGCAAACATATTTATTTGCAGTTGTTTTTAGCTATAGAAAGAAGATGATCACTTGATATTTCCTGGAGTGATTGGTTTTTCCCTTTCTTGGCCTCCATTAAACCAGCCTTTGGCAATCTGTCTGATTTTTTTTTGGTGCAGAGAGTGTTCAAACGGGGCCCATATCAGAAGCAGTTTTATGCCTGTCAGGACTAAATGCTATTGAATTTTTCAAGTGGCTCATCTAGTTCCTACAGTTTCGGAGTCAGCCATTTGCAACTAGGCAGATCAAACAGAGCAAGTGAAGCAAGAGCAAGCATCTTGGTTTGAAGTCGATGTTGTATAATTGTATGCCCCTGGGAATTGCAGTCATGTTTGAGTTTTCTATAATCTCGTCTGAGATGGCCCTTTTCTCCACAGTGCTAACATTCAGGATGAGGTCTATCGATTCTCTGTGACATCTGTTTCAGGAGACTGAGAAGAGTCTGATCTGATTTGAGAAGGATCTGATCTGTTATTGACTCTACAAGGATCTGACCTGACCTGACATTGCAGGAGTGGAATAGTTTGCTGCCTCAGTCTGATCAAATCGTTTGACATCTAACTGTGCTTCAAGAAGTTTTTTCTGAAGTTGAGGAAAAGTGAGCTTAAGCTTGGATTCATAGACATAATATGCAGTATGGATGGCACCTCTTCCCACTGGTAAGTTTATGGATAGACACATCTGGAGGTGTGTTGGTCTTCAATGGATTTTGGGGAGGTTAGTTATTGCCATTTTTAGTATCTCTTATTTCGTGATCTCCTTAGTACTTAAGGGAAAACAAGGTCACTAAATTTTATCAAGATCTCAGTGATGTTGTAGGGCTAATGGTGATGCAATTGAGATCTTGATGTAAGTTAGATTTAGATGTGGATGAAGCTTCTTGCATCATTGCTCAATTTGTTGATGCAATTTAAGATGATGATAATGTACTCCTACAGGCATCTCAACTGCAGGAATGAGAAGTGGCGAGGATGACAGCTTGATTACTTTCACTTGAGAAAGAAGAATAATGCCTGGGAGGTCTTCATATAGAGTAAAGCAAGAGCTAGTTTAAGCAAGAGAAAAACTTCTTTCAAAAGAAAAATTCCTTAAAAAATAAATGAACTAACCTATGCGACCAAAAAAATAGAGCTTCCCAATTTAAATCGTTAATGAGCTTTGGCAAGCTGTTTAAGAGCTCATCTGCATCTGAATCATACATGCATTCAATTGATCAATTTGTCAGCTTAGTCTTTCAAGGTAAATGTTATTCAATATATAGCTCAAGGAAGGGTTTAACAATAGTTTCATAAGGTATCATTTCAGTGGCAGTTTCATGTCATCTTCAAGTAGTAAATATGTAGCACCTATGCAGAAATTTTTATCTTGCTTTCTTTTTTCCATGAGCAGATTCTTGTGCACGTAATTTCTAAATTCTTATGCACGTATTTTATAATGCAATCTTTGTTGAAAATTTGGTTGCTTGTTTCATTTTGTCATTGTGCTCTTGTACAACAGATGCTTATAAAAAGAACTCGTCGTGCTGATGAAGTCTCATTTTATAAAGCAACAGTTATAGCAAATGCCATGAGGGATGTTATAGTCAAGGATGATGCCCAACTGAATTTTTTCCAACGAGTGGTCAATAAATCTAGAAGATTTGGCAGAGATCTTTCTGCAGCACTGCGTCAAAGCCATTCTTCTTTGAGAACTGCTTTTTCATCACGAATGAGCAGCTTATCATCATCTTTTAGTTACGGTGAATCAGATTCTTTTAGACATGGTCGTGTAGTTCGAAGCTTAACCATGGGAGTCAAAGCTGCTGTAACAGTTTCAACAAAAGCTCGACGCCTTCTAAGGAACCGACATGTTGACAATCTGATAATTGGGATTATCATTGCAAATGCGTTAAACCTGTGCATGTATCAGATTGACATGACAAACGCACGAAAGCAAACTATTTGTATCCTCTCGTTATTAATTTCTTTTTATTCCTTTTAGAACTTGTGTTTTACATGGTCTGGAAGGACCATATCAAGCTTTGTATGTCAGGCACGTAAAATAAACAGCTAAACAAGAAAAACCAAGCATGCATATGGGAAGCAAGCGCATGCCATTTAGAAAACACACAGTCAAACATGGGGCTTTGGTAATTTGCATTATGTATAGCATTTCTGAGAATATTGAATTTGGATGTCTCAGACAGATGGGGAGAAAAAACAAAGCTATGTTCACACCATTTTACGCTTTAAAAGTGCATGCTTCCTTCTCATTTTGTCTCTTTAGAATCAGTTTGTTGCTTCTCTAAGTATCTGTTTGAGCATGGCTCTTGAGAAGCATCTCTATTCTGAACCTCAAACCTGATTAGCTTGGATATGAAGTGACCTTGGTGGTGCTTGGCTAAAATTTTCACCATGGTGTTAAAGAAATGGTGGAACACATAGCGCCTGCTCAAGTCAATGGGTTCCTCAGAATCTAAGAAGCGAGGTGGATTTGCCAGGTTGTTGACATGCACCAATAGTCGCAAACCTTTCTCACAAACGTTTTGGCTACCTCTAAGCATGAACTATTTGTATTACCTAGATCTGGCAACCGCCATTCCACATTGTACATTTTCCCCTTGTTTGCATTCGACCCCCTCATATTCCCTTTGGTTAGTCCCACAAAAAATGATAGTTCTTATGAATGACAAACTTGGGTTCTATATTCTGATCTTTTTTTTTGTTTTCTTTGCCGCCTTGGTCATAAGCTGTCATGTAATGCATATCTGCATGAGTGCACATCCTTAACAATAAGCAGATGCTTTAGAAGGCATATTTCTTGCTTGTATGGTTGGTGAGATGGTATTACGCTTCGTTGCTACTGGACCTCGTAAATTTGCCAATGACAGTAAGTATGTTACCTCAACTTTAGTTGGATGAGTAGATCGGTGTACATATAATGATGCAAGGTGATTTGATATCTTGGAGTTATCATTGTGCAGGCATAAATGTATATGACACTATAGTTCTCATGATATCTGCTGGTGCTGTTTTTACACATACATATCCAAACGTGTCTGCAGCTAGACTAATTCGTTTGTTTTATAGATCGAAAGCTCAAGCTGCAAAAAATCCAACAACAGTGGTGGGTTTTGGCCCATTGTTTCCTCTTTCTTTAGGATATACTTCTTACTTATTGGTTTTGCTTTATTACAGGTTGCATGCATTCAGAGTGTAGGCTCATTGGCAAGCGTATTTTTCTTTTATTTATTCCTGATTATAGTCTTCTCAATAGTAAGCATGGAACTTTATGGGGGCCAATATTATAATTTTGAGGAAGGCTATCCAAGAGGAAATCATGATTCCATGATACAAACTATGCTACTTTGGTTTAGTGTCACTACTGGTGAAAGTTGGGTAAATCAAATGTGGAATTCCATGCGGAACGGCGTGGCCAACCGGTAAGTCATTTAGTAGGAAAACTTATAATTTGTGCATGAACGATTTCAAAGGTGTAGCGAGTGGAGAATCAACCAGTCTTTTCAAAATGCCCATTTTCCGAAAAGTGATATGGAAAATTTTAGTGGACTGAACACTTCTGGATATGCGAAAATAAGTTGATAAGCAACTTAGCTTTTGTAGTGCTTTCAATGCTTCACATTGTCTGTTGGTCACAATTCTTGGCTTTAGCAATGACGTACAGAGTAGCCCAGATAAGAGGGGAGATTAAGTCGTTGAAAATGCCCATGTTTTTTAGAGATAATTTTGATATATATTTTTCACAAACCTGAGTGTCGTAGTCTGCTATGTACGTCCATGCCAAAAACTTCAACTCTCTTTGGGCCTAAAACACTCTATCAGCTTCTGAATAGGTGCTCCATGTATTGCAGTTTTTTAGTGACATTGTAAAGGAATACTGGCTACTATGATGGCACATGTTCCTGCACATGCCCCAAAATGTTTCTTTCAGCAAGAAGGAAATATAAAAGAAATGTGTCTTTGCTGGCCCTCTTATGTCCCCCAAAACCATAGACGGGATCTTTACGAAAGTTTGGAACATTGCTCATCTAAGTTTAAGAATAAAAATTTTAAGAACTCCTGTGTATGCATCAAATGAAATGTCATAGAAAAAAGGTACTCTGTGCACGAGTAAGATGTTTCCTCTGTAACTTGTGGCTGGTCCTTTCAGGTGGGTTTCATCATACTTGTATGTCTTCTATTACGTTCTCACGTCATTTCTGGTTCTTAATCTTATTATTGCCGTGATATTGGAGAAGAGTGAGCTTACTGACAACCAAAAAAAGAAGATTCAAAAGGTGATGGATTAAGTTAAACTCAATTTGTTGTAATACTTAATAACATGAAAGTCTGTTAAGTTATCAGGCTGAATATATGAAGTTCATAAAAAGGAGTCGAAGCCGTGCCTTAACCAGAACAGGAAGCTGGGTGGTGGGAGCGGTTGAAGGAGCACAAGCTAACATGAAGAATCTGGTAAATAATTTAAGGGGCAGTATGAAAGTAAAGGCGGTGGAAAAAGGGACAATCGCAACAATCGAAGAGACGCCACCAAGTTCTGAAAACTCAAAAGTAAATGAACAACAGCCTGTACCTGTACAGTCTACAGGAGCAAGCGTGCGCAGAGCCTCCCAGGTACTCCAGACAACGGGATTTTCAACTGATATTTCAAAAACAGAAAGGAGAGGATCAAAAACAGCATTAGAGAGTGCTGTTCTTGCAGTATTGGACCCAAAACCAGCTGAACCAGTACAAAAGCAGAGATCATTTGGAAGAAGTATGAGTAGAAGTGCATCCACAGCAGGTTCCTTCAGGAGGTCTGGAAGCAAACGTTCTTCTTTCCAGCTTGCTGAATACGAGGAACTTGAGAAAAGTGTGGTTGCAAAGGAGAGACCATGGTACCTGTCTGGACGAACACTCTTGCTCTTTCCAGAAGACAGCATGCTGAGAAGAAATTGCTACAGCATAACACAAAGTAAATGGTGGGCCAGATTTACTCTAATATGGTCCCTCGTGGCCATTTTCGTCCTCATCGAAAGTAATCCACTTGGAGCATCTCAACTGGCTTCTCCAGTTGCTCGAGGGCTAGATCGAACAGTGATAGCTGTAAGTTGTTTCATCACCTGAAGCAAATTATTTTTGGATGTTGATGCATTCTCTTCTATGTGTATGCAGGTCTTCTTGGTAGACTTTATAATGAAACTGATTGGGCATGGAATTCTTGTTACACCAGATCCCTACGTGGGCGACCCTTTCAATTTGTTGGATTTAGGTATTCTCATAATTGAAATATTAAATCTGATTCCGTTCAATCAGAGAACTGATCGGGTCTTGAGAGCATTGCTTGCGTTTAGGCCCTTGCGAGTATTGTGCCGTTTCCAGGGCATGAAATTACTCTTTACCAATCTAATAAAAACTATGCCAGCCATTGGATCAGTTCTCTTCTTCACCTTTGTAATTTTTGTAATCTTTGGGACTGTGGGAGTGCAACTTTTCAGGGGTCGTCTATGGTCATGCAACGACTACGAAATAAAAAATCGTGTGGAATGTGTGGGTCTTTATGTAAACGAAATGTCTATAATTGCACCACGACAGTGGTCCAGTCAAAATTTTCACTTTGATGATATTGGAAATGCATTGCTATCTTTGTTTGTGATCAGTACCTTCGATAACTGGCTTCAGAATTGGCTCTACCCCTCAATGGATATTACACGTCTGGATGAGCAGCCTGTTGCAAACCAAAATGCAGCGTATGCACTGTACTATGTTGCATTCTGCTGCGTGGGAGGATTTTTCATTGTGAGAATGTTCATTGGTGTTTTCATTGATGAGTTTGGAGTCCGTTCTGGCTCGAAGCTGTTGACAGAACGCCAGAAGCTATGGCGAGACATGAATCGTATCATTCAGAAATCCAAGCCTACCCGGCTGCTTCGTCCGCCTGATCATCATATCGGAAAGTTTTGTTACCGAATTCTGCGACATCCACTTTACTCCAAGTTTATGATTGCTGTCATTTTGGGCTATTATGGATTTCTCGCCACACATCAAGAGTTTGAAGCGGAGACCGTGAGGCAAGCACGTAAGAAAACACAAATTGCTTTTATCGCCTTCTTCTGGCTGGAGGTTCTTCTCAACTTCCTGGGTACTGAGGTAATTTCGTTCCTTACATTAATATCAATATAATATTGAGCCTATGCAAATAAAAATTATTTTTTTGCTCTTGATTCTACTAAAAATGCATGCATCTTCCACATAATAATGTTTCATGGTTGTTTTATGAGAAAAGCTGCTTTTGTGGTGCTTGTTGCAGCCTCAAGTCTATATCCGTAGTTTTGGCAATGTATTCGAACTTGCCATCACATTAGTAGGGTCAGCTTGTTTGTCTGCAAAACGAGACTCTCCTCTGGACTTTTTAGGTCGCATCTGTTATATTGCAAGATTGTTTAGCCTCGTTCGGCATATGCCCAAAGCTAAAGTTTTAATGAATACTTTGTATGTTTGTCTACCGTCAATGATCGACATCATGGGGCTCTTAATGATTCTTCTTTCTGTATTCGCTGGCATTGGAGTGCAACTGTTCTCTCGAGTTAAAGATGGATCTTGTATTGGGCCTCTTGTAAATTTTAGGAGCTTTATCGAGTCCTTTGTTACTGCTTTCCAGGTCTTTATCTTCCTCCCTCCTCAAAAATCAATTCAACTCAATCCAATTCCTTGTGATTTTATCAGATGTCATCTCTCTATAATCTTTCTTTAATTGGGCTACTAATAATGATTATGTGGCACTCATTTATAGAAGTAAACTCATTTATAGAAGTAAACACCGGTTGGCTAGAATGGTATGGAGATAAATACACATATGCACACACAAAAGTGTCATTGAGTGCATGGGTATCTACTAGATGTAGTATATGCATATTTGAAAGTACCATTTGTGGGAGCCATGCATTGATTAAAGGGGTATAACACAATTTGAAAGCAATGTGATCAAAGTCAGGGTTTGAAGACCCTAAAAAATTCGGCTAATTTTATAAAATTTTCTAAGGATTTTCAGAAAACTACAAAGGTTATAGTACCCTTTGCAAGATATAGGATGTGGAAGTACAATAATATTAAAGACTATGAATGCGGTTAAGCTATTTCTCGAGTTCGAGATTGCCCAGAATTGCACTCTGAATTGTTAGTCGTCAAAACTCATAGATGCAATGTAAAGTGGTTGGGGGCAGGGCCCCACCGAGCAATGTAGTGTGGTATGTGGTCATATGTCCAGTTAGATTCTGAATTGTTAGTCGTCAAATCCCACAGATGCAATGTAAAGTGGTTGGGGGCAGGGCCCAACCGAGCAATGTAGTGTGGTATGTGGTCATATGTCTAGTTGGATGCTGCCCAGTGGCGTGAAGTGGTTGGGGACATGGCCCAACCAAGCAGTGTAACATTTGAAGAAATCAAAGTCAAAGTCCTTGCCCATAGCCCCCCATAGAATGATTTTATATATCTATTATGATATGATATAAAAACAACTTTATCCTTTGTTAAGTGGCGTACTTTTATTGCATACTTAAAAAAACAAGATAGTCTTCTTAAAAGGGCGTTAGCCCTCAAAGCTCAGATAATGATTTTGTCATAGCTTTTCATTTGTCCTTGCACATTTAATTAATCATGTTATTAAATATCATTTTCAGGTAACGACAGCAGACAATTGGAGCTGCTTGATGTCTGATTTGATGGTTGCTCCTCCCTATTGTGTTGATTCACCTGATCTCGCTCAAAATGATTGTGGATATCCATTGGGAGCCATTATCTACTTTGTTGTCTTAATCTTTCTTGCAACCTTTATCATTATGAATCTTTTTGTGGCTATTATTCTTGATGCCATTACATTTGGCCTATTAAGTGAAAATGCAATGATCACGCCACAACATTTGGCAGACTATATTCTTCTATGGTCAAAGGAAGATTTTGATCCGAGGTAACTTTAATATAAATAATATAGATTTCCTAAAAAGTGCCCCAAAATAATTTATATTAAAATTTTTGAGTGATGCATATGAGTTCATTCTCAATGAAGAATTGAATTGAATTGATATGATTTTTATCGTCTGCGAAGATCTTTATTCTGCCTTAATAATGGGCTCCACTGTAGTAAAAAGATTGAACTTTCTAGTTGTTGCACAAACAAAACTTTAACTTCCTATTTATTGCAGGGCCACAGGTTTCATAGGGATGCATAAATTACGCCAATTTGTAAATCGTCTTGGGGTTCCATTGGGTCGTCGACATAAAGCACCTATCCAATGGTAATTGTCACTCTTGGTTAGATAACACTCAATGATAAATAAATCTCAAAATGGCATCCATTGAATGTTCTTAAAACCTGTGTTTGATGATTTATTTTTTTGTTTTTTTTTCCTGGAAGGTAAGAAGTGATCATATCAGTTGAAAAGTTACAATGCGAAGATCTCTTATGTAATAAATATAATTTAAATACAAAGGATTCGACATGGATCTGGAATCATATATGTAGCTACAGTACTCATAAACCTCTTTCAACCTCTTCTTCTATCCAATCAGTAATACAAAATCAACACATTCCTAGTTAAACAGAATACTACAGGAACCAAATTGCCATTTTCCAAAAGCTACAGACAATCTTGAATGCTCTAAGCATCTTCTTGCAAAAATAGAGACGAAGAGGAACTTCAACAATCTCCCGCATTGCTCAGAGAAGCCACATATTCTTCAACCTCAAAATCTACACCGATAAGAAACAACCATTTGTTCGATAATCTTTTATCCTTGGCTTATAATAATATTAAAATCAAAACATATAGGTGAATAGGGGCATTTGGAATTGTGTACACATCATATAATTAGTTGGTCCCTAGTGTTGTTTCAAATTCATGGTTCAAAATGTTCAAAAAGCTATCTTATTGATTTTCGTTATTTTAATACAAATTAAGATCTCAACAAACCCTATTAGTTTACACACCTTAGCATAAGTTTTCATAATGAATGTCCATACCATTTCATATGCCTCTATATGGCATCCTATGTTGTGAATAGAAGCATTGTTTTCTTGTCATCCCTAAGGATTGTGCTTGAATGGTCATCAAGTTACGAGCTTCAATTAGGTGGGAATGGAGTTGTACATGTACATTAAAATGTGCACGAAAATGTTTTTATTATTGAACATAGTCGAAGTTTGAAACAAGACCTCTATATATGCTTTGTGGATTTTACTTCTGCTTTTGATACAGTACCACGCGAGCTTCTTTGGCAGCGCTTGCAGGCACTTGGGGTTCCACAAGATCTTCAAAATGCAGTTTATCGGCTCTATGAAAGGGTTTTTGCTAAATTTCCAAAGATCGTTACTCAAATCACTAGCAATATTGGAGTTAAATCCGGGGTTGCCCTTTATCTCCTACACTCTTTGGCTTGTACATTGATCAATTGGAAGAATGGCTTGATAATCATGGCGGCAGAGGTCCACATTTGGCACACTATATCATTAGGGCAACTTATGTATCTGATGATGTTTAAACCGCACATACCATCGCTAGTATGCGGCAACATTTACATGCTCTGCGCACGGTTTTGTGAGAACACAGTGTCACTGCGTGTTAATCTCCAAAAGACCAAGCTTTTGGTAGTTCAATCTTCGTCACAATGTTCCCACTATGCACTATGATAGCCACGAAGTTGAAGTTGTAGATAGCTACAAGTATCTTGGTGTAGAATTGCAAAGAACACACTTTGGGAACAGTGTATTACCAAAGCGGGTGGTCTTTGGATGGAGAGCACTCTATGCAATGCAAAACAATTTTTTTTCGCAGAAATTCATGATTGGCCACGAAAAGCCCACTTGTTTCGGGGCTTTGGTAGAGCCCTGTTTTACTATATGGTTCTACGAGTGTGGGGGGCGCCATTAGTGCTAGTGCTTGGGAGAGCTTGGAGCGGGTGCAAAAGTCCTTTCTCACTTACAGCCTTGGAGTTAAAACAACGGTGCCCTACGCTATTCTTTTACAAGAGACAGGTTTTTGGCCTCCTCAACATTCTGCCATGAAGCGCCATCTCCACTATATCTGCAAGGTGCACCACGTGGATGATGATAGGTATCCTGTTCTTGCACTTGCCATGGCTGAATCTCCTCAGCGTTTTAAACGATGTTGGAAAGAGCATTGTACTACATGGTTTGCCCGTTAGGCTGTGCAACCAGAGCACTGCCTAATGCTTGTCAGTTTTGATCCTGAACTTTTGCAACAATATCTCAATGGTCGTTTTTCTCAAAAGATATGGGACGCAGTTACCTTGACCCAAGTGAAAACTGGTCATTATCATGCACACATAAATCTCACCTTGGCACCAGGGCCCTAAGCTTATTTGCTTGCTTCATTGTCCAGGAACAAGCTTGTAGCTATTGCATCAATTCGCACGGGGTTCCACAGGCTACGGATTGAGACAGGTAGATGGGAGCGGCCGCAATTGCCGCGAGAAGCGAGACTATGTGCCTGTTGCCAGTTACAGGTTATTGAAGATGAAAGCCATACTCTTCTGAGTTGCCCTGCTTTTGAGATAGTCCGGAATCATTTTTTGACCTTAGCATTCCATTCCACGCTTCCACAACTTCTCAGAGCACTATCTGTGTATGACTTGACATTATATATACTTGAGGTTCTAGATGAACATCTTCAATTACTGAGCCCTCAGTAGTCATTATCTCTGATTGTCTAGTATCATCATTATTGCAAAGGTTTTTCCCTTGAAAACCTTTCGAGGCAGGGGTTTTTTAATCCTAGTAGTAATTATTGTACTAGCCCATTGTATGGGTCCCATGACCTATTGGTCTCCATGGACGTTAAAAAATCTATTCTATTCTATTCTATTGTATTTGCTAAGGTTTTGCTAACTTTTTCTTTAGGTTCACGAGAATTGAATATGAGGTGATGGACTTCCATATTCCAAGTAAAGGAGTACCATTTAAGCAACTTTTGGAGACGCTAACATTATATAAAATTGGACCAAGTGTAAGCATTCCTCTCCCTCCTCCACTTATCTTTTGTGTTTGAAAAGTTAATGTAGATTGTGAAAGCATTGTGATACTTGCGAAGTCATACATATTTTATTATAACTTGTCCAAGTCTATCTAAACAGTTAATACATTTGGTCATTATGCTCTGCATTGATACGATTACATCATCAACCAAATATATCAAATTTTAGAATTCAAAGATATGAAGCTATGCTTACACATAAATAGTAGCACGCATATGCTGAAGTATGCGTTATATTAATTCTTGTTTTTTTCTCTTTCTTTTTTATAGGGTCTTCCTATTCCCATTCGCATTGAAAGAGAGAAGCAAATTATAAACATTTATCGAAAGGGTGCTGCAGTAAAAATACAAGCTTCAACCAAAACATTCTTAGCAAGAAAACAGTTTTTAAAACAAAGACCTCAAAAGCCAAAGATTGGTGCTATGCTGGTGGACTAATTCTTCAAGAGAAGAACGTTTTAACATAAAATGTAATATAGTATAAGTCCTGGACAGTTAATTTTGTATTGTTGGGTATTCTTGCTAAGGTTGGCTATAAGATTCTTGCCATGTATAGTATTGAAAGTCGTATATGAGTAAAATGTTGAGCAACTTCTTGGCTTTACACGCCTCCCCCTCAGGGTTTCCCTTATGGGGCGAATATTCGCTAAGTTGCTATATTTAAGGAATTTTTAAAATTTCATACGAATGTGAGGTAGGTTACGTCATTAATGTGATTTTTTATTTTCGCCCACTCTTCGATGGTGGAGGTTCCCTCCGAGCTTAAAATCGCCAGAGAAACTATGGCGGGCTTTCTAGTATTCGCCTAGGTTTCTCCTATGATCTTTTATTCTAGATTAAATTCGCCTATTGTTGCTAATAGCCGCTTTGCAAAAATGGGAAGCCGATTCGATAGAGCTCGATATTTTTCCTCGA
This sequence comes from Isoetes taiwanensis, assembly GCA_021234155.1. Classification (NCBI taxonomy): domain Eukaryota; kingdom Viridiplantae; phylum Streptophyta; class Lycopodiopsida; order Isoetales; family Isoetaceae; genus Isoetes; species Isoetes taiwanensis. The sequence goes on along the minus strand of JAJEKV010000035.1, from coordinate 8,139,771 downwards.
TGGCCTTTGTTTTCCTATCTTGCAAACCGCCAGGCATGGTGCTTGTACAGATCTTTAGAGTTCTAAATTAGTTTTTTTTTTTTTTTTTTGAAGGACGAAAGCCAAAAAGTTTATTAATCAGAGGAAAAGTACAAAATTTACATGTCTCATCTAACTGTGTAAGCACATAGAGATGCCATAGGAGCACGAGCCTGGAGCACAATGTACTTACTCCAGAATAGGAGACTAATGATAAGAATCAATTCAAGATCTCAATCCGGATCGTTCCACCGTTACGAGTCAAGGGAAGAACACTTTCGTGAAGCCGTCAATATCTTCTTAAGGCCCCTTTGTAATAACACCGTGTCAATGCGGATGAATAAATGCCATGAAAGATGTGGTGTGCGTGGCGGCTCCCATATCGACCATAGGAGCCAAACGAACCAAGATGAAATGCCCTTTGTTTAGCCGGAGGCCATGCGTCGGGATAGGATGCCAAAAGGATGCATCGGCAAATCCAATGTCTTGTTAAACAAACCTTGTAGCGGGACCCGCGCTGGTTGAACCTCGGGACAATCAAAGAGACAATGCTCAAGAGTCTCAAACGTCCGGAGAGGCGGAAAGGGCATCTACCGCAGATATCACGAGGATCATAGCGATGCGAACATCATTAACCCCAGAGCACCCGGAATAACCCGCCACCACAAGATGAGAGACTTTAGGGTGGAGCAACCTATCCCAAAGCCATCGCCATGTACGCGACACAAAGTGGGGTCGTGGAACATGTAGGTGCCACCCATCCGGCAACCGGAGGGGTTGTGGTGCTAAAAGAAGGCGATATATTGATCGACAAATTGCTTGCCTTTGTGAATATTTTCATGGCAGGTCCCATGGCACCCTTTCAGCAGCACCAACTTGCACTATGAGAGGCAAATTTTCTGCGACCTTCTCCCATTCCAACAAGAGAGCAGGAACTTTGCCTGAAATTCAGGCCAAGATAGTAGGCGACCCTCCTCATACCATGCTTGAATAGAGACAACACCGCAAGAACCCATCGCCTCTGTGTAAGGGGATGAACCGAGGCTAATGGAGGTCTTTGAGGGGTGCAGGCGGTGGTGCCCACCACCATGGAGTCTCCATTAGGGTGTGGATAGAGGGGCATGGCCGAAAAAGATGTCCGATCGCCTCCCATCTTTGCCAACAAGCCCGCGAAAAAAATGGAGAAGCGCTTGGAAAAGGTTCGCGAGTCCAAATAAAGCCCAAGGTAGGATTGGTTTGGCGACCTTCTTGCCTAGAGGGATCTGATGACCAAGAGCTTGTCTAAGAAGGCGTGAACTAGGAGAGTCATCCTCACCATTCAGGAGTCTCCAAATGAACTTTGAAATAAGCACTTTGCTCTGCCATAAGAAGTCCATCATACCCAGACCACCTGCCCATTTGGGAAGGATGCACTTCGACCAAACCAACTCAAAGACACCTTCCTCGGTGACACGCCCAAATAAAGTTCCGAACTATTGCAATGAGCTCACGCACTTTGATCTGTGGTGCTAGCAGTAAGGATGCCATATAAACATGGGTACTACTAAGGACTGACTTGGCCACTGTGAAAACATATGGTTGTATAAGCACTAAAATATTAATCTATATTATTCAACCTTCATCAAAATTTCGCCTTGGGTACTATGCCCTAACTTCCATGAAAGAAAATATTCGCCACCTTAGCTAACTTCTAAATCGTAAAATTCGCCTAATATTCTATATTTACACATACAAAAATTTTCCATAAGGGAAACCCTGCTCCCCCTCTCCCCCGCCCTTTCTTTTGGGCACCTACATTGGGCTTCAACACAGTGGTCTAGAATAGAATTTTCCAATTCGATCGAATGGAAGATACAAATCTAGGCCGCCCATGTTCATGCCAAATCAGAAGGCTCTTCTTATGTTTTTATTTAGCTAGAGATTTTCTCCTGTTTTTTTTTACGTCCGGATATTCTATTTGAGCAGGGTAGCTTTCTTCATATGTTTGTTATTTGAGTTTGTTGAATAGGCGAGGACTCTGAGAGACCAATGTATTTGAAGGTTCAATTCCTTCACACCTCTTGTTTTTGGGATTAGGGCAGAGGTCATAGCAGCTGGAGCCCACAGATTAGAAATTAGCATAAACGTTAAGCATGGCCTGATTCAAGGTGATTATGACTCTAGATGTGGAGGCATTGCAGCAGTGGCTGCTTCGATTTGGGCATAGGTAGCCGTGTTATCTGGAAGCCATAGCAAGGTTCTTTGGGGCTTTGGGCAGAAAGCAGAGTGCAGGAGGCCTAGAGCAACTAGATGTTTTTGGGGATTGAGAGCAGCATGCATAGGTAGCAGGTGGTCCAAAATACGAGCTGACTAATTTGTAATTTAATAGATGCTCATTCATTCATTATGTACTTCTATAATCACTAGTAATGATGCCCAACATTGCTGGGCATAGGTTGAAAGTCTGTAGATGTATTGACTGCAATGAGAGAAGTGTGCAGTAACCTTTTATTATAACAAAAGTATCCAAACATGTTAACAATGCCCAGTGTTCTAAGGGATTAGTTTGAAACTCGTAAGGTTTTAAGAAGAATGAGAAGAGAGTGCACTATTAACTCCACAATTGCGTTTTTATTGTTGACATCTTGAAAATTACACATTGAAAGGATAGTACATCATTACTCACATAAGAGATCCCGTGTTTTACTTTAGTGGATATATGATGAGTTAAGGAGCAATTTCATCCCGTAGGATCTTTTTGTAGACGACATTTGAACAATCGCTGCTCACTCATTTAAGCAGATATCCTGATCGACCGGAGTTGGTTTGGGACCTTTCTTGAGTAGCAATACTCTATGAGTTATGGAGTTAATTTGCATATGGAGGCATTATTTGCTTGGTAGAAAATTTCCATTGGATACTGGCCATGAAAGCCTCCAATACATTTTCGCGTAACCACTCTCCAATTTGAGGCAAAGATGCTGGATGAAATTTCTTAGATTGTCAGCTAGGTAAATTAAATATAGTTGCTGATGGACTTTCTCAATGGCCACTAGAGACTTGGAGTGCATTACAATGCCATCTCCACCTTGTCAAGCAAATTTGGCAAAACGATTGGAGAGGTTTTATCTTCAAGCAAATAGCTCAAGGAAGTATGGGCTAGCCTTTGCAAGGAACAAGGACTGATAAAGAAAGAAAAACCTGTAAAAGGTATAAAATGGAAAGCAATCTCTTATATCGTAAAGATAAGCTTTGTGTTCTAGAGGCATCGGGAGTAAGGAAGTTAATTCTCCATGATACTTATAATAGCCCAATAGCCGGCCACGGGAGGTTCGTGACAACTTACTTCAAGATAAGAAATAGTTACTTTTGGCAAAAGAAATTGCCAACTACATTCAACAATGTTAGTTATGCCAGCAAAAAAAAGTGGAGCAACTCCGAATCCTAGGAACTTTGGAACCCCTGGTGGCGCCAAATGCCAAATGAGGGGTAACTTGGAACTTCACATTTCGAGTATCTTTTATTTAAGTAACATATATACTCTTGCAATTATGGCATCATATATATATGGTTGGAGAACTCACAACAAACAAAAGACAAATATGCTGCAAGATATGCTTTTTCAAGTCTGCAATTGTTAATACGATAGAGTAAGAAAAGTGCTTTTAGAACTGCAAATCTATAAAGAAATTATTAACAGCAAGTACCCTTTATTTCCTTCAACAGACTGCATCTATATATCCTACATTACCATAGACAATATTTATAAAGTTACAGAAAAATCTCCCATCTTTCTAAGATTTTATTACCATTTTTTTCAAACCAAATCATGGCTCCCCAAGCCCCAGCTATTGAGACCTCTTCACTACAGACCATCTAGCCATTTAGTGACTGCAAATATAACAGTATACAGGTTAGGTATTCTACATGCATATACCCTAACTCCTTTAACCATTAACATATTTTCTTAGATTTATCTATGCATGCTAAAAAGGATTACTATCCCTTCCATTCTTCTCTAGCAGTTCTAGATAGAAATAAAACATATATTGGCAAGAACATAGTACTAAACAAAGCATGTGAAGATTTAATGTTGAAGAAGAAAAACAAGCAAATAGTTCATGATTATATGCAGCAATTTGGAGTGGATTACATGTGAGAAGTAATTCATGTGCAAATTTATCTAGACTAAAATCTTAGATGAGTAGATTACAATCTACATCATGAGGAGACTATAAAGATTATGAGGAGATTAACCTAGGTTAAGTATAACTCATGAATTTAAATGACCTAAGGTTTTGAAGTTTAATGGTTGAAGGTCTCGAATATGTTAGAGACTAAATTAGTACAAATATACTCAATCGAATAACTCCACAACTCATGGAGTATTGATACTCAAGGAAAGTCCCAAACCGGCTCCGATCGGTCAGGATCTCTGCTTAAACGAATGAATAGCAATTGTACTTACTATTGGAATCAGTTTGTATGTTGCTAAGAGATTTGATCAGTTAACATTCACTGCAGATCTAGTGTCATCTCTGAGTCAATACATTATTTATGCATTGACCCGTTATTGTAAGAAGTAAGAATTCAATATCTTGAAACTTAAGATAATGCATGCTATAAGTTGGTTGTCTATTAAATAACTAAGCTAGTGCTTTATTTGATTTTATTCAAGTGATATAGCTAACTTGTGGTGTCAATTATTCACATTAGTATCAGAGCCAACAATGGCAACCAGACTTGGATCATCCTTGTTAAGTGGTGTTGATAGTTTTCAAGGAGAAGCTGGCTTCCAAGCTTGGAAGGAAAGAATGAAGGATGTTCTCCAGGCTGAAGATCTATAGGATCTTGTAGCAGAAGAAAGACTTGATGAAGGGGAAAGTAGTATAACCAACTCTAGGAAATATTGCTAGTGAAGCTTCAATCAATTTTGGGACCGGAAGCAACATCTGAAAGATGGCACAACAAGCAAGGTTCATAATCTCTAGCAAATTGAGTTCTAGCATTATGTTTAGGCTTAAGAATAAATCACCAAAAAAACTATGAAGTTAAGAAATCATCTCAGATTGAAATGTTAGATAGAGAACTAAAAAAGATAAAGTTCAAGAAGGATGACAATCTGACCCAGTTCTTCCAGAACTAAGATAACATATGACTGATATAGAGCTGTTGGAATCCCCATAACTAAAGATTTTCATGTCCTTTCATTGTCATGAGCCTTTTCAAATTTTGATCAACTCTCTACCTTGGTGAGAAGTGTGGCCAGAAACAGGAATAGGATAGAGTTAATGATTAGAACAGAAATAGAACAAAGAAAAATTATCAAGGGAGAGGAAGAAGAGAATGCTGAAATCCTTTATGCTGAAAGAGAAAGTGATGGTTTGGAACTGATAAAAGCAAGCTTGGACCTTGCTTTGTTTGCAAAGCATATGGGCACTTAAAAAATAATTGTCCCAAAGCAAAAGACAAGGCGAGTAGACTTATATTTGTGAAGGTTATGGCCATATGGCTTCAGCATGCCCAGTCCAAAAGATTCAGGAAAATATAAAGACAAATGCTGGTTATGTTGTTAAGGGAAAGGGAAAGAATTATGAAGGAATAGAATAGAATAGAATAGAAACATGAAAACCAAGTCTTGAAGAGGAAGATTTAGATGTTGAGGTAAAGACTAACATTATTTGTTCTATTTCTGAAAGAAGAGCTAATAAAAATGATATATATATATGTATAGCCGCAGTTTTCTCCTGGATATGATCTTACTCCCCCACCTTATAGATATACGTCCTTTCGGTGTGTCCTCACCCATCCGGGTCCGGGACACTGGCGAAGAGCCATCCACGTTAGTGGTACACCATGCCTCACGAGCAGCCCCTCGCCAAGGATCAGAGTGGAATGGACAGAGAATGGTGCGACAGGTGTCTCTCCCGTTTTAGTCATATCACGGCACGCGCCCCAGAAGGCTTCGCCCTACCTAGATCGGCATCGGCTCGATTTAATAAAAATGATGATATGCTTGTGTTAGATAGTAGAGCTAGAAGATCAGTAGTTAAAACTATTGATGCTCTCTAACAAAGGAAGAAAAGAAATGGAATTTTCATGCAAATGGGAGATGCAGAACTGCAGCAAGTGGAAGAGTTTGGAATTTTAGAAATCTTTGATCTTAATGGTCAAGTAGTTAATCTGAATGAAGTTTTATGTGTGCCAAACATTGTAAGGAATCTGATATCTATCAGTCAGCTAGCGGGCATGGATTACACAGTTTGTTTTGACAAACTATTTTATGAAATTTGAATGATGAGTTAAAATTTATTGCAAAATGTTTTGGCAATTAGTTTGGGCTTTATAATAACACAATAAGTGAAAATATTAATTTATTCTATCACATATTTTAAGGTTGTGGCATGAAAGATTGGGACATACACATCTTGAGAACGTTAAATGCTTAGCATAAAGGGGATTGATATTTGTGGTAGGACATGCAAGACTTCCATTTAAGAGAACTATTGACAGAGCTATTCATTTGCTCGAACTTGTGCACAATGACCTTTGTGGTCCACGTAATGTTAGAAGTATGAAATGTAGAAGATACTTTATTTCAACTACTGATGATCACTCAAGGAGGACAAAATTTTTTTTTTTCAAAACTAAAGATCAAGCATATAAAGCATTCAGGATCTTTGAAGTAGAAGCAGAAAGGGACATATGAAAAAAGATATAATGTTTTGGATCGGATATAGGTGGGGAATATGTTAATGATGTCTTTAAAAATTATTATAAACAACAGGAATTTAGGAGACAAGTACATGCAGTCACACACTCAGTAAAATGGTGTTGCAGAAAGGAAAAATAGGTCAATCTTGGATGGTGTAAGGTCAATGCTTACAATCTGGTCTGCCTAACTACTTATGGGAGAAAGCTGTAATAGCAATAGTACACATTCAAAATTTGCTACCATCTTCCAGCCTACATGAAGGCATAGCATAGGAGATTTGGAGCAACAAACAACCAAGGCATGATTTTTTAAAAGCTTTTAGATGCATTGTTTTTGCATATATCCCAAAATCACTCAGGAAAATGTTAGATTATAGGGCAATCTTGGGCTTCTGAGTTGGCTATGGCAATATGTCTAAAGGCTATAGAATATATGATCCTGAGAAGAGGAGAATATTAGTAAGCAAAGACATAAGATTTAATGAGAAGATATTGTACAAAAACAGGACAGACTTGGACAATAGATATGACCTATTTTCTGAAATTCAAGGTGAGCATAATGCAATTCATAACAGTGTCGAATTCGATGTTGATGATGATGTAAGTGAGCTGAACCTCAGACACAAGTTACACAACAGAGTATAACCAATGATACTGATCTAGGAAAGCAGGAGAATGCAAAAGGGAAAAGGAATAGAAGGCATGCAGAAGTAGAATTATTGAGAGATGAACATTGAGAGATAAATGAAGAAGGCTATGGCAGAAATGATACAGAGACAAGCAGAAGATTACAAAAAGATGACATTGGCAAAAGTGAGATAATGGTAATATTACAACCTGATACACCTAAGGATTATGAACATGCAATTCAAGGGGAGAATGAAGAGGAATGGACGTTGGCAATGGAAAGTGAGATGAAATCCTTTGAAAGGACTGAGACACATGATGTAATTCCTATCTAATAGAGTACAACATATGCAATTTCTATCTAACTCTTCCTTATAGAAGTTTATAAAATGTTTTCAAACATGATGAGCAAAAAATCTAGACTCCAATGTCAAATAATACATCAGAGCCACTCAGAGTTCACAAATGCTTTAATGTGTGCTTACAAATAGCCTGCACATCTCAATTGTATTTAGAAGTGAGTCATGACAATACTCACTTACCCCAGGGAATATCTCCAAGAAGCATCAGATCTCCATCCTTGGATTGTACATCGGAATATAATCAGAGTCATAAGCAAAGTTCAGCTTTTCTATTTCATTTGTTGCCCTATATCAAAGCATGCAAAAAACATTTGCATCATAGTGTCACTAAAATAAACAAAAGAGTTGAGCATGCAATCCATTTATGAAGCGGTGGAGCATCTCGTCCAGCATTTCAGACGTGTTATTTAAAGTTGTTTTGAATTTTCAAATTCACCTTACATCTCCATTAATACACTAACAAAGAGAAAAGTTGGTTGAACACTTGTGGAAAGTGCAGTTGATGCAGCGTTAGTCTTGAGATCAACTGCATTCTAGGATTTCATTTTATACATTGCGCTTCATGAATTTTTGAAGAACTTTTTATTGGCTATCCACGTGCTCTGCAATAACAAGGAGCAACAGAGCCATCATTCCATATACAAGAAATGCAATGACTCACCTCTCGACAAACATCGGTCTAGATATGAACATACGTTTTGACAAAAAGACATTTTTATAAATCTCTTCCAGGAGATTGGGGAATATATTCGATGCAAGCTGATCCCTGAGAGAGCTCCTAAAGTCTTCGTCAAGTTGGACATTCTTAAACCAATCCCCAGACAAGAGGAGTATAAAAATTCTTTTAACACTTCCAAAACTTTAAATTTAAACTAGTTTGGTCTACCTGCTCCTTGCAACATCAATGGGATCAGACTACATCAAGGAGAAGTTTCTGGTGTCTCATTGTACCAGATATTTTAACACCTATATTATCAGAACCATCATGAGAAACTATGCGTTCACAGAGTTTGTTATTCTCATGGGTGCATATTCACACCCGGGACTTCAGCATCGAGAGATGTTGAATGGGCATATTATCAAGTTATTCCTCGATTTAAACCATAGATACTGATCCTCATTTGTGGGGTATGCTTGTACAAGTTTGATTATACTATATAATGAGAGTTGTAAAATACGAAAAAGTTTGTGGCAATGTACTAAATGATGTTGATTTGGTACCGCGTTATTATATAGTTTTAGGGAGCACAAAAGGGGACTCGTTGCCCTACGTCACCCTCCGGTGAATATGCACCCAAGCCAAAGAGTGTTTCAAGGGGGATTTAATTTAAAAGTGTCAGATGTAATGGTTTTGTTAACTTAAAAAAAAATGGCTCTTTCAGAGTTATGGAAATTGTGTAGAGATTGATGAACAAAGTAGAAAACATCTGTATCGGTAGTATAGACATATTCATTAATAATAGAAAATAAAGAGGTGTGTAACAATGTCTAACAATGCCATTGCTTAAGATATAAAAAGTAATGACCATAGACCAATATCATAATACGAAATTTTGTATGGCTTGCCAATACATTCTAGCATGACTAAAGCACTTATAAAGCTTTGAACCTAGTCCAAGAGGATTGAAGTCAAATTCTTTATATGTTTTCCACTAATCCATAAGACCATGGCAATATTGACCCATGCAGAGTGCAAGTATGACCTTTCAGCAACATTGCTAGACATTAAGGTCCATTATATCCAAGCATCATGGTAAAATGCTTATAAGTCACCCAGTTCTTAGCTCAATTGTTCACATTGCGTACGTACATTGAATAAAAGAGAGCAATGATAGAATCAAGTAGATGAACAGTGAGGATAGCAATATCCATGATTATTTAAGCTACATATCTTCATGATTGCTTGTTTTTGACATGATCATAAATAAATATAAATCTCTCTAGCATTATACCTGTTGGAAGAACAAATGTATAGGCAACAACGAATCAACAATGTCCATGTGCATTTTAAATGTCTAGCTTGGAGCAAAAAAGGTGAAGCTCCCTTTAGAATAATGATACATGAGTCACATAATTAGTATATACTATAGCAGTCAACACCGCATCGAGGAGACTTTCACGCTTGGATTAGAATATCATAAACATTTTTAATGAAACTTGCAGCTCTAGATGTTCCTTCATGCTTCGCCATTTTCAAAAAATGGGCCATTCTCAACGCCTAAAAACACTAAATTAGAACCCCAAATTAGAACCCCAAATTTTTAGAACCCCAAATTAGAACCCTAAATTAGAACCCCAAATTAGAACCCTAAATTAGAACCCTAAATTAGAACCCTAAATTAGAACCCTAAATTAGAACCATAAATTAGAACCCTTTAGAACCCTAAATTAGAACCCTAAATTAGAACCCTAAATTTAAAACAAACTTTTGAAAAAAAAAAAAAAGATAAAAATTTAATGTAAAAATTTTTTTTGGTGTGTATAAAAATTTTTTTTGGTGTGTTTATTTTTTTTTTGGTGTGTTTTTTTGGTGTGTTTTTCTGTTTTTTTTTAATTAAATAATTTCATATAAGAAAATCATAAAACATAAAGCATAAGAGACAACTTAAAATGTAATTTGCTCATGCACAAATGTATGTGCTTTTTTATTTGAGAAAAAATCCATATAAATTCTTTTATTTAGTTGGCCACTCTCCATAGCAAAACACCAAGAGCATAGTCAATCCTTTAAGGTTTCGATTGATAAAAGAGCACGAAACGTTCATCTCAAAACACGTCGCTCACGTTGGAGACTTTCACGCTCATCGTCCATAGCAAAGCATTCCTCAAGAATATCATAAACATTTTTAATGAAACTTGCAGCTCTAAGATGTTCCTTCCCGCATGCCGCTTCATCCAATGCATCAAAAAATGGGCCATTCTCAACGCCTAAAACACTAAATTAGAACCCCCAAATTAGAACCCCAAATTAGAACCCTAAATTAGAACCCCAAATTAGAACCCTAAATTAGAACCCCAAATTAGAACCCCAAATTAGAACCCTAAATTAGAACCCTAAATTAGAACCCTAAATTAGAACCCTAAATTAGAACCCTAAATTAGAACCCTAAATTAGAACCCTAAATTAGAACCCTAAATTTAAAAAACAATGGTTTAAAACAAAAAAATTTCCAATGGTTCCAAAACCCTCCCCAAACAACCATGCCAATGGTTAACCAAGGCATTTTTTCAATTTTTCTTTTTTCTTTCCCCCACCAAAAATCGAAATAATCATTTGGGAACCTTATTGCATGTTCATAAATAAAACTCTCTTGATGCTCTTGCCCATCTCAGGGCCTATTTAATGAGCATAAAAAACTGATAGCACCACATGGATGCTAGTAACATTCCTACTCATTATAATGCAAATGGTTCTATGGCAACATAGAACCATCATTCTTTAAGAACACGGCCTTTTTTGGAACATCTATTTTTCCATAAGATATTTTTTTGATTATATATCTCATCGGTTCTAGGTTTCATCATCGGCCTTCCTCTTGAGCCGCCCATCTTTTTGTGTTTTGCCTTTCCTACTTTTTGTGTTTGTAGTTTGTAGATGGGTTGCTTAAATCGTAGGCTTTTCATTTAGCAAATTGTGAGTTTGTAGATGGATTGTAGATGGGTTGCTTTTTCATTCTCGCTTCTAGAAGATGGTCCTTTGCTTTTCATGTTTGTTTCTAAAAGATTGTTCTCTTTTTTGCTCTTGCTTCCGTTCTCTGCTTCTCTCTGAGTTTTTGTTTCTTCTTGTACCATTTCGTTTTGCCTCATGGTTTGTTTCTTCTTGTACCATTTCGTTTTGCCTCATGATTATCATCTACTGCTCATGAAATTGTCTCATAAGCATCATGAATTTTACTTAGATCCATTTATCCATTGTGATGCTAAATAGAGTTTGTGAATAGTTTCCTGGACATTGCTTTTTTCTTACTCATTCTAAATCCGAAAACATGATGTCTTGCCAAATCCTCCGCTGTTGCTTTGTTGCATAATCATTGACAAATTTTTCTTTTATTGTCCCTGGCTTTTTATATTTGTACAATCCATTTTCTTTTGCTGAGCCCTGTGCTACAACGGTAACAACGTATATATTTGGTGTCCAGCTTGTGGTTCAAGCTAGTGGTCGTTAAAATTTCATCTATCTTGTTAAGTGGCTAAAAATTATTAAGTTACTAGGTCGATTTGTTCCTTAGTCCCACGTGATGGATCCGCGGAACACCTAATCCATCTACCGCCGTAACGGAAGCCCCAGAGATCTGGCTATCCTCTTCCTAAAAATCGCCAATTGCTAGCTAATCTTCCTTCCCGATCCGGACCCAAATCGCTTCAATGCATTTCGCCCTAGAATGGGTAGTGCCACCTTCTGTAATGCCTCCATGTCTAAGCCTTGTCGAGAAAGCAAAAAGACGGTTGTTTTTTCTCTAGCTCTAGTCTTCTAACTTAATCAGCCTTAGAGCATAATTTAGCAGATTTGGCCTGTAGATCCTAGGACCGTGATTTAGCAGATTCAGCTCAGATCCGAATTCATGCATTGGATTTTTTATTTCCTTTTCCTATTATGCCTAGAGTTTGATCTCTTCTTGGCTATGAGACATTTTTAACTTCATACCAAGCCATTTTTAGCTTTGTCCTTTTTTCAAAGATGAGCTTTTCATCTCTCGAATCGATACTTACATGTCTACTTTTATGATCTTTCTATTTAGAGCTTTATGTGCAAATCGATGGTTGAAGCATGAATCTAGAGGCGCAGGCCCCGCTAGGATAATTCTAAGTTTTCACGTGGACCCATGGTCTTGTGGTCAGATATCCTTTTGCTCTCGACTCCCTGGCATGCGTGTTGTGTTTCAACTCAGATGCGTAGAGAAGCTGATGCTACCATGTCTATGCATCCAATATCTACACCTTTCTTAAAGAGCAAATCGTTTAAGGCTATGCATAAGTCATTATTTAATTAAAAGTGGGACAAATCTCAATTTTGGGACTCGGGACCGAAAATGGGACAAATTTTTTACATTGAATTGTTGTTAGATCGTGGGAGGGGAAGGGAAGGGGAGAAGTTGGGGAGAAGTTGAGGAGAAGTAATGGAAGGGATAAGAGGAAGAAGGGGAGGGAGGAAGTTCAAAAGGGGGGGGCTGAGAAGGTGGAGAAAGAAGAGTAGAAGGAAGGGGAGACAGGGAGGGAGGAGGGAGGGAAAGGCAAAAAGGGCAAAAGGGGAGGGGAGAGCAAAATGGGAGGCGGGGAAGGGGGAGGGGGAAGGGCAAAGGGGAGGGGAGGGGTACACATGGGGAGGAGGAGGAGGAGGGGCAAAGGCGAGAGCAAAGAGGCAAAGGGAAGAGCAAAGAGGCAAAGGGGAACATGACAAAAAGAAGGAGGGAGGAGGGTCTTTATAGCTAACAACCATTTAACAATTAATAAATGTAATTAATTAAATAATATAATTAAATCACTTAATAATATAATTAATTAATTATAAACAATAAATAATTAACTATTCTCTTCTCTTCCTCGACATCACCGAGTCGAGAATTGAAAAACAAATTGGAAAACCTCGCTCAATTAATTGAGAGAGCTCTCAAAGATCGCTCTCGCCTTCAAGAATTACATCTCCGTTGTCATAGTTTTTAGACCCATAGTACACAAAGAGCTTTTCGATAGCTAAAGAGGGCTTATTTCTTAAATAAGGACCAACCCATAAATTAAGCCGTCTTTGTTTAGCGGGAGACTAAACAAAGAAGCCGAAGGAAAGTATAGGCTAATCCCTTGCTTCTACTCTGCTCAATCATTTTGCAATCCTCTGTTATTGCATGCATATATGCGGACTTTCGGATGGAGGCAATAGCGAGTTTAAGAGAAAAGGGAGCAATCGTTTGATTTTCCTATGAAAAATGCATTTTTAGAAACCCTCCCTTATCACCCAGTGCATCTTTTGTGGATTAAAGGCAAGAACCCGGGACCGCAAGAATCGAGAGGATTATTAGAAAAGACAAGGTTCAAGCTCATAAAGGTGCCTTTTTTGGGTTATTTCATACTCTGGGCCCAGTGTTCTTGCCTCTCGAGGCATGCTTGAACCCCTAGAGCCTCCTTCTTTTAGAGTTTTGTCGAGGTTGGGGGAAGTAGCCTAAGCGAAGCCTCCGAGTTGGGAGCCGGAAGTAGCCGGGCGGTTTGGAAGAAATATGATGAAAACATATATGGGACGCAGCTTGGGAAGCTTTCTTAGAGCCTGGAGATGGAGCCGAGGGGCGTAAAACAAAATTTTGGCCGAGTAGGAAACAACAAGAGGAAGAGGAGTTTTTAAATTTTTTGGCATTTTGCATTTCTTGAAGGCAAATCCGCATCTGATATGGGGGCAGAAAAACGCCCCAAAAGCTTGGCTCGATCTACTGGGGGCTACCTCTTGCCATGCGGATTGAAGCTTTCGCCCCGCTTTTGCAAAGACTGCGAAGAAGATCCTGGTTCTCGGCTACATTTTCAAAGCAAGGTGCCGAGGAAGTTTAAAAGAATGGAAGGAATGGAAGGAATGGAATGGATGGAAAGAATGAAGGAAATGGAAGCTACCGTGAAGGAATGGAAGGGCCTTAACTTGAAGCTCGCATGACGGTTACGCATCCTGAAATCCGCATATGAAAACAACTCAAAATGACGGGCCCGCTTCTTGAAAACAAATCCGTGATCCTGCCCGTGATCGCGGAGAAGAAATGGTTGTTAGCTTCGGCTTCCGTACCATAGCCACGATCTTGGGGAGTTCGCCATAGCCACGATCTTGGGAGTTAAAGCCATAGCCACAATTTCATAAGTGTACCAAATCTCTTCAATTCAAAGGTATGTACCAAATCTCCCCTCTTTTTCAATTTCCAAATTTCAAACTTAAAACATGGGTGGGAGGAAAAAGTGGAATAATAGGGTGTATATAAGAAAAAAATTTTACATAAGCGTGGCCAATGGGTTATTTTTTCTAAGGCCACATGAAGAATTAAAATATTATTAAATAAATTGATCGCCTATTTATACGCCTCAATTTCACACATTGTGCACATTATGTTGCCATTATAGGGGCACATTTTCAAGGCACATTTTTTCAATGTTTAAGCCAAAACATTGATATACTAGGAGGGGGTTGACTATTTTTATCTACCTATACATAGAAAAATGCATAGTTATGGTGTGCATTTAGGAAATACATAAGATATTGTATTTATTAGGAAATATATAGGATAAGATATTGTGTTTATTAGAAAACATTGATATACTAAAAAAAAAAAGGGAAATGGGGATTCTATTTTGGGTCTACGATACATGAAAAAAAATGCATAGGTATAGTGTGCACTTGGAAAATACATAGGATATGGTGCAACTAATAATGATTTGCACTTTATGATATTGAGGTAGAAACTATGTTTGTAGGCAAGTAGGTTAAGCCACATTTGTTGTATGTTTGATCACATGTGAATAAACGTATAGTAATATGATGTTTGAAGGGCTTAGAACTGCATTTTGCACTTTGAGCTGCCTTTCTCGACTCACAAGTCGAAAGGGGTTTCTGAGGCTCTTTCGACTTTCGAAGTCGAAAAGGGCCTCCTGCACAAAAATAATCTCCGCCCTTTGAAATTGCCTTTTTAGTCGAGTGCCTTTCCCCGCTCGGCGAAATCGAAAGGCCCTCAAACCTCGTTTTTTCACTTTTGAGCGCCTTTCTCGACTCATGAAAAAAGGCCCCCCCTAAAACCCGTGTTTTTCGCTTGAACTACCTTTCTTCGGCTTCGTGATCGAGAAAGGCCTTCACCCCTTTAACTGCTTTTTGGCTTTGCCTTTCGACTTCAGAGTCGAGAAAGGCCTTCTCAAAAAAACTGCGTTTTAAGCTTTGGTTTTCCTTTCGACTCGAAAAAGCCTATTCCCCTAAAACCTGCTTTTTGCTGGCCTTTTTCGACTCGCGAAGTCGAGAAAGGCCTTTCCTCACCCCCTAAAACCTGCGTTTTTTTTTTGCTTTTGAGCTGCCTTTTCGACTCATGGTGAGAAAGACGCTCCGACTCTATACCCTGGTTTTTTGAACTGACGCCTTTCTCGATCTTTCGAGAAAGACCTTTGTTTCCCTGTTTTTTCCTTCTCGAGGCTACCTTTCTCACTCGCGGTCGAGAAAGGCTCTCCCGTATTTTCAAAAATGGCCTAAGAATTGTCTTTTATTTTATTTTTTTGCCCGTAGCATCACTTGACTAACTCTGATTTTGTTCACTTGCGCCCTTATCTCAACCCCAGATAGTACATGCTTGGGAGCAATGAAAAGACTAGTTCATTGAAGAAAGGTGCCGAGAAGAGGGTGGTGACATCGGTTGGACATACAAGCACGCCCATGAAGGAACTCCTCATACAAATTTCTATCGCCCGTCAAAGTTGCTCCGCGGACTTGAGAGAGCTCCACGCCGCTTTGCACTAGGTGGTCGCTCATGTGAAGAGCGGTAATCATTGTGCCCATTCACCACTATGGTCTCTTCACCCAATCGTAATATATATTGTAAATGAGCCCATTTATAAATATAAAGGTATCTCAAAACTAGTATTTTTGGTGATTAAGTAAACAATTTGCTTAATTTTTGTTGAATTTGTGATCTCTTTTGTCTACCCACCCAAGAAAATAGAGCCAAAATATCCAACTAAGAATCTTTTTCAACTAGATCTTTGGTTTCAAACTTTAATGAATTTTCTTTGTTTCAATTGCATTGTTCTTGTTTCTCACTCGCCAACCGTGGAAAACTAAAGCAAAGCTTTGATGCGGAGTTTTATTCAAAAATTCAATAGGATAGTTTTCGGCCCGGTGCTCTTTTATGTAAATTAACCGTTCCAAAAAAAAATGGGAATGGAATGAGTCCCACTTTTAATTAAATACGACTTGCATGCTTTGAAAGCGTATCATCCGTAATCGCCTCGACAATATATTTTGCCCTCGTGATGCACCAAGAGTTTCAGCGGTACCATGGCAAAGCGGCACTGGTTTCTCCATTTTAATTACTTTCAAGGGTAGCTTTATAAGCATCCACCCGTAAGTGATCGCTCCCGAAAACTGGCTCATAAGCGAACCGGTTACGCCCCAGCGAACCCCAAAATTCCGCCCAACCTGAACCCGATTTGCTGGATTGTCGGATTTGCCCAGGCCAACCAGCACAAATGACGCAGCAGGAGCGTCACGGGTGCGGGGATCTGCGTGGCATTGTTTACCGGCAAGCGAACCCAAACCCGGGTCACTCTGGCAGATGGCAGGTTTGTGATCGCAGTACTGGCAGTGGCTTAGCAGAGCATTAATTGTGCTGGCCAGGACGCAATCTTAGCACTGTACCGAGTGAGCACCCAAAAATCGGGCTTGGGTCGCTTGATGGTTGGGACTCTTGAATTGCCGCTTCTAGGTTTGTTTTGGTGATGGTTTTATGCAGATCTGCTCGTTGGTGGATCACCTGGTTTGGATTGAGCAGGCCATCTTTGGTGACCGCCACAGCCCATCTAAGCTCCCGCCTGTAATTTGGAGATAGATGCTATTGGTTTTAGTTTCTAGTTCCATAAATAGATCGGACTAATGTTCTTGTCGGGATGCCTGTTGATTCTTGGAAGCGGCTGTTCTTCCCTCCCTTTGGTGGTTTTTCTTTTATCTTTGTCATATTGGATTTTCCTGGCCGTTCCTTATTCTAAAGTGCTCGGGGATATGATCCATTCTGGTTTTTCCGCCTGTAGTGTTCTGGCGATTCCCCTTATTTTTGATAGTTTTATTATTTTGCTTAGATCTTATTGCTCTTCCGCATCAAGCAGACATATCATGCATTCAGATCATGCATTCAGCCCCCTCCGCTCATTCTGTTTTGTTTTTATGCTCACACATACTTATGGTGATTTCTGGTTTTGCATGTGTCTGGATCTGTGTTTTCTGGAGGGCCTTTTTTTCTAATCTGCACCCAGGAGTGCCGTTCATTAACCACTTGTCCTTGCAGGTTAAATAGATCTAACCGTTCTCCACCGTCCGATCTAAGCAAGGTTATTATCCATAACCTCTGGAATATTCTCCTCCTACAGAATATTCGGGTGATTACTGCCATAATCTCTGGAATATTCGTCTTTTGAAGAATATTCTCGAGTAATTTTGCAATAATCGCTAAGGGCTTATCTTTTCCTCCTGCTTTTTATGGCGGCAGCGGATGGCTCGGTTTCTCGCATCGGAGGAGTTTTTCCTCTCGCTTTGTGATGGATGGCGAGGGGCCTCTATTCCGACATCGAGTTGTTTTTCCTCGCTTTTATGATGGCAGAGGGCTCCATTCCACATCGAGGCATTTTTTTCTCCTCTTTTATGTCATGGCAAGACCTTTGTTCCTAAGATCGTAGGCGCGTTTGTTCCAAAGATCGAAGTAACAAGGTTTAAAATGAAACGACTTATTTAAGAAGTTTGCATTTGAAAGATTCCTTAAGAATGTTGGAATCTTTTTAAAAAGAGCAAAAAAATAGAGGCATTCAAGTTTCTTGGATAAGATTTTTGCAAAGTCGCTATGAAAATAGCACTTTTGAAGAAAAAAATAATCTAAAAGCATAGGACCAAAAAAAAAAAAGGCCGCTTAGGGAACTAACATTTTATGACAGCCATAGAATTTTAATTGCCAAAATACATGCAATTGAAGTAGGCTATGTTGCAAAATGTGCATGAATACTCTCACCAGAGCAATATGAAGACAAGGAGAAGTTAAGCCACACAAACTAAAAAGAATTGATTAAAGTACTTGCTCAAGAACATATAATTTAGCAGCAAATAAATTCTTTTAACATTTTAATGAGAAGGAAGCATTCAAATTAAGTAATCATATTAAATAGTATTACAAAGTTGTTACAGAAAGCACCTTTTGTACAAGGTCCTTAAAATAATAGGGCATGCCATAACCAATTTGCAGAGAAGTCTCCGACAAGAAATAGTCAGTAAAGCATGGGTATAAATTTATACCCATAAAGTTGAAATGGAAACCCGCCTCGGTAGATAAATTTATACTGTGGTAAGGCCCACCCACATTCAAAGAACTCTCATCACCTTGAGATTTTGACTTATACCTCGATTCAATGGCAACTTCAAAGAAACTCAAGTCAACAAACTCAACCTCTTCATTGTGTTTTCCCCGTGATCTTTTTGATGGGAGGTTGGATTTATGTAAACGCTTTCCTTGATATCTTTAACATCGCTCTTGGATGTCCATACCACACATTTCATATGCCTCTATGGCATCCTTAGTGTTGTGAATAGAAGCATTGCTTTGTCATCCCTAAGTGATTGTGCTTGAAATGGTCACTGCTACGAGCTTCACTAGGTGGGAATGGAGTTGTACATGTACATTAAAATGTGCACGAAAATGTTTTTTATTATTGAACATAGTCGAAGTTTGAAACAAGACCTCTATATATGCTTTGTGGATTTTACCGCTTTTGATACAAAGACCACGCTGAAGCTTTTTGGCACGCTTTGTGCACTTGGGGTTCCACAAGATCTTCAAAATGCATTATCTACTTCTATGAAAGGTTTTTGCTAAATTTTCCAGCATCGTAACTCAAATCACTAGCAATATTGGAGTTCGTCAGTGGTTGCCCCTTATCTCCTACACTTTTGGCTTGTACATTGATCAATTGGAAGAATGGCTTGATAATCATGGCGCGTGAGGTCCACATTTGGCACACTATATCATTAGGCAACTTATGTATGTCGATGATGTTTCTTTTCCGCACATACCATCAAGGTATGCAAAGAACATTTACATGCTCTTACAGCTTTTGTGAGAACACAAAATCACAGAAAAGACTCCAAAAGACCAAGCTTTTTGGTAGTTCAATCTTCTCGTCACAATGTTCCCACTATGCACTATGATAGCCACGAAGTTGAAGTTGTAGATAGCTACAAGTATCTTGGTGTAGAATTTCAGAAGAACACACTTTGGGAACAAGTATTACCAAGCTGGTGTGGTCACGGATGGAGAGCACTCTATGCAATGCAAAACAATTTTTTCGCAGAAATTCATGATTGGCCACCTAAAAGCCCACTTGTTTCTAAGCTTTGTAGAGCCTGCTTTACTATATGGTTCTCAAGTGGGGGCCCCGCCATTAGTGCTAGTGCTTGGGAGAGCTTGAGCTGGTGCAAAAGTCCTTTCTCACTTACAAAACTTTGAGTTAAAACAAATGGGTTCTACGCTTATTCTTTTACAAGAGATGTGTTTTTGGCCTCCTCAACATTCCCACATGAAGCGCCATCTCCACTATATCCGCAAGGTGCACCACGGGATGATGATAGGTATCCCGTTTGCACTTGCCATGGCCGGTCTCCTCGCCGCTTAAACGAGCGTTGGAAAGAGCATTGTACTACATGGTTTGCCCGTTAGGGTCAGGGGCAACTTGTGAATCGCCTAATGCTTGTCGGCTTTGGATCCCCGAACTTTTGCAACAATATCTCAATGGTCGCTTTTTCTCAAAAGATATGGGACGCAGCTTACCTTTGACCCAAGTGAAAACCGGTCATTATCATGCACATAAATCTCACCTTGGCACCGTGGCCCTGCTTATTTGTTTGCTTCATTGTCCGGAACAAGCTTAGAGCTATTGCATCAATTCGCACCTGGGTTCCAATAAAAGCTACCGGGATTGAGACGTGTAGATGGAGCGCCGCAATTGCCGCAGAAGTAGACTATGTGCCCAAGCCGCTATGTTTATTGAAGATGAAAGCCATACTCTTCCTCGAAGGTGCCCCGCTTTTGAGATAGTCCTGAATCATTTTTGACCTTAGCATTCCATTCCACGCCCCACAACTTCTCGTGAGCACTATCCGTGGTATGACTTGACATTATATATACTTGAGGTTCTAGATGAACATCTTCACCATCGAGCCCTCGTAGTCATTATCTCCATTGTCTAGTATCATCATTATTGCAAAGGTTTTTCCCTTTGAAAACCTTTCGAGGCGTGGGTTTTTTAATCCTAGTAGTAATTATTGTACTAGCCCATTGTATGGGTCCCATGACCCATTGGTCTCCCACGGACGCTAAAAAAATCTATTCTATTCTATTCTATTGTATTTTAAGTAAGGTTTTGCTAACTTTTTCTTTAGGTTCACGAGAATTGAATATGAGGTGATGGACTTCATATTCCAAGTAAAGGAGTACCATTTAAGCAACTTTTTGGAGACGCTAACATTATATAAAATTGACCAAGTGTAAGCATTCCTCTCCTCCTCCACTTATCTTTGTGTTTGAAAAGTTAATGTAGATTGTGAAAGCATTGTGATACTTGCGAAGTCATACATATTTTATTATAACTTGTCCAAGTCTATCTAAACAGTTAATACATTTGGTCATTATGCTCTGCATTGATACGATTACATCATCAACCAAATATATCAAATTTTAGAATTCAAAGATATGAAGCTATGCTTACACATAAATAGTAGCACGCATATGCTGAAGTATGCGTTATATTAATTCTTGTTTTTTTCTTTCTTTTTTATCTTCCTATTCCCATTCGCATTGAAAGAGAGAAGCAAATTATAAACATTTATCGAAAGGGTGCCGCAAAAAAATACAAGCTTCAACCAAAACATTCTTAGCAAGAAAAATAGCTTTTTAAAACAAAGACCTCAAAAGCCAAAGATTGGTGCTATGTCGGGTGGACTAATTCTTCAAGAGAAGAACGTTTTAACATAAAAATGTAATATAGTATAAGTCCCGGACAGTTAATTTTGTATTGTTGGGTATTCTTGCTAAGGTTGGCTATAAGATTCTTGCCATGTATAGTATTGAAAGTCGTATATGAGTAAAATGTTGAGCAACTTCTTGGCTTTACACGCTCCCTCGGGTTTCCTTTATGGGGCTTAATATTCGCTAAGTTGCTATATTTAAGGAATTTTTAAAATTTCATACGAATGTGAGGTAGGTTACGTCATTAATGTGATTTTTTATTTTCGCCCACTCTTCGATGGTGGAGGTTCCCTCCGAGCTTAAAATCGCCAGAGAAACTATGGCGGGCTTTCTAGTATTCGCCTAGGTTTCTCCTATGATCTTTTTATTCTAGATTAAATTACCTATTGTTGTTAATAGCCATTGCAAAAAATGGGAAGCCGATTCGATAGAGCTCGATATTTTTCCCTCGATGGCCTTTTGTTTTCCTATCTTGCAAACCGCCGTGCATGGTGCTTGTACGCATCTTTAGAGTTCTAAATTAGTTTTTTTTTTTTTTTTTTGAAGGACTAAAGCCAAAAGTTTATTAATCGAGGAAAAAGTACAAAATTTACATGTCTCATCTAACTCGTAAGCACATAGAGATGCCACAGAGAGCACGAGCCCGGAGCACAATGTACTTACTCCGCATAGAGACTAATGATAAGAATCAATCAAGATATCGAATCCGTATGCGCACCACCAGTTCCTTCGAGTCAAGGGAAGAACACTCGTAGGTCGCCAATATCTTCTTTCCGGCCAATGTAATAACACCGCGGTGCGTATGAATAAATGCCATGAAAGATGTGGTGTCTGCGGACGCCCCATATCGACCATAGGAGCCAACCGTAACCAAGATGAAATGCCCTTGTTTAGCCGGAGGCCATGCGCGGATAGGATGCCAAAAGGATGCATCGGCAGTCCAATGTACCGTTAAACAAACCTTTGTAGCCGTGACCACGCCGGTTGAACCGTGACAATCAAAGAGACAATGCTCAAGAGTCTCAACGTCCGAGAGGCAGAGCGGGCATACTGCAGATATGCGAGGATCATAGCGATGCCGAACATCATTAACCCGCAGGCACCTGTGAATAACCTGCCACCACAGTACAGAGACTTTAGGGTGGAGCAACCTATCCCAAAGCCATCGCCATGTACGACACAAAGTGGGTCCGGGAACATGTAGGTGCCACCCATCCGCAACCGGGAGGGGTTGTGGTGCTAAAAGAAGGCGATATATTGATCTGACAAATTGCTTGCCTTTGTGAATATTTTCATGACAGTCCCATGGCACCCTTTCAGCAGCACCAACTTGCACTATGAGAGGCAAATTTTCTGCGACCTTCTCCCATTCCAACAAGAGAGCAGGAACTTTGCCTGAAATTCAGGCCAAGATAGTAGGCGACCCTCCTCATACCATGCTTGAATAGAGACAACACCTGCAAGAACCCATCGTCTCTGTGTAAGGGGATGAACTGAGGCTGCCAATGGAGGTGCTGAGGGGTCTGGAGGCAGTGGTGCCCACCACCATGGAGTCTCCATTAGGGTGTGGATAGAGGGGCATGGCCAGAAAAGATGTCTGACTGCCTCCCATGCTGCCAACAAGCCACGAAAAAATGGAGAAGCGCTTGGAAAAGGTTGCAGAGTCTGAAATAAAGCCCAAGGTAGGATTGGTTTGACAGCCTTCTTGCCTAGAGGGATACAGTGACCAAGAGCTTGTCTAAGAAGGCGTGAACTAGGAGAGTCATCCTCACCATTCAGGAGTCTCCAAATGAACTTTGAAATAAGCACTTTGCTCTGCCATAAGAAGTCCATCATACCCAGACCACCTGCCCATTTGGGAAGGATGCACTTCGACCAAACCAACTACAGCACCTTCCTCAGTACCTGCCCAAATAAAGTTCCGAACTATTGCAATGAGCTCACGCACTTTGATCTGTGGTGCTAGCAGTAAGGATGCCATATAAACATGGGTACTACTAAGGACTGACTTGGCCACTGTGAAAACATATGGTTGTATAAGCACTAAAATATTAATCTATATTATTCAACCTTCATCAAAATTTCGCCTTGGGTACTATGCCCTAACTTCCATGAAAGAAAATATTCGCCACCTTAGCTAACTTCTAAATCGTAAAATTCGCCTAATATTCTATATTTACACATACAAAAATTTTCCATAAGGGAAACCCTGCTCCCCCTCTCCCCCGCCCTTTCTTTTGGGCACCTACATTGGGCTTCAACACAGTGGTCTAGAATAGAATTTTCCAATTCGACGAATGGAAGATACAAATCTAGGGCCGCCCATGTTCATGCCAAATCAAGGCTCTTCTTATGTTTTTATTTAGCTAGAGATTTTCTCCCTCGCTTTTTTTTTACGTCCGGATATTCTATTTGAGCAGGGTAGCTTTCATATGTTTGTTATTTGAGTTTGTTGAATAGGCTTGGGACTCGAGAGACCAATGTATTTGAAGGTTCAATTCCTTCACACCTCTTGTTTTTGGGATTAGGCGAGGTCATAGCACTTTGGAGCCCACAGATTAGAAATTAGCATAAACGCTAAGCATGGCCTGATTCAAGGTGATTATGACTCTAGATGTGGAGGCATTGCAGCCAGAAGGGTCGCCTTCGATTTGGGCATAGGTAGCCGTGGTTATCCTGGAAGCCATAGCAAGGTTCTTTGGGGCTTTGGGCGTAAAGCGAGTGCAGAGGCCTAGAGCAACTAGATGTTTTTGGGGATTGAGAGCAAAGATGCATAGGTAGCGGTGTGGTTCAAAAATACGAAATGACTAATTTGTAATTTAATAGATGCTCATTCATTCATTATGTACTTCTATAATCACTAGTAATGATGCCCAACATTGTCGGGCATAGGTTGAAAGTCTCAGATGTATTGACTCGCAATGAGAGAAGTGTGCAAGAACCTTTTATTATAACAAAAAGTATCCAAACATGTTAACAATGCCCAAAGTGTTCTAAGGGATTAGTTTGAAACTCCTCGAAGGTTTTAAGAAGAATGAGAAGAGAGTGCACTATTAACTCCACAATTGCGTTTTTATTGTTGACATCTTGAAAATTACACATTGAAAGGATAGTACATCATTACTCACATAAGAGATCCCGTGTTTTACTTTAGTGGATATATGATGAGTTAAGGAGCAATTTCATCCCGTGAGGATCTTTTGTAGATCTACATTTGAACAATCGCGCCACCATTTAAGCAGATATCCTGATCGACCGGAGTTGGTTTGGGACCTTTCTTGAGTAGCAATACTCTATGAGTTATGGAGTTAATTTGCATATGGAGGCATTATTTGCTTGGTAGAAAATTTCCATTGGATACTGGCCATGAAAGCCTCCAATACATTTTCGCGTAACCACTCTCCAATTTGAGGCAAAGATGCTGGATGAAATTTCTTAGATTGTCAGCTAGGTAAATTAAATATAGTTGCTGATGGACTTTCTCAATGGCCACTAGAGACTTGGAGTGCATTACAATGCCATCTCCACCTTGTCAAGCAAATTTGGCAAAACGATTGGAGAGGTTTTATCTTCAAGCAAATAGCTCAAGGAAGTATGGGCTAGCCTTTGCAAGGAACAAGGACTGATAAAGAAAGAAAAACCTGTAAAAGGTATAAAATGGAAAGCAATCTCTTATATCGTAAAGATAAGCTTTGTGTTCTAGAGGCATCGGGAGTAAGGAAGTTAATTCTCCATGATACTTATAATAGCCCAATAGCCGGCCACGGGAGGTTCGTGACAACTTACTTCAAGATAAGAAATAGTTACTTTTGGCAAAAGAAATTGCCAACTACATTCAACAATGTTAGTTATGCCAGCAAAAAAAAGTGGAGCAACTCCGAATCCTAGGAACTTTGGAACCCCTGGTGGCGCCAAATGCCAAATGAGGGGTAACTTGGAACTTCACATTTCGAGTATCTTTTATTTAAGTAACATATATACTCTTGCAATTATGGCATCATATATATATGGTTGGAGAACTCACAACAAACAAAAGACAAATATGCTCCAAGATATGCTTTTTCAAGTCTCGCAGAATTGTTAATACGATAGAGTAAGAAAAGTGCTTTTAGAACCGCAAATCTATAAAGAAATTATTAACAAAAGTACCCTTTTTATTTCCTTCAACAGACTCGCATCTATATATCCTACATTACCATAGACAATATTTATAAAGTTACGTAAAAATCTCCCATCTTTCTAAGATTTTATTACCATTTTTTCAAACCAAATCATGGCTCCCCAAGCCCCAAATATTGAGACCTCTTCACTACTGCACTATCTAGCCATTTAGTGACTACAAATATAATAAAGATACAAAGTTAGGTATTCTACATGCATATACCCTAACTCCTTTAACCATTAACATATTTTCTTAGATTTATCTATGCATGCTAAAAGGATTACTATCCCTTCCATTCTTCTCTAGCAGCTTCTAGATAGAAATAAAACATATATTGGCAAGAACATAGTACTAAACAAAGCATGTGAAGATTTAATGTTGAAGAAGAAAAACAAGCAAATAGTTCATGATTATATGCAGCAATTTGGAGTGGATTACATGTGAGAAGTAATTCATGTGCAAATTTATCTAGACTAAAATCTTAGATGAGTAGATTACAATCTACATCATGAGGAGACTATAAAGATTATGAGGAGATTAACCTAGGTTAAGTATAACTCATGAATTTAAATGACCTAAGGTTTTGAAGTTTAATGGTTGAAGGTCTCGAATATGTTAGAGACTAAATTAGTACAAATATACTCAATCGAATAACTCCACAACTCATGGAGTATTGATACTCAAGGAAAGTCCCAAACCGTCCGGACGGTCGATCTCTGCTAAACGAATGAATAGCAATTGTACTTACTATTGGAATCAGCTTTGTATGTTGCTAAGAGATTTGATCGCTAACATTCACCGCAGATCTAGTGTCATCTCCGAAGTCAATACATTATTTATGCATTGACCAAGTATTGTAAGAAGTAAGAATTCAATATCTTGAAACTTAAGATAATGCATGCTATAAGTTGGTTGTCTATTAAATAACTAAGCTAGTGCTTTATTTGATTTTATTCAAGTGATATAGCTAACTTGTGGTGTCAATTATTCACATTAGTATCAGAGCCAACAATGGCAACCAGACTTGGATCATCCTTGTTAAGTGGTGTTGATAGTTTTCAAGGAGAAGCTGGCTTCCAAGCTTGGAAGGAAAGAATGAAGGATGTTCTCCAGGCTGAAGATCTATAGGATCTTGTAGCAGAAGAAAGACTTGATGAAGGGGAAAGTAGTATAACCAACTCTAGGAAATATTGCTAGTGAAGCTTCAATCAATTTTGGGACCTGAAGCAACATCTGAAAGATGGCACAACAAGCAAGGTTCATAATCTCTAGCAAATTGAGTTCTAGCATTATGTTTAGGCTTAAGAATAAATCACCAAAAAAACTATGAAGTTAAGAAATCATCTCAGATTGAAATGTTAGATAGAGAACTAAAAAAGATAAAGTTCAAGAAGGATGACATCTCAATCCAGCTTCTTCCGCAATAACTAAGATAACATATGACCGATATAGAGTCTGTTGGAATCCCCATAACTAAAGATTTTCATGTCCTTTCATTGTCATGAGCCTTTTCAAATTTTGATCAACTCTCTACCTTGGTGAGAAGTGTAGCCAGAAACAGGAATAGGATAGAGTTAATGATTAGAACAGAAATAGAACAAAGAAAAATTATCAAGGGAGAGGAAGAAGAGAATGCTGAAATCCTTTATGCTGAAAGAGAAAGTGATGGTTTGGAACTGATAAAAGCAAGCTTGGACCTTGCTTTGTTTGCAAAGCATATGGGCACTTAAAAAATAATTGTCCCAAAGCAAAAGACAAGGCGAGTAGACTTATATTTGTGAAGGTTATGGCCATATGGCTTCAGCATGCCCAGTCCAAAAGATTCAGGAAAATATAAAGACAAATGCTGGTTATGTTGTTAAGGGAAAGGGAAAGAATTATGAAGGAATAGAATAGAATAGAATAGAAACATGAAAACCAAGTCTTGAAGAGGAAGATTTAGATGTTGAGGTAAAGACTAACATTATTTGTTCTATTTCTGAAAGAAGAGCTAATAAAAATGATATATATATATGTATAGCCGCAGTTTTCTCCTGGATATGATCTTACTCCCCCACCTTATAGACATACGTCCTTTCGGTGTGTCCTCACCCATCCGGGTCGGGACACCTGAGCGAGGAGCCATCCACGTTAGTGGTACACCATGCCTCTGAACGCGCCCTCGCAAGGATCAGAGTGGAATGGACAGAGAATGGTGCGACAGGTGTCTCTCCCGTTTTAGTCATATCACTCAAGACGCCGCCTTTAAGGCTTCGGGCCTTACCTAGATCGGCATCGCTCGATTTAATAAAAATGATGATATGCTTGTGTTAGATAGTAGAGCTAGAAGATCAGTAGTTAAAACTATTGATGCTCTCTAACAAAGGAAGAAAAGAAATGGAATTTTCATGCAAATGGGAGATGCAGAACTGCAGCAAGTGGAAGAGTTTGGAATTTTAGAAATCTTTGATCTTAATGGTCAAGTAGTTAATCTGAATGAAGTTTTATGTGTGCCAAACATTGTAAGGAATCTGATATCTATCACGCCTAGCGGGCATGGATTACACAGTTTGTTTTGACAAACTATTTTATGAAATTTGAATGATGAGTTAAAATTTATTGCAAAATGTTTTGGCAATTAGTTTGGGCTTTATAATAACACAATAAGTGAAAATATTAATTTATTCTATCACATATTTTAAGGTTGTGGCATGAAAGATTGGGACATACACATCTTGAGAACGTTAAATGCTTAGCATAAAGGGGATTGATATTTGTGGTAGGACATGCAAGACTTCCATTTAAGAGAACTATTGACAGAGCTATTCATTTGCTCGAACTTGTGCACAATGACCTTTGTGGTCCACGTAATGTTAGAAGTATGAAATGTAGAAGATACTTTATTTCAACTACTGATGATCACTCAAGGAGGACAATTTTTTTTTTTTTCAAAACTAAAGATCAAGCATATAAAGCATTCAGGATCTTTGAAGTAGAAGCGTAAAAAGGGACATATGAAAAAAGATATAATGTTTTGGATCGGATATAGGTGGGGAATATGTTAATGATGTCTTTAAAAATTATTATAAACAACAGGAATTTAGGAGACAAGTACATGCAGTCACACACTCAGTAAAATGGTGTTGCAGAAAGGAAAAATAGGTCAATCTTGGATGGTGTAAGGTCAATGCTTACAATCTGGTCTGCCTAACTACTTATGGGAGAAAGCTGTAATAGCAATAGTACACATTCAAAATTTGCTACCATCTTCCAGCCTACATGAAGGCATAGCATAGGAGATTTGGAGCAACAAACAACCAAGGCATGATTTTTTAAAAGCTTTTAGATGCATTGTTTTTGCATATATCCCAAAATCACTCAGGAAAATGTTAGATTATAGGGCAATCTTGGGCTTCTGAGTTGGCTATGGCAATATGTCTAAAGGCTATAGAATATATGATCCTGAGAAGAGGAGAATATTAGTAAGCAAAGACATAAGATTTAATGAGAAGATATTGTACAAAAACAGGACAGACTTGGACAATAGATATGACCTATTTTCTGAAATTCAAGGTGAGCATAATGCAATTCATAACAGTGTCGAATTCGATGTTGATGATGATGTAAGTGAGCTGAACCTCAGACACAAGTTACACAACAGAGTATAACCAATGATACTGATCTAGGAAAGCAGGAGAATGCAAAAGGGAAAAGGAATAGAAGGCATGCAGAAGTAGAATTATTGAGAGATGAACATTGAGAGATAAATGAAGAAGGCTATGGCGTAAAATGATACGAGACAAAGCGTAAGATTACAAAAAGATGACATTGGCAAAAGTGAGATAATGGCAATATTACAACCTGATACACCTAAGGATTATGAACATGCAATTCAAGGGGAGAATGAAGAGGAATGGACGTTGGCAATGGAAAGTGAGATGAAATCCTTTGAAAGGACTGAGACACATGATGTAATTCCTATCTAATAGAGTACAACATATGCAATTTCTATCTAACTCTTCCTTATAGAAGTTTATAAAATGTTTTCAAACATGATGAGCAAAAAATCTAGACTCCAATGTCAAATAATACATCGAGCCACTCAGAGTTCACAAATGCTTTAATGTGTGCTTACAAATAGCCTGCACATCTCAATTGTATTTAGAAGTGAGTCATGACAATACTCACTTACCCCAGGGAATATCTCCAAGAAGCATCAGATCTCCATCCTTGGATTGTACATCGGAATATAATCAGAGTCATAAGCAAAGTTCAGCTTTTCTATTTCATTTGTTGCCCTATATCAAAGCATGCAAAAAACATTTGCATCATAGTGTCACTAAAATAAACAAAAGAGTTGAGCATGCAATCCATTTATGAAGCGGTGGAGCATCTCGTCCAGCATTTCAGACGTGTTATTTAAAGTTGTTTTGAATTTTCAAATTCACCTTACATCTCCATTAATACACTAACAAAGAGAAAAGTTGGTTGAACACTTGTGGAAAGTGCAGTTGATGCAGCGTTAGTCTTGAGATCAACTGCATTCTAGGATTTCATTTTATACATTGCGCTTCATGAATTTTTGAAGAACTTTTTATTGGCTATCCACGTGCTCTGCAATAACAAGGAGCAACAGAGCCATCATTCCATATACAAGAAATGCAACAGACTCACCTCCTGACAAACATCAGTCTAGATATGAACATACGTTTTGACAAAAAGACATTTTTATAAATCTCTTCCAGGAGATTGGGGAATATATTCGATGCAAGCTGATCCCTGAGAGAGCTCCTAAAGTCTTCGTCAAGTTGGACATTCTTAAACCAATCCCCAGACAAGAGGAGTATAAAAATTCTTTTAACACTTCCAAAACTTTAAATTTAAACTAGTTTGGTCTACCTGCTCCTTGCAACATCAATGGGATCAGACTACATCAAGGAGAAGTTTCTGGTGTCTCATTGTACCAGATATTTTAACACCTATATTATCAGAACCATCATGAGAAACTATGCGTTCACAGAGTTTGTTATTCTCATGGGTGCATATTCACACCCGGGACTTCAGCATCGAGAGATGTTGAATGGGCATATTATCAAGTTATTCCTCGATTTAAACCATAGATACTGATCCTCATTTGTGGGGTATGCTTGTACAAGTTTGATTATACTATATAATGAGAGTTGTAAAATACGAAAAAGTTTGTGGCAATGTACTAAATGATGTTGATTTGGTACACGTATTATATAGTTTTAGGGAGCACAAAAGGGGACTCGTTGCCCTACGTCACCCTCCGGTGAATATGCACCCAAGCCAAAGAGTGTTTCAAGGGGGATTTAATTTAAAAGTGTCAGATGTAATGGTTTTGTTAACTTAAAAAAAAATGGCTCTTTCAGAGTTATGGAAATTGTGTAGAGATTGATGAACAAAGTAGAAAACATCCTCAGATCGGTAGTATAGACATATTCATTAATAATAGAAAATAAAGAGGTGTGTAACAATGTCTAACAATGCCATTGCTTAAGATATAAAAAGTAATGACCATAGACCAATATCATAATACGAAATTTTGTATGGCTTGCCAATACATTCTAGCATGACTAAAGCACTTATAAAGCTTTGAACCTAGTCCAAGAGGATTGAAGTCAAATTCTTTATATGTTTTCCACTAATCCATAAGACCATGGCAATATTGACCCATGCAGAGTGCAAGTATGACCTTTCAGCAACATTGCTAGACATTAAGGTCCATTATATCCAAGCATCATGGTAAAATGCTTATAAGTCACCCAGTTCTTAGCTCAATTGTTCACATTGCGTACGTACATTGAATAAAAGAGAGCAATGATAGAATCAAGTAGATGAACAGTGAGGATAGCAATATCCATGATTATTTAAGCTACATATCTTCATGATTGCTTGTTTTTGACATGATCATAAATAAATATAAATCTCTCTAGCATTATACCTGTTGGAAGAACAAATGTATAGGCAACAACGAATCAACAATGTCCATGTGCATTTTAAATGTCTAGCTTGGAGCAAAAAAGGTGAAGCTCCCTTTAGAATAATGATACATGAGTCACATCGTTGGATTAGTATATACTATAGCAGCCCACGTATTTTAACATATCATATATATTTTGTGCACAATAAATTAAACTTGATGATGCACATGCAATTATGGTTTGATCATTGCAACATCCTTTCAAAAGGAAAGTATGCTCAGAATCATCATACCTTTTAACAGATCATTATTGTTTTTTTGAGAAAAGATCCATTAAATTAGTGTGATTGTGATAACAAAAGTCCCAATCGGATCATTTAGAACATGAAAATTTAAAATCCAGTGAACTACTGGTATCCATTACGTATTCTGAACCAAATAATGAAAATAGAACTTGTAAATGCAAAGCTTAGGATATTGATAAGATTTGAATCTATTGCAAAACCTTACTTTACACTTAAAACCTTTTATCTTTCATCTTAATAGGAGTCTAGAAGCTTAGACTTTCACATCTTCACACTGGCATTATTGCATGTTCATAACAGAAAACTCTCGGATGCTCTTGCCCATCTGTGGGCCTATTTAATGAGCATAAAAATTGATAGCACCACATGGATGCTAGTAACATTCCTACTCATTATAATGCAATGGTTCTATGGCAACATAGAACCATCATTCTTGGAGAACACGGGCCTTTTTTTGGAACATCTATTTTTTCCATAAGATATTTTTTACAGATTATATATCTCATCAGTTCTAGGTTTTCATCATCGGCCTTCCTCTTGAGCGTTCCATCTTTTTGTGTTTTGCCTTCCTACTTTTTGTGTTTGTAGTTTGTAGATGGGTTGCTTAAATCGTAGGCTTTTCATTTAGCAGTCTGTAGTTTGTAGATGGATTGTAGATGGGTTGCTTTTTCATTCTGCTTCTAGAAGATGGTCCTTTGCTTTTTCATGTTTGTTTCTAAAAGATTGTTCTCTTTTTTGCTCTTGCTTCCGTTCTCTGCTTCTCTCTGAGTTTTTGTTTCTTCTTGTACCATTTCGTTTTGCCTCATGGTTTGTTTCTTCTTGTACCATTTCGTTTTGCCTCATGATTATCATCTACTGCTCATGAAATTGTCTCATAAGCATCATGAATTTTACTTAGATCCATTTATCCATTGTGATGCTAAATAGAGTTTGTGAATAGTTTCCTGGACATTGCTTTTTTCTTACTCATTCTAAATCCCGAAAACATGATGTCTTGCCAAATCCTGTTGCTGTTTTGTTGCATAATCATTGACAAATTTTTCTTTTACTGTCCCTGGCTTTTTATATTTGTACAATCCATTTTCTTTTGCTGAGCCCTGTGCTACAACGGTAACAACGTATATATTTGGTGTCCAGCTTGTGGTTCAAGCTAGTGGTCGTTAAAATTTCATCTATCTTGTTAAGTGGCTAAAAATTATTAAGTTACTAGGTCGATTTGCCCCCTTCGCGTCCACGTATGGATCCGTGAACACCTAATCCGTCTACCGGCCGTAACGTGGGAAGCCCCAGAGATCTGGCTATCCTCTTCCTAAAATCGGCCAATTCGTTAGCTAATCTTCCTTCTGATCCAGACCCAAATCGTTTCTGAATGCATTTCGCCCTAGAATGGGTAGTGCCACCTTCGGGTAATGCCTCCATGTCTAAGCCTGTCGAACAGAGCAAAAGACGCGGTTGTTTTTCCTCTAGCTCTAGTCTTCTAACTTAATCAGCCTTAGAGCATAATTTAGCAGATTTGGCCTGTAGATCCGGACCGTATTTAGCAGATTCAGCCTGTAGATCCGGAATTCATGCATTGGATTTTTATTTCCTTTTCCTATTATGCCTAGAGTTTGATCTCTTCGGCTATGAGACATTTTTTAACTTCATACCAAGCCATTTTTAGCTTTGTCCTTTTTCTCAGCATGAGCTTTTCATCTCTCCAGAATCGATACTTACATGTCTACTTTTATGATCTTTCTATTTAGAGCTTTATGTGCAAATCGATGGTTGAAGCATGAATCTAGAGGCGAGGCCTGCTAGATAATTCTAAGTTTTCTGTGGACCGATGGTCTTGTGTCTGTATATCCTTTTGCTCTCGATTCTGTGCATGCGTGTTGTGTTTCAACTCGTATCTGTAGAAGCTTGATGCTACTCATGTCTATGCATCCAATATCTACACCTTTCTTAAAGAGCAAATCGTTTAAGGCTATGCATAAGTCGTATTTAATTAAAGTGGGACAAATCTCGAATTTTGGGACTCAGACTGAAAATGGGACAAATTTTTTTACATTGAATTGTTGTTAGATCAGGGGGAGGGGAAGGGGAAGGGGAGAAGTTGGGGAGAAGTTGAGAGAAGTAATGGAAGGGGATAAGTTAGAAGAAGGGGGAGGAGGAAGTTCAAAAGGGGGTTGAGAAGGTGGAGAAAGAAGAGTAGGAAGGAAGGGGAGACAGGAGGGAGGGAGGGAGGAGGGAAAGGCAAAAGGGCAAAGGGGAGGGGAGAGCAAATGGGGAGGCGGGGAAGGGGGGGGGGGGGGAAGGGCAAAGGGGAGGGGAGGGGCACGACATGGGGAAGAGGAGGAGGAGGAGGGCAAAAGAGCAAAGAGGCAAAGGGAAGAGCAAAGAGGCAAAGGGGGAACATGACAAAAGAAGGAGGGAGGAGGGTTCTATAGCTAAACAACCATTTAACAATTAATAAATGTAATTAATTAAATAATATAATTAAATCACTTAATAATATAATTAATTAATTATAAACAATAAATAATTAACCATTCTCTTCTCTTCTCGACTACCGAGTCGAGAATTGGAAAAACAAATTGGAAAACCTGCTCAATTAATTGGAGAGCTCTCAGCATCGTTCTCAGCTTCAAGAATTACATCTCCGTTGTCATAGTTTTTTAGACCCATAGTACACAAAGAGCTTTTCGATAGCAGAGGGCTTATTTCTTAAATAAGGACCAACCCATAAATTCAAGCCGTCTTTGTTTAGCGGAGACTAAACAAAGAAGCCGAAGTTGGGAAGTATAGGCTAATCCCTTGCTTCTACTCTACGCTCAATCGCCGCAATCCTCTCATTATTGCATGCATATATGCCAGACTTTCCAGATGGAGGCAATAGCGAGTTTTAAGAGAAAAAGGGAGCAATCGTTTGATTTTTTCCTATGAAAAATGCATTTTAGAAGCCCTCCCTTCGTCAGGTGCATGCTGTGGATTAAGGCAGTAGACAGGACCGGCAAGAATCAGAGGATTATTAGAAAAGACAAGGTTCAAGCTCATACAGTGCCCCTTTTTTGGGTTATTTCATACTCTGGCGCCGTGTTCTTGCCTCTCGAGGCATGCTTCGGAGCCTAGAGCCTCCTTCTTTTAGCCGAGTTTTGTCGAGTTGGGAAGTAGCCGGAAGCAGGCCTCTGAGTTCGGAAGCCGGAAGTAGCCGGAAGCAGGCTGGAAGAAATATGATGAAAACATATGGACGCAGGCTTGGAAGCTTTCTTAGGAGTCGGAGATGGAGCTGGAGGGGCAGAAACAGGGGATTTGGCTGGAGTAGGAACAACAAGAGGAAGAGGAGTTTTTTTAACAGATTTCTTGGCATTTTGCATTTCTTGAAGGCAAATCCGGCATCTGATATGGGGGCCAGAAAACGCCCAAAAGTCCGGCTCGATCTTGGTCAGAGGGCGACCTCTTGCCATGGATTGAAGCTTTCCCCGCTTTTGCAAAGACTGCAAAGAAGATCCGTTCTCGCTACATTTTCAAAGCAAGGTGCCGAGAAGTTTAAAAGAATGGAAGGAATGGAAGGAATGGAATGGATGGAAAGAATGGAAGGAATGGAAGCTTACCGTGAAGGAATGGAAGGGCCTTAACTTGAAGCTCGCATGACGGACCAGATCCGAAATCCCAAGCATATGAAAACAAATCCCTCGAAATGATTCGCGGCCCGCTTCTTGAAAACAAATCCTCGTGATCCGGCTCCGCATCGTGAGAAGAAATGGTTGTTGAAAAGCTCGGCTTCCGTGCCATAGCCACGATCTTGGGAGTTCGCCATAGCCACGATCTTGGGAGTTCGCCATAGCCACAATTTCATAAGTGTACCAAATCTCTTCAATTCAAAGGTATGTACCAAATCTCCCCCTCTTTTTCAATTTCAAATTTCAAACTTAAACATGGGTGGGAGGAAAAAAGTGGAATAATAGGGTGTACATAAGAAAAAAATACGGACATAGCGTGGCCAATGGGTTATTTTTTCTAAGGCCACTGGGTATGAAGAATTAAAATATTATTAAATAAATTGACGTCTATTTATACGCCCCCAATTTCACACATTGTGCACATTATGTTGCCATTATAGGGGCACATTTTCAAGGCACATTTTCAATGTTTAAGTCAAAACATTGATATACTAGGGGGGGGGGTTGACTATTTTTTTTATCTACCTATACATATGAAATGCATAGTTATGGTGTGCATTTAGGAAATACATAAGATATTGTATTTATTAGGAAATATATAGGATAAGATATTGTGTTTATTAGAAAACATTGATATACTAAAAAAAAAAGGGGAATGGGGATTCTATTTTGGGTCTACGTATACATAGAAAAAAAATGCATAGGTATAGTGTGCACTTGGAAAATACATAGGATATGGTGCAACTAATAATGATTTGCACTTTATGATATTGGAGGTAGAAACTATGTTTGTAGGCAAGTAGGTTCGCCACATTTGTTGTATGTTTGATCACATGTGAATAAACGTATAGTAATATGATGTTTGAAGGGCTTAGAACTGCATTTTGCATTTTGAGTTGCCTTTCTCGACCACGAAATGGGGTAGGAAATTGAAGCTCTTCTCGACTCGCGAGTCGAGAAAGGGCCTCAGACCCAAAAAATAATCTCTGGCCCTTGAAATTGCCTTTTTTTTGCCCTGAAGCCGCCTTTCCGACCGCGAGTTCGAAAGGCCCTCAAACCTGGTTTTTCACTTTGGTACCTTTTCGACTTCGCGAGTCGAAAGGCCTCTGACCCCTAAAACCCGTGTTTTTCGCTTTGAATCGCCTTTCGACTGCGAGTCGAAAGGCCTTCACCCCTAAAACTGCTGTTTTTTGAGTCGCCTTTCCTTTCGACTCGAACAGAAAGGCCTTCTTGACCCCTAAAACCCCAGAAAGCAGCGAGCCGCCTTTCGACTCGCGAGTCGAGAAAGGCCTTCTGACCCCTAAAACCTGCGTTTTTCGCTTTGAGCTGCCTTTCTCGACTCGCGAGTCGAGAAAGGCCTTCTGACCCCTAAACCTGCGTTTTTTGCTTTGAGCTGCCTTTCTCGACTCGCGAGTCGAGAAAGGCCTTCTGACCCCTATACCCTGCGTTTTTCGCTTTGAACTGCCTTTCTCGTCTCGAGAAAGGCCTTCTGACCCGTGTTTTTCCCTCTGAGCTACCTTTCTCGACTCGCGAGTCGAGAAAGGCTCTCAGGCCTGTATTTTCCAAAAATGGCCCTAAGAATTGTCTTTTATTTTATTTTTTTTGCCTGTAGCATCACTTGACTAACTTGATTTTGTCTTTTGCAGTCCTTATCTCAACCAGATAGTACATGCTTGGGAGCAATGAAAAGACTAGTTCATTGAAGAAAGGTGCCGAGAAGAGGGTGGTGACATCAGTTGGACATACAAGCACGTGGCCCATGAAGGAACTCCTCATACAAATTTCTATCGTCTGTAAGTTGCTCCGTGACTTGGAGAGAGCTCCACGCGCCCTTTGCACTAGGTCGTTCATGTGTGAAGAGCGTGTAATCATTGTGCCCATTCGACCACTATGGTCTCTTCACCCACTGTAATATATATTGTAATGAGCCCATTTATAAATATAAGGTATCTCAAAACTAGTATTTTTTGGTGATTAAGTAAACAATTTGCTTAATTTTTGTTGGAATTTGTGATCTCTTGTCTACCCACCCAAGAAAATAGAGCCAAAATATCCAACTAAGAATCTTTTTCAACTAGATCTTTGGTTTCAAACTTTAATGAATTTTCTTTGTTTCAATTGCATTGTTCTTGTTCTCGACTCGCTAACCAGGGAAAACTAAAGCAAAGCTTGGATGCGAAGTTTTATTCAAAAATTCGAATTAAGGATAGTTTTCGGGTCGGGGTGCTCCTTTTTATGTAAATTAACCGGGTTCCGAAAAAAAATGGGAATGGAATGAGTCCCACTTTAATTAAATACGACTTGCATGCTTTGAAAGCATCATCCAGAATCGTCTGATTGCTATGTTGCCTTCTGCATGCACTAAGAGTTTCAGGCGGTGCCATGGCAGCAAGGCACTGGTTTCTCCATTTTAATACTTTCAAGGGTAGCTTTATAAGCATCCAATTCCGGTGCTTCGATCGGCTCCCGAAAGTAACTACAGCGGCCAACCGGGTTCGCCCAAGCGAACCCCAAAAATTCGCCCAGGCGAACCCGTCGGATTTGTCGGATTTGTCGGATTTGCCCAGGCCAACCCGCACAAATGACGTGGCAGGAGCGTCACGGGTGCGGGATCTGCGTGGCATTGCTACCGGCAAGCGAACCCAAACCCGGGTCACTCTGGCAGATGGCAGGTTTGTGATCGCAGTACTGGCAGTGGCTTAGCAGAGCATTAATTGTGCCGGGCCAGGACGCAATCTTAGCACTGTACCGAGTGAGCACCCAAAAATCGGGCTTGGGTCGCTTGATGGTTGGGACTCTTGAATTGCCGCTTCTAGGTTTGTTTTGGTGATGGTTTTATGCAGATCTGCTCGTTGGTGGATCACCTGGTTTGGATTGAGCAGGCCATCTTCGGTAGACCGCCACAGCCCATCTAAGCTCCCGCCTGTAATTTGGAGATAGATGCTATTGGTTTTAGTTTCTAGTTCCATAAATAGATCGGACTAATGTTCTTGTCGGGATGCCTGTTGATTCTTGAAGCGGCTGTTCTTCCCTCCCTTTGGTGGTTTTTCTTTTATCTTTGTCATATTGGATTTTCCTGGCCGTTCCTTATTCTAAAGTGCTCGGGGGATATGATCCATTCTGGTTTTTCCGCCTGTAGTGTTCTGGCGATTCCCCTTATTTTTGATAGTTTTATTATTTTGCTTAGATCTTATTGCTCTTCCGCATCAAGCAGACATATCATGCATTCAGATCATGCATTCAGCCCCCTCCGCTCATTCTGTTTTTGTTTTTTTATGCTCACAGACTTATGGTGATTTCGGTTTTGCATGTGTCTGGATCTGTGTTTTCTGGAGGGCCTTTCTTTCTAATCTGCACCCAGGAGTGCCGTTCATTAACCACTTGTCCTTGCAGGTTAAATAGATCTAACCGTTCTCCACCGTCCGATCTAACCTCTGGAATATTCTCCTCCTACAGAATATTCGGGTGATTACTGCCATAATCTTTGGAATATTCGTCTTTTGAAGAATATTCGAGTAATTTTTGCAATAATCAGTGGGGCTTATCTTTTCCTCTGTTTTGCGATGGCAGAGCAGATGGCTCTGTTCGGGCATCAGAGGAGTTTTTCCTCTGTTTTGTGATGGCAGAGGGCTCTATTCCGACATCAGAGTTGTTTTTCCTCTGTTTTATGATGGCAGAGGGCTCCATTCCGGCATCAGAGGCATTTTTCCTCTGTTTTGCGATGGCAAGACCTTTGTTCCGGCATCAGAGGCGTTTGTTCCAGCATCAGAAGTAACAAGGTTTAAAATGAAACGCACTTATTTAAGAAGTGCATTTGAAAGATTCCCTTAAGAATGTTGGAATCTTTTAAAAAGAGCAAAAAAATAGAGGCATTCAAGTTTCTTGGATAAGATTTTTGCAAAGTCGTCATGAAAATAGCACTTTTGAAGAAAAATAATCTAAAAGCATAGGACCAAAAAAAAAAAAAGGCCGTTTAGGGGAACTAACATTTTATGACAGCCATAGAATTTCCATTGCCAAAATACATGCAATTGAAGTAGGCTATGTTGCAAAATGTGCATGAATACTCTCACGGTAGCAATATGAAGACAGAAGGAGAAGTTGCCACACAAACTAAAAAAGAATTGATTAAAGTACTTGCTCAAGAACACATCATTTAGCAGCAAATAAATTCTTTAACATTTTTAACAGAGAAGGAAGCATTCAAATTAAGTAATCATATTAAATAGTATTACAAAAAGTTGTTACAGAGCACCTTTTGTACAAGGTCCTTAAAATAATAGGGCATGCCATAACCAATTTGCAGAGAAGCTCCGATTAAGAAATAGTCGTCGGTCTTGCAGTATAAATTTATACCGACAGTTGAAATGGAAACCCGCTTAGGTATAAATTTATACCGTGTGGTGGCCCACCCACCCAAAAGAACTCTCATCACCTTGAGATTTTGACTTATACCTCGATTCAATGGCAACTTCAAAAAACTCAAGTCAACAAACTCAACCTCTTCATTGTGTTTTCCTGTGATCTTTCTTGATGGGAGGTTGGATTTATGTAAACGTTTCCTTGATATCTTTAACATCGTTCTTGGCACCCAGTTCTTCATTTCCGTTTGAAAATGACTTGCAAGAACTTATTATGGTTCCGTTTGAAAATGACTCGCAAGAACTTATTATGGTTCTGCTAAAGCTTATTTTGTCGCAATCTATACCAACAGACACTACATTGCGTCCTTGCCTAAGAACGCAAACAGATGTAGTGCCAAGCCCAATCCTAAAAAAATTATCTCAAACCCAGAAAAATCGTCTCGAGATGTTATGTGCCTCTACTGCTTCACAGGATGTATATATGACATATCTATGCACTTAATCTTTGGGTTGGCACAGTTTAAATCTTGTGGCAACTCAATCAAAGGTCTAACCTGGACCTTTGAGATTTTCATGCATGCAACTGCCATAGTAAATTACCTGAGCCCCTGAATTTACACATCTCTACTAGCTTCTACCTATTTCAAATGTAAAATGGTATTCAGCTTTGTAATATATCAACAACATTGTCAAGACAAGTATATCCTGATGCAAACTTAAGCTTTCCTTTCATAAATGAGATTGAAAAATAAACATCCCAAATATAAACATCCCAAATGTGATGGTCAAACCGATGGGTTTACACACCAGGATGTTTCAACCAGAGGTCTAACTTCAAGGCTATCACGGCCGTCACACTTTATCTTTCAACTGCAATAAACTTTCAATTAGTAAAATTTAATCTTGGTAATAATGTTGAACTGCCAATCTTACAAAGTAAAGTAGTCTACATTTAGCAATGGATAAACTAGAATCTGCACTTAGTGTTAAATTCAGAGCTGGAGAGTCAAGAAGATAGACAAAAAACAGAGCTGCTAGTACTCCATACTCCAATTTAATGAGTCTCCACAAGCAATTTTTAAACTAATACCAAGTAATTTCAACTGGATAAATCCTTGAATTTCTGGCACATTTCCAACCTCTAGTCTCTCTAATCCATCCAACAACCTTCATTTGCGCCTGTGTGATGACTGCAACTAAGATCTGCACCTAATATCTGTGCCCGTGTGATATATGCAGAAAGAAACAAGCTTCAAATGGAGTAATCTACTCAAAAACTGGCAACAAAAGGAACACTAAAGTTTTATAGTTTCAGCCTTTGCTCCATGAACTAGTGTAAGGGAACATAAAATTACCTTGTCTTGAGGCCAACAAATAAAGAACAAACCGCCTTCGCTTCATTCTCAGATCATTCGATTCGATTCATTAGCTTCGATCATGCGAAGCTTCGGCAGCTCGGGATCTTCCACAACGGTGATTCTACATCCGCTAAACAGCCTTCGAGATTCGGCAGCTCGGTGATTTGGCGCTCAGATCTTCCACAACAGGTGATTCCGCAAATTGCCACACCCTAAGAAATACATTCGGGAAGAAACTCGGGCATGAAGAACCTCAGCCACGAAGAAGCCACATCTAAAAGCTTCGGCCACCGAAGAAGCCTAAAAAAACTTCCCACTTATCTAAAGCTTAGAGCCTCGGCCACAAAACAAAACCTAAAACAACAAAAACCAACCAACAAACCATTTTCAAACACTTCGAGCACCAAGAAACTCCCCAGATGGTCGATTATGAAAACCCTAAAGTTTCTCTCAGGCAAATTTTTCCAAGCCACCGTATAAATTTATACCGTAAGAAGCTTCTGTCATGTTTTAGCCATGCATTGTCATGTTATATCTGCGCCCTGTCATGTTATAACCAATAATATAAATCCATTCTAATAGTTTAAAGGAAACTTGTAGTATAAATTTAAACCGTGGCTTCATTCTAAAACAATTCCGGTATAAATTTATACTGCTCCCGCACTTTTCATGTGGGGTGATGGTATAAACTTATACCGCTTAAGCTTACAGGCGGTTTAAATTTATACCACTCGAGTTCTTTCTTTGTGTATCGGTTGAACTCACGTGGTATAAATTTGTACCGCTTGAGCTTATGCTGTATAAATTTATACCCTTGAGCTCATGCTGTATAAATTTATACCGCAATGCCTCCTAAGCTCCCGTATAAATTTATACCGCAATGTTGTATAAATTTATACCGCAATGCTGTATAAATTTATACTGCAATGCCTCCTATGCTCGCGTATGGTACCATAGCACCAACAACATGCAAGTTACGTATGGTCACTCAAACTTTAATAAGGTCGGCATGTGGATTAGACAAACAACCTAGAAAGGTGGCCAAAAAAGATGACGATGAAGACTCACTTGTAGACAGTGAGGAAGAAGATCGTTCAAGTACATCCAGTTTTGAGAGTGAAGCTGAGGATTAAGGCTCAAGTGATCAGGGATTAAATGAGTCTGAGGATGAGATGCATCCTGATATTGCTGCAAAATGTAAGTTTGTCCGATGACTCGAACATGTAAAGAACAGAAAGTGCAGATTAGTGTTTGTCAAAATGTCCTATATTTTTGACAATTTTGTTCATAATTTTCTACAATTTTCACAACCTTGAATATATCACTTCTTTGTCAATCTACGACCCTTGCTATTTTTCTTATTGCCCCTTTTTTGCTACACTTTATATAAGTAACTATTTTTTGTTCTAAATTAGGAGGATGAAAATTGCTATTTAAAATTTTTGCATAAGAGTTATGTTCAATCAACCCCTCAAAAAGGATACCTAAATTACCTAAATTGTCATACCTGTCACAAAAAAACCTTAAAAATGGACTTTTTAAGGGGAATTTTAGGGAATCTTTCAAAGATTCCTTTTGAAGTGCGTTTGGAGCAAATAAGTGCGTTTCATTTTAAACTTTGTTAAGTGTATTCCGTTTCA
Source organism: Isoetes taiwanensis (assembly GCA_021234155.1). Classification (NCBI taxonomy): domain Eukaryota; kingdom Viridiplantae; phylum Streptophyta; class Lycopodiopsida; order Isoetales; family Isoetaceae; genus Isoetes; species Isoetes taiwanensis. The sequence goes on along the minus strand of JAJEKV010000035.1, from coordinate 8,096,936 downwards.
AAAACCATTGCTTGTTTTGCAGATCGCTATAGAAACCATCATCTGGAATCAGAGGTTTATTGCCCCTTCATTCTGGCATCAAAGTTCTTTCCTTATCAATGCAGCCGTGGTGGAAGCTGCAAGCCGCCATAGCTATATCTGAGGCAAATCCGAAAGCATCTAAGGTTTTGTATCTAAGCCTTTATAGCATCTGGCACATACACAAGCTTTGAAAGCTCTTAAAACTGAGCTACTTCTCAAACTTTGGATTTGATCATCTGCACAGCTAGGCAATGCATGTATCAAAACTATATGTATCAGATTTGTTCTTATGTGCGAATAATCTGCCTCCCCATCTGAACCTCTGCTCCAGCACCCAATCTGTAACTTCAATTCTTCCTCCATTCAATTTAACCTGCTCGGACAAGTGGTTAAGGGAGGTCAACCTCCTCCTCTCGGGGGTAATGCAAAATAACCCTCTCGGCCTGCCGGCCTCGAGGGCTATTTTGCATAACCCCCTCAAGGAGGAGGTTAACCTCCTCATAATAATTTAGACAGGCTCCAATTTGAAGAGGTGATCTTAGCTGGTTCCAATTGAAGGTCAGCCGCAGATTTTAGCGGCCGATATTGCCTGCCAGGTATTGCAGAGAGTTGGAAAAGCTCCGAAGATCTTCGTGCGGATGGGATTAGGGGGCAGAAGTTGGCCTCTGTCGAATCTTCATCACTGCAATCAGGTTACAGAATAGGTGCCTGTACCGCTATAGCTGGCCCGCCGGTGGGTTCGCTTCGGCGAACCCGGTAGGCGACTATTCAATGCGATCTGCCATTCAATGCGATCCGCCATACCACATGCCTGAGTGACCCGGATTTGGGTTCGCTTGGGCGAACCCGGTAGCAATGCCACGCAGGCATCCCGCGCCCGCGACGCTCCCGCCACATCGTTCGCAGGTTCGCCTGGGCGAACCCGCTTGGTCTGACAAGTTAGTTTTGGGAGCCAATTGGGCGATCCAATTCGGCCTTTAGAAGCCCCTTTTCTCAGACCTTCATTCTCATGTCCTCATTCTCTTCTGCCAGCTTTATCTTCTCCTTATTAATAATCTTAAGCAGCTTCTGAATGCCATATCCACCCGAGATTCCCAACTTTTCTTTCTCTCTGAGGCTACTTTTTCTGCCTCCATATATTTTGTTGTCAGTTCACACTGCTCATCTTCTAGCCTTCTGCAATCATTTAGATAATCTTGAATCCTAGCGTCACATTCTACTTTCATGGATCTCACTAGTAAGTATGCTTCCTCAACCCTTTGTTCCATGTTGATAAGTTTACCATCCCATTCTTTCTTTCCCAAAGTGCGCATGTCTGCTCATGGAGCTGTTCAAACTTTGCAGCTTTCTATTGCCTCATTCAAACATGTGTTCATGTGTCCTCTCTCTTTGTTGTATTCCTCATGTCTCTTGTCAAGTTCCATTTCTAACCTTGAAACCTCACTTTCAACTTAAGCAAGAGATGATACTGATGATTCAAATCGGTGATTTGCAACTGATAAGTTCATTCATCAAATCGGTGATTTGCAACTGATAAGTTCATTCATCAAATCGGTGATTTGCAACTGATAAGTTCATTCTCTGTTATTTGCAAGTCTTTAATGTGGCCTACTAATGCTTTTATGTTTTCAAGATGTCCTGCGGCTTCATCTTCCATTTGCTTTATCTCCAACTCAAACTTCTTGTTTGACTCATTATAGACCTTGCATCTTTCTTCTAGATCGGATTTGTTGGTTTCCAAGATGAAAACTCTAGCTCCGAGTGCTTCAAGTTCATTCCTTATATCATTGTTCTTATTAATAAGTTCAATAGCATGGATTCCCAACTCTGCATTTTTGAACCTGTATGCTTCCTTCTCCTCCATGCAGCTGTTAGAAAAATGAGGTCATTGCATAAGAGTGTGTTATGTGATATTTGAGCACATAAGGGGATTAGTGACCACATCTTGGCTCCCCTAGGCTAATGAGTATTCATACAAGCATTCATGAGAAGCAGTGGCAGTGAATGCAAGAAAGAAAAGCACAGAAATTGAAAAGTGGCGGGCAGGTACTACCCTGAGGTTGCTACGCCCGCCAGAAATCGCTAGGTACCCCCTGCCCGCCACTTAGGGTTTTGGGTTGATCGGTCAAACCAGTCAAAGTCAACGACAGCTGGAACTTGAGGACAGCAGGGCATCCTATCATCTAGGCAAGTTGGAAAACTTTCTATATGAAGGGCATGCACGATTTGACAAGTGGATATACCCAGATTGGCAAGAAAATATTCTTATATATAGGAATGATGGGGACAGAAGAAGGTGAGTTCTTTGGATGCAGAGACAGGTGCGAGTTTGAAGAGGCTGAGTCTTATACTTGGCATACTTGAGTTCATATCCCAAGCTTTGATTCTAACATTTGGTATCAGAGCACAGGTTGGGAGATATGTCTAGCCGTTTTGGAGCTGGTTTGTTGGCAACAGTTGAAGTTTACAAAGGAGGGCCTGGTTTCCAGATCTGGAAGGATGCTGTGAAACATGGAAGACTTGTGGGATCTTGTAGATCCTACTGCAGGTGTTGCAACCACAGTTGCAAGTTCCAGTGTTGTTAATGCCTCTGCTGCAAAGGGACAGGAAGGAGATGCTGCCAGTAGTGAAGAAGTTACCTCTGGAGAAAGCAGTGGAGCTAGGGGTCGATCTAGTTTGGCCAAAGTGAAAGAGGCACAAGGGATCATTGCTTCAAAGGTTAGTCCTACAATTAGGCTAAAATTGAGAAACAAGAGTCCTAGGGAGATGTGGATGTTTATGCTCAAACATTATGCAGAGAAAACCTCATCACAAATAGATTTATTGGATAAAGAGCTCAGAAATCTTAAGTTACATGATGAGGATGATGTCTCAGATTTTTTTTAACAAGTTTGATAATATAGTGGCTGATCTTAGTGGGGCTGGAGTAGATCTCACTGAGAGATATCAGGTTTTAGCAATTGCTAGAGCAATTGTGGATAATGATCAGCTGAGTTTATTCATAAGAAACATTGCTAAGAACAGGGAAGAGGCTGAAACAATTATTAGAACAGAGGTGGAGCAAAAAAGGGTTGTAAAAGGAGTTGAAGAAGAAACTGAAATTTTGTATGCTGGTAAAAGACAAGATAAAATCATATGTTATTTCTGTCATGAACCTGGTCATGTCAAAAGTAATTGTCCTAAGCTCAAGAAAAAAGAGTTTTACTGCTACACATGTGGTGGTCAAGGCCACTTGGCATCTAAGTGTCCTACTCCAAAGGAACTTGGAAGAGGTAGAGGCAGCTCTAGCAGAGAAAGAGGTGCATCAAGAGGTCGAGGGGAAGGTAGGAAATCTGCTGGTGCTTTTATTGCACAAGAACACGAAGAAGGTGAAAAAATTGTTGATGAAGATGAGGTAAACTTGCTGAATTCGATTGTTGAAAATAAGAACAATACTAACAAGTTATCTTATGCTCTTGTAGTTGATAGTGGAGCTGAAAGATCAGTAGTCCACTCTGCTCATTTGCTTAAAAATTTGGAACAAGGAGAAGCCAAAAGTGTGCAAGTAGGAAATGGAGCCTTGCAAAAGATTGAAGGAAGGGGATTATTGCAGCTATGGGATTTGCAAGGAAATATAGTGAACATTAAAAATATTTTGTGTGTACCTGGAATTATCAAAAATCTTATATCTGTTAGCCAGTTAGTTGATTTGGGCTACAGAGTAGTGTTTGATGATGTTGGCTGTAACATATGGTTGAATAATGAAATTAAGTTTCATGCTAAGCGAGTTGGTAAACTATTTCAGTTTGAACATGTTGATGATTTACCTTCTCAAATGTTGATGCTATCAGAATTTGAGATGTGGCACAATAGATTAGCTCACACTCATGCAAACAATCTCAAGTTATTAGCAAAGAAAGGGTTCATCAAATATGAAAATGAGGAAAAAGGGCATATATGTGAAGGATGCATGCTAGGCAAAATTAATAGATTGCCTTTTCTCAAAGCAAAGAAGAGAAGTAAGGAGATACTGGAATTGGTTCATACTGACTTGTGTGGACCTTTGAATGTCAGAGGTAGGACAAGCAAAAGGTATTTTATCACATTCATTGATGATTATACCAGGAAATGTAAATGTTATTTGCTAGCCAACAAATCTCAAGCTTTGATAGCTTTCAAACAGTTTGTTGCTGAATCAGAAAGGCAAACAGGTAAGAAATTAAAGTGCATAAGATCTGATAGAGGGGGAGAGTACCTTTCAGCCAAGTTTAAAAGTTTTTGTATTGCAAATGGCATCAGGAGACAATTAACATGTAGATACAGTCCCCAACAAAATGGAATAGCAGAAAGAAGAAATAGGACGCTTATGAATGCAGTCAGGTCAATGATTAAGAACAGTGGATTACCAAATTATTTATGGGAAGAAGCTTTATTGACAACCAATACTATACAAAATAAGCTGCCTTCATCAAGCTTGCAAGGGAATATTCCTGATTTAATGTGGTATGGAGAAGGTTCAGAAATTGATTATGAAAAATTTAAAGTTTATGGGTGTCTGGCTTATGTTCATAAGCCAGATGAACTCAAGAAAAAGCTTGATGCTAAGGCTGAGATTGGTTTTCTTGTAGGCTATGATAGCCACTCAAAAGGCTATAGAATTTTTATTCCAGAAAATAAAAATATTGTGATTAGTAGGGATGTGATATTCTGTGAAGATGTTTTGTACAATCATAGACATCAAATTCAAAAGGAATTGCCTACTGCTCAAGCTTCACAGATGACAAATAATCAAATTGATTATGAAGAGGAGGAGGAGGATAAAATAGATGGATTAGCTGCAGATCAAATACCTCAAACTCAGAGACCTGAAGCTGAAACAGAAGTTCTTGAGGCAGATAAAGCACCAGAAAAGAAGGCTCGAAAGAGGAGAACAGAAGCACAAAGATTGCAAGATGAAATTAAATTTGACAAAGAAGTCTATGGAAGAAATCCTTTAGGTGGGAGCAGAAGGTTGGAACCACTGCAACCAAATCAAGCAGAGGATGAAATTGAACAGATTATGGCAATAATTGAAGATATTGAAATACCTAGAACAGTTGAGCAGGCCTTAGAAAGTGTTAATGCAGAAGAATGGAAAAAGGCTATGCATGATGAGTTAAGCTCTTTTGCAGATACTCATACTTATGATGTTGTTGAGCCTTGTATGTAGATGACTGCATCATGGTTGCTAATTCCACTCAAGTCCTGGAAGTTTGCAAAAATATTCTACAGCACAGGTTTAAGATGACAGACTTAGGGCCCTTGCAAAAATTTCTGGGAATTGAGGTGATTAGAGACAGGAAAAACAGATTGTTGAAACTAAAACAAAAAGGGCATATAGAAAATATGCTTAAAAGGTTCAATATGCAACAAGCTTGTACTCTTAAAACTCCAATTGTACCAGGTCATCATTTGACTGTAAGTTCTGAGGTTGATGCAGATGAACTGAAGTACATGACACAGGTCCCATATCGTGCTCTAGTAGGGTGTTTACTGTACTTGAGCAATAGTACTAGACCGGACATAATCTATGCTGTCAATATCCTAAGCAGAAGATGAGAAGGTTCACTGGTTGGCTGCAAAAAGAGTATTAAAATATCTGAAAGGAACTCAGGATTATGGGATAACTTTCAATGATAATAATCTGGAAATGTATGCCTATTCAGATGCAGATTGGGCAGGTGATCAAGCCGAAAGGAAGTCTACTACAGGTTATGTGATCTTTCTTGGAGGAGGCACAATAAGTTGGAGAACCAAGAAACAGTCTGCTATAGCCTTATCTTCAGCAGAAGCTGAATATGCAGCCTCATCTCTTTTGTCCAGAGAAATAATTTGGCTCAGAAGACTTCTAGAAGAGTTGGATATCAAACAGATAAATCCTACAACTATCTTTTCTGATAGCCAAAGTTGCATTGCAATAGTCAAAAATCCAGTTGAACATGAAAGAACTAAGCATATTGAGTTAAGCATGCATTACATCAGAGATCAAGCTGCAAAGGGCAATATACAAATGATGTATATCAGAACTGACAAACAAGTAGCAGATGTTTTCACAAAAGGGCTTCCAGAAAGTAAGTTTACAGTTTTTCAAAAGGAGTTAAAGGTTAATTGCTTATGCAATGAAGGAGGAGTGTTAGAAAAATGAGGTCATTGCATAAGAGTGTGTTATGTGATATTTGAGGACATAAGGGGATTAGTGACCACATCTTGGCTCCCCTAGGCTAATGAGTATTCATACAAGCATTCATGAGAAGCAGTGGCAGTGAATGCAAGAAAGAAAAGCACAGAAATTGAAAAGTGGCGGGCAGGTACTACCCTGAGGTTGCTACGCCCGCCAGAAATCGCTAGGTACCCCCTGCCCGCCACTTAGGGTTTTGGGTTGACCGGTCAAACCAGTCAAAGTCAACGACAGCTGGAACTTGAGGACAGCAGGGCATCCTATCATCTAGGCAAGTTGGAAAACTTTCTATATGAAGGGCATGCACGATTTGACAAGTGGATATACCCAGATTGGCAAGAAAATATTCTTATATATAGGAATGATGGGGACAGAAGAAGGTGAGTTCTTTGGATGCAGAGACAGGTGCGAGTTTGAAGAGGCTGAGTCTTATACTTGGCATACTTGAGTTCATATCCCAAGCTTTGATTCTAACAGCAGCAAATTAGGTGTTAGTATACCTGTGTTCTAAGGTCATCTGGCCCCAGTTTTGCTTGTAGAATAAACGCTAAGAGCATATGCCTCCATTAATGAAAGTGCAATTGCTAGTGCATCCAGCTGCAATCTATAAGGTTCATCATATTTGTCAATTTTACAAGAAGTTGTTCGACACATGCAAAAATAATAGTTGGACATGTATTGCCCGTATGGAATACATGCCCCTTTTGCTCAGCACATGCATATGTCTCATCACCTATTGCAGATTTGAGAATAACCTCTTGCCAAACTCTAATTTTTTCTCTGTAAATATTCCAAATCTCCGACTATCATTTTTGGATCTAGATTCCTCTTCTTTCTCTGCGCTCTTGCACTATAGACTTCAAAGAAGGTATTCTTTGTGCATGCAGCTTCTTCATCATGATCATGCACTATTAGCAGATTTAGGAATTGATAGTTGAACTTTGCTTTACTACATCACCTTCATCCCAGGTCTGGATCCATAACATCAATATTTTACTCTTGTCATATGTTAACATAGTTTTATTCTAGACTAGATGTCAAACCATAATTTATATTATCTCTCCTAACTTTTGACTCCAAGGGCATAGTTTTATTCTAAAAATTTTATTTCTAGAACCATAGTTTTATTCTAGGTTTTTTGCGTTCTTAGAATTTTTACTCTAGACATTTCATAATTTTTCCATGAACCATACCCCATTCATAGAGTTCGAAACAAGCGTCTTCTAGATTATATGGTTGGACCTTAGGTTGGTATCTCATCCACTCAATTCGAACTTGCCTATGACCATATTTTATATTTTGTTCTAATTGACTCAAGTTAGAAATTGCCCAAACCCTTATTTCGTATCTTTTTAGGTTTGGTTTCATTGGGTTTAGTATTTGCTAATATGTTGAAAATACCTTTGCTCGAATTTGAAGACGCACACATTATTTTCCTTAAATTATATTTTCCCAAAGTGCGCATGTCTGCTCATGGAGCTGTTCAAACTTTGCAGCTTTCTATTGCCTCATTCAAACATGCGTTCATGTGTCCTCTCTCTTTGTTGTATTCCTCATGTCTCTTGTCAAGTTCCATTTCTAACCTTGAAACCTCACTTTCAACTTAAGCAAGAGATGATACTGATGATTCAAATCGGTGATTCGCAACTGATAAGTTCATTCATTAAGTCGGTGATTTGCAACTGATAAGTTCATTCTCTGTTATTTGCAAGTCTTTAATGTGGCCTACTAATGCTTTTATGTTTTCAAGATGTCCTGCGGCTTCATCTTCCATTTGCTTTATCTCCAACTCAAACTTCTTGTTTGACTCATTATAGACCTTGCATCTTTCTTCTAGATCGGATTTGTTGGTTTCCAAGATGAAAACTCTAGCTCCGAGTGCTTCAAGTTCATTCCTTATATCATTGTTCTTTTTAATAAGTTCAATAGCATGGATTCCCAACTCTGCATTTTTGAACCTGTATGCTTCCTTCTCCTCCATGCAGCAAATTAGGTGTTAGTATACCTGTGTTCTAAGGTCATCTGGCCCCAGTTTGCTTGTAGAATAAACGCTAAGGGCATATGCCTCCATTAATGAAAGTGCAATTGCTAGTGCATGATAACCAGCTGCAATCTATAAGGTTCATCATATTTGTCAATTTTACAAGAAGTTGTTCGACACATGCAAAAATAATAGTTGGACATGTATTGCCCGTATGGAATACATGTCCCTTTTGCTCAGCACATGCATATGTCTCATCACCTATTGCAGATTTGAGAATAACCTCTTGCCAAACTCTAATTTTTTCTCTGTAAATATTCCAAATCTCCGACTATCATTTTTGGATCTAGATTCCTCTTCTTTCTCTGCGCTCTTGCACTATAGACTTCAAAGAAGGTATTCTTTGTGCATGCAACTTCTTCATCATGATCATGCACTATTAGCAGATTTAGGAATTGATAGTTGAACTTTGCTTCACTACATCACCTTCATCCCAGGCCTGGATCCATAACATCAATATTTTACTCTTGTCATATGTTAGACTGTATATTCTTGATTTGCGGGATGTATATCTTGAACCCTCCCTTGGTCTTGACATCTTGTCTCACTTCTTGTTCAGCAGCCACAATTTGGTCCATCTGCAATTTGGTCTTCCACAATTCTCTCTGGATTGCTCTGATTGTGCCTGCACTGTCTCTCAGGTACACTCTGAGGCAAATGCTTTTCGTAGTTTTCTCTGAGGCAAATGCTCTTCGTAGTTTTCCCTGAGGCAAATGCTTCTGCAACTATAATTTCTGGGGCATTTTTTGACTTTGCAATCTTCTCTTGTATCATTGACACAGAATGCATCTTATTGGATCCATCATGCCGTATGTTTTTGGCTTTGCAGAAATGTTTCTCTGCTCTCTCACTGCACCAGGATCAATTCCTTCTTTAATATCAAGTCTGGATGGTTCCTTGAGCATTCTTTTGTGTTTTATCTTCCTATTTTCCTTCTTCTAGCTATGTGTAGATTATTTGCTAAGTTCTCTAGCTATGGTCAGAATCATTAATACCTTAAGATTATTTCTCTTGTCAATCTCAGATAGCCTAGTGCTTAAGTAGATTTAAATCTTAAATGGGTAAAGAATGTCTATCTAGTCTTTAACACTTTGCATGTTTTCTGTCTTGCTTGCTTCAGAATTGCTTGTAGAATTGCTCTAGGTTTTAGAGCTTTTACGTGTTAACCGATTAAGCTATGTTGTTATCGCAATACATATTTCGGCCTGTCTTGTTCATTTATATTATATCATACTGATTTATTTCTGTCATTTACTTTCTCTAATTTGGGTCCCATAGGCCGATTGGCCTCCGCGGACGATAAAAGAATCTTCCTTCCTTCCTTCCTAATGTCTCTTTAGTTTTCTAGTTGAAACCTGGTTTGTTAATCCAGTGACCCACTTTGGACTTGTTGGGAAATATAGTTTTATTCTGGTTCAAAGTTATCTGAGACCATAGTTTTATTCTACTCTAGATGTCAAACCATAATTTATATTATCTCTCCTAACGTTTGACTCCAAGGGCATAGTTTTATTCTAAAAATTTTATTTCTAAAACCATAGTTTTATTCTAGGTGTTTTTTGCGTTCTTAGAATTTTTACTCTAGAGATTTCATAATTTTTCCATGAACCATACCCCATTCATAGAGTTCGAAACAAGTGTCTTCTAGATTACATGGTTGGACCTTAGGTTGGTATCTCATCCACTCAATTCGAACTTGCCTATGACCATATTTTATATTTTGTTCTAATTGACTGAAGTTAGAAATTGCCCAAACCCTTATTTCGTATCTTTTTAGGTTTGGTTTCATTGGGTTTAGTATTTGCTAATATGTTGAAAATACCTTTGCTCGAATTTGAAGACGCACACATTATTTTCCTTAAATTATATTTTCCCAAAGTGCGCATGTCTGCTCATGGAGCTGTTCAAACTTTGCAGCTTTCTATTGCCTCATTCAAACATGTGTTCATGTGTCCTCTCTCTTTGTTGTATTCCTCATGTCTCTTGTCAAGTTCCATTTCTAACCTTGAAACCTCACTTTCAACTTAAGCAAGAGATGATACTGATGATTCAAATCGGTGATTCGCAACCGATAAGTTCATTCATCAAGTCGGTGATTTGCAACTGATAAGTTCATTCTCTGTTATTTGCAAGTCTTTAATGTGGCCTACTAATGCTTTTATGTTTTCAAGATGTCCTGCGGCTTCATCTTCCATTTGCTTTATCTCCAACTCAAACTTCTTGTTTGACTCATTATAGACCTTGCATCTTTCTTCTAGATCGGATTTGTTGGTTTCCAAGATGAAAACTCTAGCTCCGAGTGCTTCAAGTTCATTCCTTATATCATTGTTCTTATTAATAAGTTCAATAGCATGGATTCCTAACTCTGCATTTTTGAACCTGTATGCTTCCTTCTCCTCCATGCAGCAAATTAGGTGTTAGTATACCTGTGTTCTAAGGTCATCTGGCCCCAGTTTTGCTTGTAGAATAAACGCTAAGAGCATATGCCTCCATTAATGAAAGTGCAATTGCTAGTGCATGATAACTAGCTGCAATCTATAAGGTTCATCATATTTGTCAATTTTACAAGAAGTTGTTCGACACATGCAAAAATAATAGTTGGACATGTATTGCCCGTATGGAATACATGTCCCTTTTGCTCAGCACATGCATATGTCTCATCACCTATTGCAGATTTGAGAATAACCTCTTGCCAGACTCTAATTTTTTCTCTGTAAATATTCCAAATCTCTGACTATCATTTTTGGATCTAGATTCCTCTTCTTTCTCTGCGCTCTTGCACTATAGACTTCAAAGAAGGTATTCTTTGTGCATGCAGCTTCTTCATCATGATCACGCATTATTAGCAGATTTAGGAATTGATAGTTGAACTTTGCTTCACTACATCACCTTCATCCCAGGTCTGGATCCATAACATCAATATTTTACTCTTGTCATATGTTAGACTGTATATTCTTGATTTGCGGGATGTATATCTTGAACCCTCCCTTGGTCTTGACATCTCGTCTCACTTCTTGTTCAGCAGCCACAATTTGGTCCATCTGCAATTTGGTCTTCTACAATTCTCTCTGGATTGCTCTGATTGTGCCTGCACTGTCTCTCAGGTACACTCTGAGGCAAATGCTTTTCGTAGTTTTCTCTGAGGCAAATGCTCTTCGTAGTTTTCCCTGAGGCAAGTGCTTCTGCAACTATAATTTCTGGGGCATTTTTTGACTTTGCAACCTTCTCTTGTATCATTGACACAGAATGCATCTTATTGGATCCATCATGCCGTATGTTTTTGGCTTTGCAGAAATGTTTCTCTGCTCTCTCACTGCACCAGGATCAATTCCTTCTTTAATATCAAGTCTGGATGGTTCCTTGAGCATTCTTTTGTGTTTTATCTTCCTATTTTCCTTCTTCTAGCTATGTGTAGATTATTTGCTAAGTTCTCTAGCTATGGTCAGAATCATTAATACCTTAAGATTATTTCTCTTGTCAATCTCAGACAGCCTAGTGCTTAAGTAGATTTAAATCTTAAATGGGTAAAGAATGTCTATCTAGTCTTTAACACTTTGCATGTTTTCTGTCTTGCTTGCTTGAATTGCTTGTAGAATTGCTCTAGGTTTGAGCTTTTAAACCTCACGTGTTAACCGATTAAGCTATCTTTGTTATCGCGCAATACATATTTTTTTACTGTCTTGTTCATTTATATTATATCATACTGATTTATTTCTGTCATTTACTTTCTCTAATTTGGGTCCCATAGACCGATTGGCCTCCGCGGACGATAAAAGAACCTTCCTTCCTTCCTTCCTAATGTCTCTTTAGTTTTCTAGTTGGAACCTGGTTTGTGAACCCAGTGACCCACTTTGGACTTGTTGGGAAATATAGTTTTATTCTGGTTCAAAGTTATCTGAGACCATAGTTTTATTCTAGACTAGATGTCAAACCATAATTTATATTATCTCTCCTAACGTTTGACTCCAAGGGCATAGTTTTATTCTAAAAAAATTATTTCTAGAACCATAGTTTTATTCTAGGTGTTTTTTGCATTCTTAGAATTTTTACTCTAGACATTTCATAATTTTTCCATGAACCATACCCCATTCATAGAGTTCGAAACAAGTGTCTTCTAGATTACATGGTTGGACCTTAGGTTGGTATCTCATCAACTCAATTCGAACTTGCCTATGACCATATTTTATATTTTGTTCTAATTGACTCAAGTTAGAAATTGCCCAAACCCTTATTTCGTATCTTTTTAGGTTTGGTTTCATTGGGTTTAGTATTTGCTAATATGTTGAAAATACCTTTGCTCGAATTTGAAGACGCACACATTATTTTCCTTAAATTATATTTTCCCAAAGTGCGCATTATTTTTTCCATGTTTTTCCCCTTGCATCTTGTTTTTTATTTGTTAGGTTTGACCTTTTAAACAATGATGGATTTTTGTTTGAGCTTTGGAATAGGATGTTGAATCGTACTATAAAAAAAAAAAACTTTTGTGTCGTTATAAATATCCATATGTGTTATGCCATGGCAAAGCATTTTAGACCCAATATTTTCCCATATATTCTCTTCCTTGTTCAATACTAACCGTCTTCCTCCTTTGATATGCCAAATTCATGCCATGTAGACCCCACTTATACTTCAAATGAACTTGGCCACTACCCAATACACTTGATTAACCCTATCTTTTCTATATATTTCTCCTTTGGCTTTAACATTGCTAGGGTCTGTGTAGTGCTCAAATTTCATATTTCATGGGTCTTGCTTTCACTTCTTTGCATTTAAAATGCTTTGAGCTTCTTTCCCTCTTATTCAATTTGACGTAGCATGTTGTCTCAAAAAGATTTATTTTCCATTCTCTCCCTTTTTTTTATTGATGTTTGTTGACTTCTTTTTCTCCTATTGTCTTGTTTTGCTTCTCATCTTTTCTAACACGATTGCAAATTAAACGGGAGTGTTGCAGCACTCCCGTTTCAAAGATTCCCTTGAAAAAAATAGCCTGATCTAGAAAATGACACTTTTTTCCTTCTAATTGGGAATTCCAATAGGCTTAATTTTTTTTTACCTCTTTTTTGGCCCCCTAGTGTAAAATAACTTGGAATTTGCCAAAACCAACACTTGAAAAGGGAAGAATTTAGACATGCTTTTGTATTCTCAAAAAGTACTATCTTGAAAACACCAGAATGTAGTGAATAAAATAATTATTATATAATGAAGAGTGTTTCAATGATACAATTTGTAACATCACATGGTGGTCAGTGTTAATGTTTTTTGGAAAAGACATACTAAAGGTCCAAATCAAAGTCTTCATCATGCTTTTTGCTTGATTCTGGCTGCCCGATTCTACAAATCGATCCTTTTCTTGTGCCTTACCCTTGTCTACTTTTGCGGTGTCTTTCGGAATGGTAGCTAGTGCCACTTCTTTCAGCTCTGCAAAAGTAGCTTCATCCTCTAAAGAGCTAGTGAATGGAGGTCAGATCTCGAAGAGGTCACTTGGCAAAATCGGATGAGGATTTGGCCCCTAACTCTTGGTGCTCATCCGGTAGGGTAGGCAAGGCTGCCCCTCATCTTGATGAATTGCATGACTTCTTTATCAATGTCCATTTGCTACACAATTCGGCCCTTCCTAAGTGCACAAGCTATTGTTGTACCGAGCCGGAGAAGGCATCAAGCACCCAATCTCCCGGACGTGAAAACATGTCTAGGAGATGGTTGATTAGCTTTTTGAGGCTTCCGGTAGTGATTAACAATTCTACCTTGTGCACTAGGGTCCCAGAGCTTTTGAAGCATAGCTGGAAATTCCAACACATTAGAAAAATTCGCATGTCGCGTGTTAAAATGCTCCATGGTGCGTTTTCCATCGAAAACTCCAAGAAGCAACATGGAGGTATTCAACCTTACTCAAAGAATCTCGCCCACCCGCCATGGTAGTTTATATTTGTTTTGTACCCTAGAAATTAGAGTGGTGTCACTAACGAAAACAAACAAGAAACAAACAAAGAGAACAAGTCAAAGGCAATTATATTCGAATAGAAAACAAAAACAAAAAGAAGAAACAAGCCCAACGTATTCCAGAATAAAGTACTCACCAAACCAAATTCTCATAACCAGCTTGCACTGGGGATCCGAAGTGAGTTTTAAACGTGGACTCCACAAGGCCAGATTGCATGCTCGAGTGAAACACGACAAGACGCCAGTGCTTGGCCGTTGTGACTTGTTTGATGCCGTCGACGAAAGCGTTAAACTCTGAAAATTTAAAAGGCTGGTCGTCGTAACGGCTGTCCTTTAGTTTAAAGCCATAAGGAAGGTCCGCAATCACCAAGCAGGAAATCTTGTGGCTTTATCGTCCCAACCAAATTAGTGCAGTCCCCCGTGAATGATGGAAAACAAATTATTTTGGTCAAATAAATTAAACTTTTCATAATCAGAAGGCTCCACATCTAGAGTTCTCCTCTCTGCCAGTGTTCTTTCTTCTCGTGCCAGTCTGACGAGGTGCATAAAACCTTCTGGCAGGTCCTTATTTTTCTTCTTGTTCTGCAAACAAAGGGGAGATTGAGACAGAGACAAGTAAAGTATGACGTGTTTAGTCAGCGTACCCATCCTTCAAAATTTGGTGCGTACTGAAGCATACGCTCGTCGGATGTAGCTATGGGATAAAGCTCCTTGCACCTCTCCCACGTCTCCACGTTGAGTTGCTCCATCGGACATGTCCGCGGTGATAACATTTTTTGGCTAGAAAGAAAAACACAACCTTTTTAGCGGTTGAAAAGAGAAAACGCTAAGTAAACTATCTTCCCGCCACCTAAAGTTATTCTAGAATACAAGCGGCAGAATCAATATTTTTTCTTGTTGCGTATGTATTCCGAATACACTTTAACGCAAAGAAGAAGCGAAAGTGTATTCTGGAATACACTTCTACAACGCAACAAGTTAGCGTGTGTATTCCAGAATACGTTTTCACTGACTCAAAGGAGTAAAAGTGTATTCTGGAATACACTTTTACACTACAAGAAGAGAGAACGTGTATTCTGGAATACACTTTCGCTCCATCGAGGGTGCGAAAAGCATTTCCAGGAGCACTAAATTGCTGTTATCTGGACAGAATTCTACAAGTGAAACGGCAGCAATGATTGTATGCTTACTTTGTGCAACTCCTTCGACATTTCTTCGAGTGTAAACTCCTTGTCCACCACCTTTTCGCGGTTGTTCTAGTAATTACGTGTCGGTGAACCCCCGCATCTCCCTCCGCATGGTGATGGTCATTTCTTTCTTTGGGACGTCGTTTTCCTTTTCTTCTTCTCCGACACCTTTCCCTTACTTTTTAGCTCACCGCTCCAAACATATTAAATATTTCGCTCAAGCTCCGTGATCTGCAAACAAATTAAAAAACTTAGAAGCTAGTTGCACACTAAATCTTATTCGAATACGCTTGTAACCTTACCCGCCATCCCCTGAACGCTTAGCTGAAACCAATTGTCATGACCAATGAGTGATGCCCGCTTTGTTCGCCTTCGTCAGATTTAAGGCAACACTCAATGGCACAAGCTTCTTTAAGTTCAAGGGAGTACTGTGGCTTTTGAGATCCTCTCCATATTTTTCCTTGAAGATAACATATTCTCTCGTGCATGAACCTGAATTTGTCGACAAAGCTCATTTTTAACTTGTACTGTTGTCGGGCGTTGTGAGTGTTGGCAACGATTTTGGCTTCCTCGTCGGCCAAACCACAAGAGACGAAGACAGAGAATGCATAAGTACCTAGGATTCTTTTTTTTCCTTGTATAATTGCCTCCTTGCCTTAAAGCTGTGGTTCCCACCCAAAACATAATGCGTATATGTGTCCGCATTTTCTCTATCGTACTCTGCAGGAGTTGTGCACTGCTCTCTATCAACAAGAACAACAATTGGAGCTACATGTGCATTGGGATTGCTCCGGATTCTGTCCTTGAGGTTCCTTAGGTGGTCTGCATATATCTTTCGAACCTCCTGGTTGGTGGTCGTTCTCCAGCTTCATTTTTGGAGGAAGCTTCATAGCCGCGGACCGGCAAATAAATGACACTTTGCACAAATTTGTGCGGGTTTATCTCTTCCATTTTCTCTCTTTGTTTTATCAACTTTTTTTTTTTTGATGGCAACGCCAGTGCTTTGCCTTTCCCCCTTCTTCTTCTTGTGTGCATCCTCAGGAGCATCTTCTGTTTCAATGATAGCCGTTTTTCTTTTCTTAGGCTCTTTAGCAGCTACGGTTTGCCTCTGCTTCTTTGCTGGTGGTGGAGGTGGCTGCTCTTCCGAACCTGATGAACTCACGGATGGGCTCGCAGACCGTGATGGACTCCCCCGATAAATTCCCTTGATCTTCCTCTTCCCTTGTTCTCCGACTCAGAAGGGGAAGTCCTCGCCAATGTGCTTCGAACGTAATTAATGATGGCGTAGAGCGACCTCTTGTTCACGTGAGTGAGAAACATACTTATAAAGAGGTTGTGGATTTACCTTCACAAGTCTAAGGTAGGATTCATCAACATGAATAAAGCCTTGAGATGTCCGAAAAGACAATCTCCCTCCTTTACGGCTCAGCCTTGACTACCTCACTCACTTTACGGGATGGATGGTGCCCATGCGCACAAATTCCCCACATCGCATACCTTTTGGTTCCGTGGTTCCGACGGACATGTAGAAAAGTCGGGTGTCAGACTTTTCGAAGTACCCCTTGTAAAAACCATTGAGTTTGGAAGTTTTCAGAAATAGCGAAAAGCGATCCGACTCCTCAACCCTTCTCTGTGGGTGCGCGGTTTCAGACGATTTTAATAGGCTTCTTCATTGTTTCTTCTTTGCCATGTGCGGTGGCAAATTGTGTGTAAACACGACCTTGTTAGAAAAAAACAAAGGGCAAAGAACTATTCCGTAATACAAAATGGCTTACAAAAAGGGAAAAAAAGAGGGCAAAAGAGGACAAAAATGTCAAAAAGCACGCAATCTTGACAAAAAAGTGGTCTAAACAAGCTAAAAAATGCAGCAAGAACGCCTAAATTAACTAAAAACGCAAAGGAAAAGTAACCCCTAAAACCTAAAAACACGAAAGTGTATTCCGAATACACTTTTAGCCTTGAGTATAAAGGCAAAGTGTATTCGGGAATACACTTTCGCCTCCACTGAAGGCAAAAGTGTATTCCGTATACACTTTCGCTACCAAAGGCGAAAGTGTATTCGGAATACACTTCGCCCCTCCACTGGCGAAAGTGTATTCCGAATACACTTTTCGCCTTGTATTCCGGAATAAGAAACAGACATGCAAATGATTGTACGTTGTACTTTCTCACTGACCAGTCCATGGTTTCTCTATGTGAATCGAATACGCCTCAATATAATAATCGATGGAAACTGGCTAGGCGCTTTACTTGAGCTCAGAGACTGGAATACGCAACTGAAGGCGCCGAAATTTCCTTTTAAAGGTATCATTTTCGTCTTGCTCTTTTTCTATGTGATCCTGAATACGTTCAGCTTTTACTATCCTACTCTTGTGTATTCCGAATAGCTTTTATTTTGACTTTCACTTGATTAGTAATGGAACTTCTACTTGTACTACGTTGGCGTGTTCGAATAAGAAAAGCTCGCATTCTGAAAAGTTTCTCAAATCTCTTTACTATTTTGCGCTTGTCAAGATGACGAACCGCCATGAACAAGCTTCCACCACCTTTTGTTGTCTCAAGCTCGCCCTGGTTACGAGGACACGCTTTGGGAACAACGTCATTTCTAGTGAAGACCGCATTCTCCGACTCCTACCTCTGCTTCATCGTTGTTGCTTCTCAAGACACACCGAGTCCAAAGACAAAAATGTACTTCCACCACCCTTCCAACCGGCACCAAGTCCTCGTAGGCGGCCTGGGCATCTCCTTCCAAAGAATCACCACCCGCCGGAGCGGGTTGCCACCACCCTTTGTTCCATCCCCGGACCTCACGAAGCTCCACAACAAAGGGTGCTCAAGAACAAGCTACCCCCTTTTGTAGTTTCGCCCCTTCGTGCAAACATACAAGGAACACAGAAAACACAGTAAGACCGTGAGATTCATTACAATTTCTCTCACCAGACTTCACTACAAATGAGGACGACTCTCCAAAGATGCACTCCTCTTCACACAACAACGGTTTGTGACACATGGATTTGCAGAATTCCAAATCGGCTCTAAAGGAGATGTTTGCAAGAACTCCTTTTCAAGATGGTACAAGAACAAATGATGCCACAACCTCTTATGGGCCATCACCATCCTTTAACACTGCACCCCGCCATTCCGGAACAACTTCACGTGGTCTGCTTTTCCTCTACAAGCACACCACTCGGACGGAGGAAGTCACCCCCAGAGTAGAAGTTTCATCGAGAAGATGAAGACACCAACGAGGAACAAAGAGATTACATGTTCTCAAGCCAATCTTCAAAGAAATTCAAGGTGGATTTTGGTTTGAGGGCGTGCTCCTCAAGAAGAAGAAGAAATCTTATGGATGAACACAAAATGAGGAGACTTTTGAGAACTAAATGCTGCTCATTGGGTTGCATCAACAGATTTAATATGGCTAAATTACGAAAGCGCTTAGAGACAACTACTGATTCCATGACATTGGCGCACTGCATGCCTACTTAGCTTATCATGTAAGACCAGACCGCAACACCTTCTTGCACTACATTAACCGGCCAAGAAGTTTGCCGAAATGCTTTATGGTTGTCCACCGCTTTAGGGTCCACCGAATGTCTAGAATACACAAAAGATCGACAAAAATCCAAAGAATCGATGATCATTGTGGACCAAGAAGAGTTGTAACCATGCATGCCCTTCTTCTGTGGTCATGGATGGAGAAATATTTTAGAGAAACATGTGAGAAGCTACCAAAAAGAACATGTATCATTTAACCGATAACATCACCAAAAAGATGTTTTTAATGAGTACAAAGAGACTTGCACTCGGCTTCAAAGACATCTCTTACTCACACTTCACCGTGATGTGGGAAAAGTGAATTCGGTCTTGTGAAAATTCCTAGAAAACATAGAATGTCCGCTTTGCTCGAGGTGTGCGTAATTAAAGAGTCAACGAAAACCGCAAAGACAGAGGTCGAAAAGAAGTAAGCTCATGTTCTCCAATCTCTCACTTGTTTCGGAGAAAATGTTTTGACCTCGCTTTCTTCTCTGATATTGTGCAATGTAACTTGCCGACATATCGTGAACAACAAGCGCCAGAGAGAAGAAAGCTTGCCAAGCATAGAAAAAAAGCTCTTGAACGTCCACTGCAATACATGTCTATTGTGATTGATGGAATGGACCAAAAAAAAACAACTCTACCACATTTCTTGAACATTCCTAAGGATGTGCCAGAGGAATGTTTTGTTAAGGTCCACCTTGTAGGAGCTATGGTCTTCAAAGGAAGTCTAAAGTGCAAAGTATTTTTGACGTATCCAAACTTGCATGGTGACCAACCTCACAATTACAATTCTTAACAAGGTCCTGTGCGAGCAAGAGCAATTACCACCAGTGCTTTATCTGCAACTTGACAATACTACAAGGGAGAACAAGAATCAAACACTCTTTGCGTACTGTGCCATGTTAGTGGAGCTAGGGATCTTTAGAAAAGTGAAGCTTGGTTTCTTACTTGTAGGCCACACTCATGATCAGATTGACCAAATGTTCAGCAGATTTTCTGTGCGCCTTAGAAGGAAGAAGGCTTTCTGTCTTCCTTCTTTAGTTCGAATTATTGAAGATTCTTACACTCCTACTCCAGTGGTCGATCTTCTTAAAGAGACTGCTGATTTTAGAGAGTTTGTTTTCTCTCAACGCTCAAACAGAGAACAAGTCGCGGAACAAGTTGAATGATCTCACCTTTCAAAGATCATATCAAGTTCTACTTGAAGGATGGCCAAAGCTTCTTACAGGGGAAGAAGTATACCACAACTAAGGACTGGAGTCCACCAGAGGGATTACGCTTCCTTAAATATATTCCAGACACTTCCTTCATAGAGCGTGCTGAACAACTTCCTCTCAAAAATCCTAAGGAGTCCAAGGTAAGAAAAGTACCCCGAGTCATCCTTAAAAGCCATTGAAAATGGAATTTTCTCAGGCTTTAAGTACTTCTTAGAAGAAGATCTGGATGTGGTGGAGTAATTTCTTTCTCGAACAGAAAAATTGTTGTACAACATATAGCTCTAAGACAGTTGCAAGAACCATTTCAATGGCCTAACACCTTCCATCAACCCCAAAGACCAAGGTGTCCAAGCAAAGGCTACATTTGCACCTGCAATAGAAGACGAGGAGGACCGAGTCATGTACCCTCGCACCAAGACGCAGAATGAGCCTCAAGGTAATATCACGTAAATTACCAAAGGTATGCTAATTGCTCTTCCGACCGAGGAGGATGACAAAGGTCGACCGCTCGATAGCAAAAGTGCTTGACACAAATAAGGAGGAAGGCTTAGTCACTAAACTCAAGATTCATTGGCTTGCAACACGCCGAAAAATGCTTTTGAAGGTAGATATGAGTTAGAAATGAGAAGCCGAGGAAAAGGGAGAAAGTCCAAGAAGGTGGGTTGTAGGGACGAAGCTGAACCTTAATGACGGACTATTTTGTGCTATGATTTTAAATTGAAATCGACAATCGCCTACGCCTTTAAGACTATCAATTTGCTTAAAAAAGCTTGTAATTACGAAGAAGATGATGAAGAAGGTGGTGACAATGCTTCACCGTCTGTTGATAGTGATGAGGAAGATAACTCAAGCACTTCCTGATGACAAAGAAAGAAGTGAAGGTGATGACGATGGCATAAATGAATATGAAGACATCCCCGATCCCTCTCTCATCACTCCTCACACTTTTGCACATAATCGAGTCTTAGAAAAAGATCAGAATTTTGCATGTGAATATGAAGATTCTATCTTCAAATTTTGAGAATACTACAGTTTGATTCTGCACTTACTTCAATTTTTGTTAAATATTTTATCCTCTGAAATTAGAGTTTCTCTCTTTAAACATACTTGAAGAACATTCTATTTGCTAAGAAAAGTGACACTTTAAAAAAGTCAATTCTTTCGTTGCAAAAAAAAATTAGTCATTTGGGGGGGGTCAAAATAGAATTTCATGCATCTTTTTTTTTTTTAACCTCGTTTTACCCCCTTTTTTGTAAAAAAAAGGGAATCTTTGAGGAATATTCCTTTTGCTCTCGTTTCAATGATTTGCTCCCGTTTAATACGCAATCTTGTTTTCTTTTCTTACGAGATTTTCCTGCCATCTACCGTTGCACCTAGGGTTTATAAGGTGGAGTATTCCTCTTCTTTCGGCCGTATGTTGTTGTTGTTTTTGCTAGAAGAGTCTTCCCAAGAATGCAATGGTTCTATGGCAACATAGAACCATCATTCTTGGAGAAGACGGGCCCTTTTTTGGAACATCTATTTTTTTTATAAGATATTTTTTACAGATTATATATCTCATCAGTTCTAGGTTTTCATCATCGGCCTTCCTCTTGAGCGTTCCATCTTTTTGTGTTTTGCCTTCCTACTTTCCCACCCTCCCATGCCCTTTTGCGATATACTTGGAATGTGTGGTCTTTTTTCCTCACTTCATTTGTTTATGTTTCCTTCATTTGTAATTTATGGACAGATGTTCTTCCCTGCCTTAATTGCATTTGATATCTTTCTTCTAGGCAGATGTTCTTCCCCGCCTTGTTTTTCTGTATTGAGTTATTTGGACGGATGCTCTTCCCCGCACTAGTTTGCAGATGTCATTCCTGGCTAGGCAGATGTTCTTCCTCGTCCCTTCGCTTTTGCTCATTCTATATGGGTAGCTTGCTAAGTTCTTGCTTCATATTGAACTGAAATATTTTCCTCAGATGCATGTTATGGACTTTGACATGACTAATGGTTCCTTAACAAGTTTCAGTTTCAAGTTTTTGTTTTTTCAGATCTATTCAAATCGCATTTGAATTCGGCCATGGCTTCATGACTATGGATGCTTTTTCAAGCTGCATTCGAGGTGGAGCCGTGGCTTTATAATTAAGGATGAATTTTCGACGGCTTCGCATTCTGTCAAGCTATCATGACCATTTGGAGTTTGCAATTGTTATGTGAAGACTGCGGATGCACAAAGATTATTATCAATGATGGTTGGATGATGCACTTGTGTGACTCCTAGTCTGTTATTTATCTCCATGGTTTTCCTCGAAAACTCGAAAGGGCGGGGTTTTTATTCCAGTTGATAAATCTCTGACTGTGAGATTCATTGTGGCTTATCTCTATTCTTATTGAAACCCTCGGTAACTGTCTACTTCTGGGGTTTATTTAGCTTTCTATCTTTCTTGCCAATCATTTTTACTCCTATGCTTTTGTACTTTGATTTTGAACGCTCAATAAGAAAGCCACTTTTCGGCCGTATGTTGTTGTTTTTGCTAGAAGAGTCTTCCCAAGAATAATTATTTCAAAACAAAATACATAACTCCAAACTAGCATTCCAGCAAAATCAAAAGAAAGCAGGCAACATATCTTAAGACAACTATGCAGTAATAGTTTCTTTAGCATGGAAATTGTAATGGAAGAAATATATTTGTAAGGCCCATTGGTGCCGATTAAATGAAACTTGGTTTTGCCCTACAATTGCAACTTCTTTGACCTTGTTATATTGTATAGACAATACAACAATCAAGAAATCAACAAGAAAAATCTTGATAACAATTGACTAATGCCAAGATTGTCAAAATCGTCAAAAGAAGCCTCCGCAGAGTTTCTAGAGGCAAAGCTACTGCATTTTACTACTTATTCCATACATAGTTCCTAAACATGCCTTCTAATATCCGGTTAATATGTTCCGTCAGTCCATATGTTTGCGAGATGATATGTCGAAATCATGGATATGTCCTCGAGCATGTTGAAGAAGTCCTTCCGTAAGGCACTTATGAATATGGGATTTCTACAGAGATGATTTCCCTTGGCATCTAGTGCAATCAAGATTTCCTTTGCAAAAAGAAGGGCGGTGTCTAAGGTTATATTTGTGGTTCGACACGATAAAAGGTGCACCATCTTTGATAGTTTGTCAACCACTACCATTAAGGTGTCATGGTCCCTTGCTGTTCTTGGGAGCCTGGTTATTAAATCCATGCTCAGAGTACGATAATAATAGCTTGTATTTAATATGCCTTGTAATTGATGAGCATAAAAAATTTCTAGAGTGATAATAGTTGCCACTATCTCTCCTAGCATTGCCGAGTAGCATTAGGATTTCTGATTTTATTAGCTAGCTTTTTTTAAATATTAAATAGGCATGTTCGTTGTTCCTCTCCATTGGAGAGTAGCCTTACAAAAGGCATGTGATCTTTAGCATTTCATGAATGATGAGCTTGGATACTCCGGGTTCAACTCCCTCGCCATTCACGTTATTCAATTATATTAGTTTATTTGGTAGTTTAGCACATATAAGGCATATCACACCAACGTCCTTTATGTTGCAAGCACGTCGCATGTTACGTCGTAAACGATAGCCTTATAAGATAACAATGTAGCACTGGCATATTAAGGATGTCACATCAACGTCTTGGACGTTGCAAACACGCCACATTATGTCGTAAACGACATTTCATGTGCAATGTGAGGGCAACGAGATAACAACGTAATATTGGCATATTAAGAAGGTTACACCGACATCGTGGACATCGCAAATGACGTTCCACCTGCGATGCGACGTCGCGCCGCAACGAGTCATAGGCGACATCATTTGCAAGGTTCGTCGTTTATATACAACATCCAATGTCACTGATACATTGATTTTATGTCGCTAATGACGTCGCTAACTACCCCTTTGTAGTAATGTTTGCCACAAGTAGAGTAGGGGGAAACAAGGAACAAAGAGAATCTAGTAGAAGGACCAATTTTGCGCCAATTTCTTCTAGCTATACCCTGGTCTTGTAGACCAAATCTTCTACCTATGCCTTGGTCTTGACCAAGTTCTTAATTTATACCTTGGTGGAGGACGGGTAATTGACGGACAAGGAGGGCTCAGTCTCTGTGTCAACTGAAAAGAATGGCTTCCAAGGCATTCCAGACCTCCAAATTCTAGCTTGGTAGAGGTGGAAGGTGTTGCGAAAGACTCAGAGGCAGGATGAGAGAACTAGTAGAAATGTAACTAGACTAGCAAACTGTCATGGCTACTCGAAAACATGGAGAATGCATAGAAAATACGGAAGAAACATGCAAGAAATATGTCAAGATCGGCGAAGAATCTGACTTATGATGAAGAATCAAGAATACAATGCCCCGAAGGCAAGCAAGAATACAAGATATATGCTTAGAATGCTCAAGACTGGCATTGAACCGAAATGGTTCGACAAGAAGGAGGTGCCTCTATATATATCTAGGCCAATGGATAGGATCTCACCACTCCAATGGACGAGGTCGTGCCAAGTGTCACACATGCATGTAAGTTCTAGAATTTTCTAAAAACATTTTGAACATAGCCCTGCATATGAAAAAAATGTGAGTAAGTATGATGTCTTCAACAATTATTGATAGCACACTTGGCAAAGATGTGTGACTCGCAACTAGAAGGTTGTTAGCTCAAATCCTTCCTT
This sequence comes from Isoetes taiwanensis, assembly GCA_021234155.1. NCBI lineage: Eukaryota > Viridiplantae > Streptophyta > Lycopodiopsida > Isoetales > Isoetaceae > Isoetes > Isoetes taiwanensis. The sequence continues at coordinate 8,072,106 of JAJEKV010000035.1, read as the reverse complement.
GTGCAACTATTTTTTTGTATCTGTGTGACGACCATCTTTTATACATACAAGTATAACGCTCATATGATACGAGTACCCTAATGGTCATCACATCATCCCCTTCCTACGATGGCGACGATTCCTCGAAGCTGAAGCCAGAGTACTGAAACTTGGCTTATCCAAGTAACATCAGTGAAACTCCGCAATTTTATTAGGAACATTGGTCATATTCTCGGTAGCCTCCGAGGTTCTATTACTTGGTGAGTAACCTTTTTAATCGAGAAGAAACTTGGAGTCCAAAATCTCTCAAAACTTAAACTCCTCATGATCATCAATTTCCACAGTGGGCGGCAGAGGAAGGCGACCTGGGAAAGGATTAATCGTGTAGGGCTCCAATAGAATAGAATAAATTTTTTATCATCCACGGAGACCAATTGGCCTATGGGACCCAAACAGGAGGTGCAACAAGCATATTACTGTCCGGGTTAAAAAACCCTCCCCTGCTCCAAAGGGTTGGTTGGGGGAAAAACCGTGGCAGGAATAGGTAAACTGCACGAATACAAATACAAATATATATACATCATGGGGGAGATATATATGTACAGATATCAAGCAAGTGCCCAAGGACCGAGCTGATCTCGGCGATCCATGTTCTCTTGGAGGTATGATCCTAACCTTCGTACCGAGCTCGTGGTGAGCAGGTCATGCCGGACAACTCTGAAGGGTATGGCATTCGTCTTCCACTGCTCTAACCTGGCAGCATTGGCAAAGCCTCTCCTGATGCGGCTCCCCAATCCATCTCTCCATCTAAATTCGGAGATGGTGTGCACCTGTTCGGATAGAGGCAATAGATCTGCGCTTTTTCATGGGCAAATAAGTGCGCAGATAGCATTGCGGGTCCCACCCCAACATGGGATTTATGTGATGTTGATAATGTGCCGTCTTGACATGTTCAAAAGTGCTAGCATCCTATAGCTTGCTGAGGAAGCATGTGTCAAGGTACTATCTGAGAGTATGGCGATCTGCCTCCATTTACAGTCAGATGCACCTGTGCTCCTACACATTCCATCCACTGAGCTCTCTTTTCTCGCCAGCAGGTTTTTAGGAGTTGAGGCCCCATTGCCACAGCATTAGCGAGGTTTGGGAGACGAGTATCGTCCATGCTGGCCATCTTCTGGAAGTAAACGATGTGTCTGTAAAGGGCTCCCCTTTGAAGAGGCAAGAGACATGTTTTCTGCACCATATCTGATATGGGATTCTGGACTTCACCTCCAGGGCCCATGCCAAGAAAGCTTTCTGCACTCGCTCCAAGCCATTGTAAGTGGCGAGGGAAATCACCGGGCCCTAGACCTCGATCCCATACAGAAGCACAGGTTCTACTAGCATCTTGAATAGGTGCGATTGGTGGGCCCAATCATACAGCTCTGCCTTATGGATATTGTTGTGTATTGCATAGAGTGTCTTCCAACCTGCTGTGGCTCGCAACCGAATATAGAAGCCCCTGGCTGGCATGCGGACGATATGAGAACCACATTGGTCTTGGCTAAGTTGACGCGCATGTCAGTCATCTAGTAAAATATGTCCAGGGCATCGAGATGGCATTGCATGTCTACCTGAGTGTGTTCTAGGAGGTCCACACCATCAGCATAGATCAACTGCTTGGTGATCTGGTGTAGGAGTTGAGCCCCAGTGCCTCCATTATCAGCGAGTCATCTCTCCAGCTGATTAATATATAGGCCAAATAGTGTGGGAGAGAGAGGGCATCTCTGGTGGACTTCAATACTGCTCTCGAATGGTTGGCCTGCTGGTTGCAGTCGACCTTTGCATGTCTCATATAACCTGTACACCTCGTTCTGCAGTTCGGCAGGGATGTCTAACTGCTGCAGTCTTGTCCACAGCTTTCCCTAGGCACAATGTCAAAAGCCTTGGCGAAGTCTATGAAGCAGCAATACAGATCTTGTCGACGGTTCCTGTTGTCCTCAACCAGAGTCCGCAGCGTGAAGTTGTGATCTATGGTTGAGTGTCTCGGCCTGAATCTTATCTATGTGAGTGCCTGCACTTCTGCTGCCTCTTCCCATCCTGTCAATTGTGTCGCTCGAGGATCCCGGCGAGGAGCTTTACAAAGACTGAGCTGATCATGATGGTTCGCTAATTGGCCGAGCAATGCAGATCTCCTGCCTTGTAGATTGGAACAACCCTGCTAGTGGCCCTTTGTGGGGAAAAACCTTCCCGCAATGCCTTGTTGAACATATCAGCTAGTACCGGGGCCATGGATGGACCTGCCCACTTGAGTCTCTCCACCTGCATGCCATCAAGGTCTGGCCCCTTTCCACTGTCTAGACGTTGCAGCCCCTGCGCTACCGCCGCCTCCATGATTTCCAGCATTGGGCCTTGCTGGAGGGGTAATGCTGCCCATGCACCCTTAGGGTTGTAGAGCTGTTGTAGGTATTCCCCCACTGGTCTAAGTGGGCGGCATTGGCCTCCTGAGCACTCTTCGCCAGAAGGTCCTGGGATGCCATTCCAGAAGGAAGAACATTTCCTGTTGATGGGCCGCAATGTACCTGGCCTTTCTAGCCTTAAGGAAAGTGCAGTATCACTTTACTGCAGCTGGGCATACAGCAGGATCTGTGACTTGGCAGAGCCAACGTTTACGTTCATTGCACTTGGCATCGAACCACTGGTTACGTGGAAAGGCCGTAGCTCTCGAGGTTTGCCGGGGGCAACTTCTTCCAAATCATCTCTCTGCAGCAGCCCTGAGGATGTCAATGAGCCTAATCTAACTGCTGCTCCAGTGTTGAGCACTGTGAGATGCTTGCCAAGTCTCCGTAAGCATCTGGGAGTAAGCAAGAGAGTGCTCATAGTCCATTCTGAGCTGGGGCATACGAGGAGGTGTCAGACAGGCGTCTGGGGCAACCTGCCGAGCCAGCTGTAAGCAGAAGGGGAGGTGGTCTGAGTCTATCTCTTCATCCCGACCATATGTTCCCACTCGAAAATGTTTGATGAGATGCATGTCTTTCTTGGCCACTAAAACATAGTCTACCACACTGGACCCACCCCTGGTTCTCCTGCCTGCAAGTGTGCTGGCTGGTGAATGGCCATTCTGCTAGTCCATTGCAAATCACTAGATCAAAGATACTGCAGAGCAGCAACAACTGCCTCCCATAGCGCGAGACTTGATTGTCAGCTGATGCCCGTGGCAAAGTTCCTTCTGAAGGGCGCAGTGCAACACATCATCTGTCAGAGGGTCAAATCTCATTGGCTATTCTGTGCCAGTGCAGGCATAGCAGTGCAGGCATAGAGAAACATGAAATACTGGATGAAGACGAACAGTTAGAGGGAGCTCGAGTCCCACATCACTGACCTGAGCCGTGATCCGGTAAGGACCAAGGCAACGATAGTCAAACTTGTTGCAAGGACGTGAGGTAGGGGGTTCCCTACGAAGAAGTTAGACAAGGTCACTAACATGAAATGTGGGAGCTTCCTGCGATGTAAATCGGCATAATGTCGATGGCGTTCATATATCTAGAGAAGATGATGCTGAAGATCTGATTGAAGAGACTGAGTTTGTTTCCATCTGTTAGTTGCGGCAGTATTTGTTTGCTTATTCAGGTAATGTCAGTGAAACTCCGCAATTTTATTAGGGGCATTAGTCATATTCTCGGTAGCCTCCGAGGTTCTATCACTTGGTGAGTAACCTTTCCAATCGACAAAGTAATACAACCGCCGACAAAGAAACTTGGAGTTCAAAATCTCTCAAATCTCAAACTCCTCATGATCATCAATTTCCATGGTGGGTGGCAGAGGAAGGCGACCTGGGAAAGGATTAACATGTAGGGCTCCAATAGAAAAACATGAAATACTGGATGAAGACGAACAACTGGAGGGAGCTCGAGCCCCATATCACTGATCTGAGCCGTGATCTGGTAAGGACCAAGGCAACGAGGGCAAGCTTGTTGCAGGGACGTGAGGTAGGGAGTTCCCTACCAAGAAGCCAGACAAGGTCACCAACATGAAATGTGGGAGCTTCCTGCGATGTAAATCGGCATAATGCCGATGGCGTTCATATATCTAGAGAATCTAGGGCATATACCAGAGCAAAGACAAGAGCCAAATTAGGACATGGAGCAGAGACAGGAACTGGAACATCACCAAGAACGGAGTTAGGAGCCCACGATACTGCATGGACTGAAGAGATGCTGGTGCCGCGGCTTGAATTGCAGATGAACTAGAACTAGAGCTGGAACCAGCAAATCGGAAAGATGTAATATGCCAAACAATCTGAGGATTATATAGCACGAGTCAGGGCAGACTCAAGACTACTGGCACATATGGGATACAGGGATAGGTTCTATACATACAAAATCTAAACTGCTAATGTATAAAGTTAAAAAATACGTATTTTTTTCGAAAAAATATATTTTATGTATTTTTTAGTCGCCGACCAGAACAAAATCGCGTACGCAAAATCTTCTAAATCGCGTACCCGAAAAAAGAAATAGTAAAAACCGCGTACGCGAGAAAAAAAAAATCGTTTTCGCGTACGCGCTTTATTCTGTTTCGCGTATGCGAAAAAGCTTTCGTGTACGCGGTTTAGAAGGTTTCGCGTACGCAAAATTCAAAATTCAAATTTGTACGCAAATTTTTTTTTGCGTACGCGCTTTTCAATGTTTTACGATATCTTGAAAAAACTTTTCGCACGCTCTGAAAAACAAAGATAAAGTCGCGCATAACCTAATTATGTTTTTGAATTTTTTTTTGCGTCAGCTTTTCCTTTATTTAAGCCTCGTGCTTTAGTTCTTTTAAATGCGCGCAAAAATCTTCCGACGCTGGAATTGTTTTTTGCCATATTTTTTACGTATTATACGACAAATTTGTGTCGTATCATACGAATAATATGTATTGCATATAAAACATACGGAGTATTGAATCTATCCCTGATGGGCTAGCAATGAAATTGAAGGAGATGCTACAAGAAGCTCCCTCAAACAAAACCTGAAGAGGTGCAGTACATTCTGTGACTGCACCCGAGGAGATATCACGTCCATCAATCACACCAACAAAATTGGGATGCTCAACCTTGCTTCTAGGGATGGCGTGTTTAGTAGCGAGCGCACCATCCATAAAGCAAGCATTTGCACCACTATCAAGTTGCGCCAATGCTTCCAACCTCCCCACCTCTAATTCCAATATAAAGATAAGAAATTCCTTACTGACCTTATTTGATGGAATAAATCTATCATGAAGTGTAGAAGGATTCTAAGAAATGGCGGCCAGCCTACTAGAGACTCCTACTACTTGGACCGGCCCCTGGAGTTTTTCAACCGATTTGGTGCTTCGTAGGGCATCCACGAGCATTATGACTAGCTCTTCCATAGTTGAGGCAAAGATTAGCCTCTCTTCGACGCTGTTTCTCAGCAGCAGACAAGGGCCCTCGAACCGCACGGTCAATCTGCATGGTCTCAAGCTCGGGCTTGCTGGATTTCACAAATGAGACTAAAGCAGGCATAGCTACAGGTGCCCCTGGGATTGGAGAAATTTGACTATGTTTTTCTTGCCTACGTTCAAAGAGCCGATCATCACAAGGAATGCAAATCTGATGGCTTCTTCTAGAGTCTGAGTCCTCCATAGACAACAATATATCTTTGACATTCTCTTTGAGTCCCCTTTGAAAACAATTATGGAGAACAACATCATCCCAGGCAATGTCAATTGCAATTTGACGGAATTCATACACATAAAGTGAAGCTGGACGATAGCCTTGTCTAAGATTGCATAATCTTATGATTGTTGTTCACTACCAATCTGTGTCTCCAAAGCATGTCTCGAGCTCTGCAGTGAAAGCAACAAAATATTGCAACTCTGTAGAGGAGAGAACCAATCAATCCAACCTATTCCTAGGCCATGCGGTATCTATGAGGATGGAGCCAGATCACAAGCTTGGTCTGATTTAAAAAACCACGAAGCTTGGATTGAATGTCGTCAAATTTCTCGAGCAGGCTAATTTTAGGCTTCAATGGCCTCAATCCAGAGCTAGAAGCAGATTCATGCGAAGCAACCCGTTCTCTGAGCTCCTTATTCTCTGACCACAACTGCTGGCATACTTGAACAAGCTACTGGACCTGTTGTAGTAAGGATGAAATCTCCTCCATAAAGACAAGAACCACCAAATATGGGTAAAGAAATACTTAGAATCAGAGCAGACAAGAACTGGTAAGAGATTCTGGTTCAAATTGTCATGAACCTACTCGAAAATAAGGAGAATGCATAGAAAATACGGCAAACAATTCCAAAGGGCTCATTCTGCAAAATCAAGTTTCCATTTTCTGACATCAACATATAGCACACACCTTTTTGGGAAGCACGTCAACATAGGCCAGGCGAAGGTTATTTTGACGAACATCCAAATTAACCCCGATTGGACAGTTTGTCCCTTAAAACATAAGAGAACTGAGTGGTTTTCACTTAGTTTGGCTCGCCAGGGCTCAAATCACTTTCTCTCTTCACCCATTGTGGATTGTATCAGAAATTAAGCCAGGTTCAATGTGTTTTAAAGTGGATCGACTGACGCACGGAGTCGCACCTAGGCCTGTTCGAAGTTTGGCGTCTCTGGAGTGTAGTTGTGCATGCAGTTGAAAATGGGCCTAACTTGCACAAAAATGGGTTTAACTTGGACACATGTCGAAGTTAACCTCAGCTTAACCTGGACATGTCCAAGTTCACCCCCTTGCCCAGTCGATAAATACACGTGGTCCCTTATTGGGCAGTATGGCTGGACTAGGCTAACTTTTCAAGTTCATCCTTGAGTTCTAGATTGCATTCTCCCCAATATAATTGGCACCTTTTGCAGTCCAAATGATGCATGCACTTATGGTAGACTTGTCATAATCACCAGTATTGAAGATAATAATTGAGAGAATGTGTGAACTAGACGTTCCGTTCACAAACCAGAGTTGATAATTTACATTACTTTTAGCTCGAAGCCCCGTCGAGTGGCCTGTAAGGCCTTGCTTCTTGCTGATTCAAGCATTATTAAGCAGGGATTCCAAGAGAGAGATCTCTAGCAAGGATCACATTATCAAGCAGGGATGCCAAGGCATCTCTAGCCCTCGTTGCTACTACAACAAGGTTTAAAATGAAACGCACTTATTTAAGAAGTGTGTTTGAAAGATTCCTTTATAAAAATGGAAAACTTGAAAAAAACACACAAAATAGGGAGCAAAATAGATTGTTGAGCAATTAGCATTCGGAATCCCCCCAAAAAAGCAACATTTTTGAAGCCTTTTCATTTTTAAAAGAGGGCAAAAAAAAATGCTTGTTTTGAGGAGAGAGACATTAATTTTGATAAGTCAGTAAGTATTTATTGTTAAAAACAGAAGGAAATATAGTTTGTCTTTTTGCAAGCTTAATATAAGTACTATTGGAAAGACAAAGAGTGTGAAATCATGGAGCAAGAAAGAGTTGTTTTAATTAAGTATTGTTGAAGAGACAAAGCTTTCAATTTCAAAATCTTCATCAAAATAAATTATAATAATACTTAGCACATAGTTTACAATGGAAGTAGTTAAGAACTCTGTCTGTATAAATTTATACGAGAGGTGGGGGAGGTGGCTCTTCCCAGGGTAAAAGCATGTTAGGGTGTACCACTTTTGGAACCTGCAAAAGTACATACACTAGGTACTTCAGAACTGGGTACTTTCTCATTTTTCTTTTCATTAAAACTAGTACAAAAGTCCAAAATAAAAGTCAAGGACGTGTTAATATTTAAAGGTAAGATAAATATAATGCTATCTAAGCCCAAAATATATATAAAAGTTCTAAAATGTACCTTTTATTGACATATTACACAGGTACCCAGTACCCAGTCCTGGGTACCTTTTTAGGTACTTTTTTAGTCACTAAATAATACTTTTTAAGGGACACCCTAACATGCTTTCACCCCCCAGTCCACATGACTCTCATAACCCTTAGGATTTGGCTCTTGCGAGCTTACAACAGCAGAGACGCCTCCTTCTGATTCGAGTCCCTCTAAGACAAAGTTTTCTCGCTCGAGCACCACAGGCTCCAAGTCGACAAACTCCACCTCCTTATCTTTTCTTCCTGTAAGTGGAGGCTGTATTTCTGTATAAGTGCCTTTAACATCGCTGGCACCGTTCTTTGCTCCCAGTTCCTCATTTTCATCAGGAAAGGATTCACAAGAGCTTATCCTGGTCCTGATGAAACTTACTTTATCTGGGTCTATGTCGACGGAGACGACATTGCGCCCCTGCTTAAGGGCGCAAACTGCTGTGGTGCCTGATCCAGAAAAGGCATCTAAGATCCATCTCGTATGAAAACCATCAGATCAAATTATTAATAAGCGTGGCTTCGATAATGGGACACCACAAATACTTGTTGTGGGGTCTCTTAATTCTGAACAAAACCGGGAACTGAAAAGCATTGCAAGGAGGAGTCTTCTCATTCTGCGTGTTGAAATGGACCATGGTTTTTTTGGCATCCGCGCTGTAAAAACCTATATGAAAATGCTCGAAACAACTCACTAAGCGCGGACCACCACCATGACCCTTGACGTTTGTTTTAAGCCTGCCAAACAATACAACAATTAAATATTAGTAGAATGAAAACAAGGAAAATAAGTTAGCCCAGTAGTGTGGCGGTATAAATTTATACCAGGGTTGCCTTGCTGTATAAATTTATACCACGGCGGCAAGCCGTATAAATTTATACAAACATTGCCTTGCCATTTAAATTTAAAGCTTAGGGCAGTTGTGGTATAAATTCATACCGTGGAGCTACTAAAAAGAAAAGCGTTGAATGTAAAGCTTACCAAACGCAGTTTTCGAAGCCGGCGTTACAAACAGCTCCCATAGGTTTAAGCACCGACATCGTCTGTAGGTTGGAATGGAAAATGATGACCCTCCAGTTAGCAGATAAGGTGACTTCCTTCAGGCCATCCAAAAAAGAGCGGACTTGCACGTGCATGAAAGCCTCCTCGTCAAAAGCGTTGTCCTTAATTTTGAAACCATAGGAAATATCTGCAATGCATAATATAAAATTCTGCTTGTCTAAAAGTGTCCCCAGCCTCGTGCAGTCACCCTGAACAACTCTGTACAAGCAGTCCTGACCAAACGTTGTAAATCTTTCATAAGAAGTGTCAAAGCTGCTAGTGGCGACCTCTTTTCCCTGTTCGATTGCCTTAAGTCTCTGCCTCTCTTCCTTGGCCCTACGAACCAGGTTTAAAAATCCAAATGGGTAGCCCCTTTTCTTGTTCCGTAAGAATAATGTGGAGAAAAGGCACAAACCTGAAACATATTTTTGGCAAAACTTACCCAGCCACTGAAGTTAACAACGTGCTCTCTGATGATACTATCAGTGGTACAACTTGGGTATAGAAGCTTGCACTCCTCCCAGGCCTCTAGGTTTAGCTGCTTCATTAACTCGGCCTGACATGTGACAATGTCTTTCTGACTGCAAAGAGAAACATGTTGTAAGACCAAAAAATGTAGAAAAAACACGGCATTGCAAATGAGGCTTACGTCTTAGCTTCCTTGGCCATTTCGTCTAATGTGAATTCCTTGGCCACGACTTTTTCCAAAAGGCGAACAAAAATTTCTTTGCTTTTTAGACCCTGTAACTGCATCCAGGGTACAATGCTCATATTTTTTTGTTTTGATTCTTCACTTTTTTTTGGTTTTTTTCCTGCGGAGCTGGCTTGTTCTTTAAGCTCACCATCTTCGAACATACAAAAAATTCTTTCTTGAAGATCCCACACCTGTAAATGGACAAACGCCATTAGTTTAGTGTTGCATGGCGTATGAGAATTTGTTGCACAGGCTACTGTCTAAATGCGCACGGTGACTAGTCACGGTGGGCACTTGTAACCACGCTAAACATACTACAAAAGACAGAAAGAAAGCATTTACTTACTTGACCATCTCTGAAAGCGAGCTGAAAGTAGTTATCTTATTGTTTTACTGCCATAATGGGCTTCTTATCAGAGTTATAACTGAGGCAGCACTCTGTCACACAGGCTTCTCGAAGCTCCTGCAGCTTGTTCTTTTGCTTTTTAAAATCCTCTCCATGCACTTGTTTAAATTCCACGTACTCACGGTGCATGAAACGGATCTTGTCTATTAAACTCACTTTTAATTTGAAGTCATTGTCGAGATTATGACTCACGGCAATGACTTTTGCTTCTTCATCTGTTACACCCATGTATATATGCGCTTCCACGCTCTTCCACACTTCGTTACGGCTTTCTTCCTTTTCTAGTTCTTTCCTTGCCTTGTAACACAACTAGTGGCGACACATGGGCATGAGGATTCCTTCTCATTCTTTGTTTCAGTATAGCCACATGTGCCGCGTATAGCTTCCGGACCTGTAGCACTCTGACCCCATCTTCATTTTTAGGTGGCCTCTTAATAGTGCTCAATGTCAAAGAAATAGTTTGCTTAAGCAGTTTAGTGTCATTAACCCGCTTGAGAATAGCACTTGACTTATCTGCGGGCTTCACAACAATATCTGCTCCAGGAGCCTTCTGAAGAGCTTCTGCTGACTCCTCTATAGTCAAGGACTTTGTGGTTCTAGACCTTTTTTTGGTGGGAGGTTGTGTCTCTGTTACCAGTGCAGTTCTCTTGCTCCTCCCCTTTGTTACCACTGGTTCCTCCTCTTCCTCTTCCTCTTCCTCTTCCTCTTCCTCTTCCTCTTCCTCTTCCTCTTCTTCTTCTTCTTCTACTTCCTCGTCCTTCTCTTCCTCTTCGTTAGGAATGGGGTACCATAGACCCTTGACCAACACTTTTTGTTCACAAAGCACTACTGACATCAAAATGTCTACTATATGCTGTAATCCAGGGTTAAGTTAGGAGAATGACGGTATAAATTTATACGTAAAGCCACTAAGAATAACTTACATAGCCGCTCTTGTAATTTTCAGATAAGTAGTCATGCACGTCTTTGGGTTTGCACATGCTTATTCTAAGCATTTTACTATTAAGAACATAGAAGACTTCCCCTTTGTCATGCATGCACTTCATTAAAATTTCATCATCGTTGTCTGTAGCAACAAGGTTTACAACTTCGCCGGCAGGGTAATAATCATCAGACTTGTACTTGCCCTTCCCTGACAGATTACACAAGTACAGGTACGCCTCAGTTGGTTTGCTCTCTCTTGCGCCCCTGTGGACGTACCACGTATGGTCTTTTAGTTCGTATGTCTGTGGCTCTACTGGTGCAGCCTTTGATGATTGGCCTCTGTGTACAAACTTGATCTTGGGGCTGGAAAAAGCGTAAAAAAACCCATTTTTACATAAGAAACGGAACCTTTTTCGACTTTTTGAAACACAAAAACAGTAAAAACAGAGGCTGAAAGGGCATAAAATCCACACTAAATTAACACTTTATTTGTGTTATTTAAGCTTAAAACACAACAATATTACTAAAATATTAAGGTTCGGGACCATTCTTTAAGCACTAGACACCAAGATTCCGAAATGGTTTTGGAACCGTATAAATTTATACGCCCCGAGCACGAGCGGTATAAATTTATACCGCTCGTGCTCGGGGCGTATAAATTTATACCGACTGTGTGACATATCGGTATAAATTTATACCGTGGGCGCTTACACTCTAACATATTAAAACAAAAGAGAAACTAAAACAGTACGGATAGTAGACTTACGTGGCCATGACAGTATGGACTCGCGTATAGACGTTCCGGAGAGCAAATAAGGGGTATATAAACCGCGACCATCATGAAACTTCGACTCGAGTGCATATATAGAAAATAGGGTGGCCGGCACTTAGGGCTTAAGTACCTCTAAGTAAGTCTTGGTTTTAGATAAGCGCTTCTCCATAAAGTTTCCAATACAAGTGTCTGTGAGTTTTCGTATAAATTTATACCATTTCTGTTCTATGTTGCCCTCCTCTGTATAAATTTATACCATCTCTGTATAAATTTATACAGTCTGCCGCCTTAAGTTTCTCTTCCCCGTATAAATTTATACCATCTCTGTATAAATTTATACCGTCTGTCTTTCTGTCGTTTAAATTTATACAGTGTGACGTTAACTTTCTGAGCATGGCTCGAGAGAAAAGAACTGCAGACCCTCCAACTCCTGTTCACAGGATTCCTCCTGCAATGACTTTCACACCTCCTCAACAGACACCAGGAAGTAGCCACGAATATTCTACCTCCGATATACAAACCCCCAGCTCTGTTGAGTTTACTCCAGCACGACCACC